>OZ026624.1:59786969-60164469 GCA_964020975.1 Hermodice carunculata | reverse complement strand
ATTGATGAATACAAGAAGCATTGAAGGAATTAGGTTTGGTCAGGGTTCAAAATGCAGGGTAAAAAAGTGAGTGGACTAGAGAATACGGTCATATTGACAACTGAGAACAGTTATCATACGGCTAATGCTTCGGACGAACTTGATTCACGATAGGATATCCGTTTGAATTGGACACTGGAATGTCGGACCTTTTGCCTGAATTTTTTTTTTTTTTTTGGGGGGGGGGTGAGGGGTGGTTGGCATTTGCGACAATTATTGGAGTGTTGTCATAGATAGATGTGGATTTCAATGGATGACTAGTGTAATATACCTGTAAAGAAAGTTTTGGAACAAACTGGTGAGTTGCAGTTTGTTGGTGTCTAAGTAAACGGAGACATCATGTCGAACGTGAAGTGGGATGGTGGTCCAGATGCGAGGCTCGTTTCAAACGTTTCTGTGTAGGAGCTCCGCCTGAAGATATAGTGGTTGTAGGTCCTTCCCCATCTTGTTGGCACGAATGTTGGACTGCACAGACGGAACCACAATACTTTAATGCAGATAAGGCCGTATGTGGAATACTGCACGTACATATTTTCTACGTTCACCTTCTGTACCTGTCCCCACTCCCCTGCCCCCCTGCCCCCCCCCCCCGCCCCGCCTCTTATTAGCACGAATGCTTGACTGACTGAACATTATGAGCGCCTGTGGGTCAAATGGTCAACTTGGATGGTTGTATTTTAATTTTTATTAGAATATATTTGCCCAGGGTATCCCGTTCAGTCGCAGACTCTTATTCCAGATGTCTCTGCTCAAAATGACAATAAACACATACATGAAACTAAAAAAGAAGATTTGCTTCACAGCAAATCGGTCTGTGTGGCTTCAAAAGTTGTAAATATTAAAAGGTACAGCTTTTGTTCGTTGGTATTTCACATTCCATTAAGCTTATGGCTGGATGGAAATTTCAATGTCCAAATGACCTTGACCTTTGAAATTTAGAGGTCCAATATAAATTACAAAAATGTACTCTGTTACAATATCCTTTTTTAAAGCCCAACATGAACCAACTCAGATAAAAAATAATCAAGTTATGGCTAGATGAAAATTTCAGAGGGCCAAATAACCTTGACATTTGACCTTTAGAGGTCAAATGTAAATTACAAAAATGTGCAGCATTCCTATACCTACAATTGGAGTCCAACATGATTAAATTTAAATGAAAATTGACCAATTGTTGGCTAGAGGAAAATTTCAAAGGTACAAATGACCTTTATCTTCGAACTTTAGAGGTCATATCTAAATTACAAAAATGTGCAGTTCAACAATAGCTCAGATTAAGCCCAAAATGATCAAAATTGGATACAAATTGACCAAGTTATGGCTAGATGAAAATTTCAAAGATTCAAATGACCTTTACCTTTGACCTTTAGAGGTCACGTATAAATTACAAAAATATGAAGTGTTGCAGTACCTACAATTTGGGTCCAACATGGTTAAAATTGAATGATATTTTAAAGGTCTAAGTGATCTTGACCTTAAGAGGTCACATGTAAATTAAGAAAAATGTGTAGTGTTACAAAATCTACAATTTAACCTCAACATTATCAAAACTGGATGCAAATTGATTGAGTTATGGCTAGAAGAAAATTTCAAATGACAAAATGACTGACTTTTGACCGTTAGAGGTCACATGTAAATTACATTATGTGCAATGTTACTAACATATTAATTAAAGTTATATTGGTTTCCTGTACCTATAATCATTTTGGAGATATTCAAGATTTGAAGTTTCAAATGGCCCTAGTTTGCACAATTTTCAAAATGCACCACCCGTCTTCATAAAATCGCATGACTTCATGTCTCGAGCCATAGGCCATGGATAGCTTATATGTTTTGAAAGTTCGTGGTTTCTCCTGGGCACCATTGAATTTGTGTTGTAAGGATCTCCCTCTATTAAGGTTCGTTTGTTGCCTATAGGGTGTCATGATTAAAACTTATAAATTATCTTATTCAAGAAATAGAGGATTAAATGCAGAATGAAAAGGAATAAAAACGTTTAATGTCATGATCAAAAATAATAAAGATCTTATTTCGAGAAGTAGAAGATTAAATGGGAAATAAAAGGAAATAAAAATGTTCATTGAAAAACATTGTAAACCAGTTGTACAACATGTATTCAGTTTACAGAACATCTGTCTTTCACAGTTAGAGGGCAAACTTTCCCATAAGACAAGCTCATGTCTCAGGCCTACGTGTAAACTTTTTGGCAAACACACACAAAGGCACATTAACTTCCTTTCATATGCACATCTGAAAAGTCAGAGTTCGATCATTTAAATATATTCATATGTATATCTAAAAAGTCAGAGTTCGGCCATTTAAATATTTTCTTTTTTATTTCGTATTAGAGAAACTGGATGCAGGTGGTCACATGACCAAGTTTGGCTGGTATAAATACCTGAAGGGGCAGGCTGTTCTTCAGCCAGCCTGGGTTTGTATAGCGGAGAAAAGATTGTATTGTAAGCCTCGTCAATACAAGATTTTACTATCTTACAACCTCATGTTTGCTCTTCTCTCTGATTGGTTTTGTTTTATTTGGTTATTTGGCCCCTATAGTATTCATGTTTCATTTCCTAAACTATTCACACCTTTTATATTCTATTTTTGGCATTTTTAGATGACAACTGATCTCACTCATAAGTTGTATTGCATTTATTTATAATCAAACCATAAACTTCTATTTTATGGTCTCTTTGAAACTCAAAATCAATGTTATGGCCTTTCATGGATCCTCTCATCAAAATCTACGCCAATCGACTGCTTAAGTGATAACTCAACTTGACATTCAGCAGCCATAATAGGTTGGCTGTGTTTTATTACCATTTGGTCTCTGGTTGTACACATTATGAGATAAATTCCTATTGTGCTTTCCTGTATTTCTTACCATGTGTCATGTGTCCATGCTCTGATTTCCAGTTAAGTGGAGTGCCACAAGTTACTGTTGCAGAATAGCTATATGTCCGTGGACGTTCTTCAAAAATATCAAGTCCTGCTTCACAATCGATGTTTTTTATTCAGCTTTCTATCCCAACATCAGATACATGATGACCATATGTTGCCAAACAAGAAACACATCTCAGCATCTTTTTTCTTCATTTCTTCATTTTCTTTCTTAAAAACTCAATTTTCTGCTGTAAGATCTATTTTCAGTTTGTAACTGAATACATTCTTCACTCTTGGCCATTAACCGTTTCATTCGGTCTTTGTTTGCTTCCTGCATTTCAACAAATGTTGTCAAGAAAGATTGAAATTCGTGTAGGATTTTATCATTTTTTAAAAAATATTTTTCCTACACTATAGACAACACCACAATGGCTTGTATATCTTTCTCACCGATGCATTTATAATGATACCCGTGCATATTGCTGCAAGCGACTCATCATGGTGGAGGCATAGTTCTGTTGCCGGGCAATATAATTAGCAAGAATAGATCCGCAGTGACTTATGAGTTCCTTCTGAGATTGCCAATTTTCAAGCCTTAACTAGAATTCTTTAATTTTTGCAATAAATCATCTATAAATATGTTAAAAGGCTTAGGGGAGAGGATGCCACTTGTCTAGTGCCGAGTGTTACGGTGCATACATCATTCATTTGCCCATTCCACTTTGCAGTGGCCATTAAACTTCCATACCTTTTAACAAGGTGAACGCACTGACTGGTTAGAATACGTGACCATTACTTGTTTTCTAGAACAGGCTTTCTCTGCCAAACAGTATCAAAGCATTTGTTGGCATCTTTTCCACCCATGAAAAACGACAGACCAAAGAATTGAATGTTTGATAACATCTTTTAGGCAGACACATACGGACTCGTTGCTTCTGTTTTTTCCTAAATCCAAATTGAACATCATATATCCTTGTATATCTTCCCGGGGAAACTCGATCAATTTTGAGTGTATAGAATTCCTTGTGACTGGCCTGTAACTATTGGGATTATATGGATCAAGGTCAGTTTTTTATCTCATGCCAAGCTTAAGTGCATCGGACACAATTTTTCATGTGAGCGTACGTAAATACAGCCAAGAAAGATGATATAAAATTTCAGAATTTCCCCATATTAGTTTCTCTGCAGAGTTCCCATCGCATCCGGGAGCACAGTTTCTTTTCAATGCACGTGTCAATCTGCTTATATAATCGGGAGATCCACATCTCTTAACTCTCTTTTTTCATCGACAAATGTACGAATGTGTTTCTGGTCATCAAGTAAGAAGTCATTTGTATAAGAACCAATTACATTCTTGTAAAATCATCAGACTGTATCGATGTCCGAGCAGACGACAGTTTTTTGCGACGCTGCTTTTTCAGAACATTTTGCGTTTATGCTACGTTGATAATACAAAGAGTTCATTTTCCAGTTACTTTGATTTATAAAACCTTGTAAACAGCGTCGGTATTCCCTTCTAAACACCTTTTTGGCATGCTTCATACAGTCGTACAGAGACTCAGACTTAGGTTTGCCTACAGTGGATCATATGGCCCACCAGAACCTCTTTTTATCATGGTAATGTGAAAGATTTGGACACCACTGTGGCATTGGACACAAGTATGGATTAGTTTTAAGGTCAAGAAGAATAAACTGGACCATTGGATACACTGCAGAATATCTACATCACTATGGCAGTATTTTTGTTGCATCAAATGATTCAAAACCGTTATGATACAGGTGTTTTAAATGCACATTTATTACTCTTAAACTGACTTGTATCTTGCATAACGTGAAATTGTATATAACTTTCGTCTATGTCATTAACTTTCCACTAATCTCCCGTTTTATTGTTTTATTCTTGTGCACTTGATACTCTTCTTTGTTCCTGTCCTCTTTGCTTACCGGTACCTTTAAAATTACCTTATATTTCAGATAATGTAAGAAGCCATAGCAAGAAAGTTGTTGGGGATGGGCATTTCACATAACGATGCGAGAACAAATGGCATTCTCTTGTCGGGTCACTATATCTGCTGCGTGTTCTGAAACCGGTCACCGACAGCAGCATGCCAGTAAAAACATTGTCTTAACTCTTTGAGGACTAATCACAGAACGTTGACCTCATCACAACTACCATGACGATTCCGGATCCAAATCTCCATTCGAAAGACCTTTTATTTAGCCTGAAGAGGTCCAGAGAAGATAAAAGTTGCCAGGGTCAACAACCTTTCTCAGCAGGCTTTGGAAACGTCGCGCCGAAAGCGCGACTCAGTCTTCAACTTACTACTAAAAGAGTAAAATATCCTGTCATTTTAGGTACAGGTGACAAGTGCATTTCTCTATACTTAATCTGACATGTGGAACATAATCGATTGACGTCGCTACTCGCTTCAGATGATAAGTTAAATCAAAATGTAGAGGGGACTCACTAAGCTCTTCACTTTACAACACGTATGGCATTGCTTGAGGAATGCCACAGTAAGTCTTATTTTTCTCCAGGGATGAATTGTGAAGAGTTGGCGCTTTTAACCGAGTGATGCATTCAGGGAACAAATGTAGCCTCTCTTCCTATTCTTTGCAGTATGTGTCGTGTAACAGATTGTAACTTGTATTTTCTTATGAATACATTCCTGTCATGAACAAAGTGGTTGCTGTGTGCATGCCGTACAACATGGAAGACAAATAATGGCCTCTCACTGAGATTGTAAGAACAGATTCTAAACGGGGTATGAGGGTATGACTTGCTATAAACAATATTGCTCTGAGAAGACATCATGCAGGGAAAGCAGATATACTTTTTAATGTCAGCATCGATAAGTCGACAAATACTTTAAGTAGTCAACTCTGACAACGCGGATGAAGTCCTCGCGGGAAGTTAAGAATCCCGCGGCAGTTCCTCAATCTCCATCAATACCAGAAATCTGTAAACCAAGGTCTGTATTTCCCTTCCTGTTACTGTCTATTTCTATGTGTACCTCAAAGATAATCACGAGCCTTCAACGGGTATTTATCACCACCCTTTTTGCATCCTGAAATACCCGGATGGGTATCTCTTACAACAACTCCTTGTTTCAGGTTAATGTTCAACCGGGAAAACTCACGATACATAAAAATATATTAGTACATGAACCTGGTGATGAAGTAACAGGCCTAATCAAACTTATGTGCACACTGCACATATTTGTTGATGTAAGACTTGAAATTAAAAACAAATTAATCGTGCTTTGTTCATATATATTTTCAAATAATATGTACTGAAAAAATAGTTAGGCAACGAACTCCATATTTTGTTTGACTAAGATGCCATATACACACAAAATTAATTGCGCAACAAACTCTCAGATTCCATATCTATTTATGTTGGACTATGAGGTCTTCAACAGCACACTTTACAATGTCAAAATATGTTTGTATACCCAGCTGGACGTATTATGAAATTTTTTGAACACGTCTCCGCAGAAAAACAGACGGACCAATCATATATTATGTGATTTTCTGTGATCGGTGTGATCAAAAACGTTAACCTATAGATGACGTGTCTGTTCGTTACCCCGTCTATTGATAATACAGTGAGTAGTTCGTACCATTGGTGTCTCAGATACCGTCACAAATACATCCCATGAATGTAGAGAGAATCAGATTTGTCCCCAAATGACATAGGAAATATAACTGCCTGCCATTATTATGTACACAATGTTAAAAGTTTCATAATTATGTAATTAGCAATCTCGCAAGTCTTTTGTTATGTATGGTGTGAACGTCTTTAGACTTATAAGAGTAAAAGACTCATTCAGAATGCGTTGCGCTAGTTGCCCAACCGAAGTACCTTCAGGAAAAATGTTACGACGCAAACTATTTTGAAAACTGACGAACTGTTATGAATATGGGTATGCTTGTATGTCTTGATTTTTGAAGTCACTGTGCTCATTGAGTATGCACCAGGTCACAGAGTTAGTCTGCTTTGTTGGGGTGACTCTCAGGCAGCTTGTAAACAAAGTGTTGACTTACATTAATATGACTCATTTCATTGTACTGTCTGTACACATTTCGGAGGTGATCTAGAAAGATTAGAGACAGGTCTCACTCAATGCACTGGGATGTGTAACTAATTAGAAAACTCTGGAACAATAGTGAAGTAATTGCTTTGTCTGTATATATATGAAGCAGATATTTTCCTGACTGGAGAGAGAATTCGAAGATCTGACAGAAGCTGTGTGACGTCAAGCCAGTGGCACTGTGAGGTTTTGTTATTACCAGTGGAGTATGGACAGTCTCTTTGAGCGGACTGGTATATTTGGTGTTAATTGTATCACATTGGAACCAAACTGCACCTCTGTGGGATTGGATCAGCACCACACCTTTCAGTAGTGCATTGGAATCAAACCGTACCTCTGTGGGATTTGTACCAGATCATTTGGCACCTGTCATAGGACTGGGAACTGTGGGACAGTACCTGTGGGTAATCTCACAAGGGATTAAGATAAACCTAGGACTGTTTAACAATTGAAATACCAGTGAGATGAGTTTAGCTACTATGTACTGATTTTCATTCTTAATATATTGTTATTGTTAAAGTTATATCATTGTTGTTATTCTTTATTGAGTTTTGCTAATATTCAGAAGGTGGGTACCGGAACACTAACCTGGTATCCATGATATGACTTGTATCGAGTTTGTGCAACAATAACCAAAGTTTGTCAAGTAAATTTCACAAGAAAGTCTTTTTTATCTATCTTTCTATGTATGTATGTATGTATGTATGTATGTATGTATGTATGTATGTATGTATGTATGTATTTATGCATCTATCTATCTATCTATCTATCTATCTATCTATCTATCTATCTATCTATCTATCTATCTGTCTATCTATCTATCTGTCTGTCTGTCTATCCATCCATCCATCCATCTATCTATCTATCCATCCATCCATCCATCCATATCTGGCTAGCTAGCCAGCTGTCTGTCTAGCTATCTATCTATCCCTCTCTCTTTGTGTCTGTCTGCCTATTTTATAACTCAGTTTCAAAAGGTTTGGAAGAAAAATGAAGCAAATATGCATATGTAAACATAGGGTCTCTTTCTTAGATATTTGTTAGTGTTCTCAAGCTTACAAGCAATACAAACTGGCACATCATTCACACAGCAAAGGTTGTGGTCCATGAATGGCTCTCATAGTAACACAACGCCAAGTACGCAACATCAGCATAACGGTGTGTCCGATGTCTTCAGGCGCAAAGCTGAGTAAGTCGAAGTGCTACAATGTTTTGTCTATTGTCCCTTTCAAAATCTTCGGGAAAAGGCCTTCAAAGGAATGCTGATTTTAAAAGGGTTTTCACCGCATGCAGAGGTTTTGTTTGATTGGACGCTTTGAAAGTCGAGAGCGTTTCTTCTTTGCTAAATGTTCAACGCAACGCAATGTGCAACGCAAAATTTTTCCTCCTTTTCCTTTTTTTTTCTCTTTTAGAGCCCCAATTGACATAAATCATGCCTTATTGATGGGCTCCAATGACACGCCCTGACTAGCGGCTTGCCTACTTGCCCTTTCATCATGCCATATCGATACGCTTCATCTAACGCGCCTTGATTGCCCAAAAGAAGATAATTGGACTTTTGCTTGCTCAGTGCGCCTTTTGTGTCAGTTTGGCTTTCCTCGCTTTGGCCACATGACCCAGATGGGTTCGGAAACATAAATCAGGCACAACTGGCCAGGAATTGTTAAGATGGAGTTTATTGAGATCAGTGACTGGAACAGGATGCCTTACAAAACAACATAGACGGAGAGGCAAACTTGACACTTTGCGCTTATATATCTTTAAATAATCATACGACAAGCTAGAGGCTTCCTGCTGACTAAACACGCACCTTCAGCGGGTACATTAATGTGAAGATGCATTTTTCTACCCAAGTGAAATGTCTGACAAAACCTGCAATAGGCATGAACAAATGGCATGTATCAATCAAAGTCTTTACTCTTCATGCCTCCTTCTGTCGCTGCCGTTAACTAAGAGGTAAAAGTAGAGGGATTTGAGTAGTTTCAATACAGATTGAAATAGAACAAGCCGAGCCTCCAGATTTGTCAGGTCCTGAAATAAGCAGAACTACAACACTTTCCCCACATATTCCCTGGGCTAGAGCACTCACTCCGTTTATTGTCCCCATCATGACACATCCAATTACTGTTGTCAGGTAATGTAAAACCAAAAATGGAGAGTTTTGTCCTTCTTGGGGTTTCTCACTAATTTGGTGGAAAGATATGTTATTATATGTCCAAATGTGTAAGCTTTTATCCTATACAAATTGAACACTCTTTCAAATTGACATAGTGGTCAATGGACTGTGCTGTGCTTTGTTTTCCGATAGCTGTCCGTGCAGAGCTAGGACTAGTTCTCACTTTACAATTACATGGATATATCATCAGTCGAATTTTACTCAGAAACATGGCGTGGCCAGTTATCTCTTGTGACTAAGAAATATCAGGGTAATCGTTGTATTTGTTTTATTGATTCACGTGCATACGAAAAGACTCAAGCAGAATGAAATCATCTAATTTGGGAACAACATCAAAATATTGAACACTAAGCTGCTCCGGGCGCTCTTTTATTGCGGGAGAACAGAATACACATTAAACAGGATAAAATTTTCAGCTAATGATTGTCTCCCGGTGTTCCTTTTCAGCAGGAAAACGGGGTAACTAAAGCAAAATTAAAATATGGGACAAGAAGCAGGTCTGAGTGGCTTTCTCCTCTGTAGCAGGAAAACAGTAAATAACACATAAAAATATGGGACATGGAGCAAGTCCGGGGGTCCCTCTGCTCTGTGGTAGGAAAACAGAATAAACTAGAAAAGATTATTTGCTTCAAAGCAAACCTGTCTGCGTGCCTTTAAAAGTTGTAAATACAAAATGCTTCAAATTTTATCCTTTGGTATTTCACATTACATTAAGCTTATAGCTGCATGCAAATTTCAAAGTCCAAATGACATGGACCTTTAACCTTTACAAGTCACATGTAAATTGCGCAGTGTTACAATACCCACAATTTAAGCCCAATATGAACCAAATCGGATGAAAATTGACCAAGTTATGGTAAGATGAAACTTTCAAAGGGCCAAATGACCTTGGCCTTTGCCCTTTTAAGCTTACATGTTCTTATAAAAATGTGCAGTGATGCAATACCTACAATTTTAAGTCCAACATGATTAGAATTGGATGGAAATTGGCTAAGTTATGACTGGATGAAACTTTCAAAGGTCCAAATGACCTTGACCTTTGATCTATAGAGGTCCTATGTAAATTTTTAAAAAATGTACAGTGTTACAATAGCTACAATTTGAGCCCAACATAATGAAAATTGAAGAAAAACTGACCAAGTTATGGCTAGAAGAAAGCCACCATCGAAAGTGGCCTATGACGTTGAAATGACCTTTGACCTTGAGGTGACCTCTACCTGAAGTGAACCTTGACCTGAAAAATGACATTTTGGCTTAAAATTGACCCCTGACCTTGACATGACCTTGATATTTGAGATGACCTTTACCTTGCTATGATCAAAATTCTTTGCACTGAGAACCACATCTACTAGAGTATATAACATACTGAAGATTTAAACTTTAATTAGCCCTCATTTGCATAATTTTGAAAGGCATGACCTCTCATTATGAAAAGGCCAGACTTTATCCATAGAAATAATTGTGCCATGTTTGGAGTTTCTATATGTAATACTTTTGAAATGAAATGTCGGATAAATTTGCCTGTAAAGAAAGAAAGAAAGAAAGAAAGATTTCCTAGAAAAATAATATGTCTGTGTTGGCACACAGACATAACTAGAAGAGAAAATTTGCTTCAAAGCAAATCTGTGTGCCAACAAAGGTAGTCTGGAAATACATTCAGAAAGAAATGGAAAAGCAAATGCTGTTGCAAATTTTTGGTACATTTTTTGTTGCAGCTGTGATTCATTTATGCATCACTGTTAACACTAGTGCATGGGCCGACGACAAATGGTGAACACATGGTAGCATGAAGGGTGACATGAGTGTATACAACAAACCATTGTGATGTACATATATATGTACATGTAATTGACTGCTGATAACAGATCATTGCCTGTTGTATGGCAGGTTTATCACAAATATGTGCATGCAAGTCTGTTATTGTTGCTCCTAATTTGCATTATTTCAACTTGACTGATACAAACCACGTACTGTTCAGATATTCTGGCATCGATGCTGTCTGAGAGCTTAATTAGCTCTGGAAAAATTACTGATGGACAAAGCTAGGATGTGAAATCTAAATGGTACGTCTATGTGTCATAGTTTTGAGTTTTGGCATATAAAATCGCCTTATGTGGACCGGTGGTACATAATAATTAGCCAATGGCAGCCAGTTAAGTTCACTGGAATCACTCTATTGCTCCACAGACAAAAGCCCTGGCTTCAGAGATTAGCCAAAAATGGTTTACCACAACATATTGCACAATATATGGAAAACAGACTCCAGTGTACGTCTCGGTAATTGTGAAAAAAAAATCTTGTTAGGTCAGCTGAAATAGCTTGCATCCATATGTGTATGTCTGTCGGATGGTGCCAAAAATACAACTGCACTTTGAAAATGTCCAAAAGTTATGTATCTGTAATGCATGCTACTTTATTAGTGAGAGTACATTCTGGAACATAGATTTATGATTGAGTTCAGCACAGGCACTGAAAAATGTTTCATCGCATGTAGTTTTACACACACACACACACACACACACACACACACACACACACACACACACACACACACACCTGAAAAGGATAAAAGAAAAAGTATAGTAAGAAAGAAATAAAGAAACCCAACAAATACAAAATGTCTTTTTGGCACACAGACATAACAAAACAACATCAAATCACGGGACAAGAAGCAGGTTCGAGTGTCCGTGTGTAGTTGGATAGGAAGTAGATTAAAAAAAATCCTTGAGAATTTTTTTTAATTTACTTGGTTAGATAAAGAAACATATAACTTTTATGATTCTTTAAAAAAATAATTGTTGCGATAGGGAAAAATGGTTAAACTTTTTCGTGTTCCGTAGTGTTCATACAAAGTCACAAGGCAATTTGGGAGTGTTATCTGAACATCAAACCAAACCATAGCATTTACGTTGCATTAATGGAACATGTGTTTCTTGTGTGATGTTATGACTACTTACAAGCAGAACGTTTATTGTATTAATTAGTCATAAAGACTTAACTTCAGAGCATCTTAAATCTATACGCAAGTATTGTAAATACACGGACTTAATGTAGAGGTTTTCATCGAACGAGGTTTGAACATCAGATATTTATCTTAATTTTTGCGTTCCAGATTAAGATAGGTAAAAAACATCAAGTGTTATAAACATTATCGCTATACCTTGAGTAAAAAGTACTTTAGTAAAGCCGTTTATAAAATGTATATGACTTGAAAGTATAATATCAACATGTTTTACTTGCATGTAACTATATATCTCAATATTAATTGTAGAGACATCAACCTCTTTCATAAGAAAAGCCTTGTTCATATAATCTATGGCCCATGTCCGTTACAAACATTATGTACGTACGTACACATCCGTACGTACATACATACATACATACATACATACATACATACATACATACATGCATGCATGCATGCATACATACATACATGTTCGTCTTTCGCCATGGGGCTTTCTAGCGCTGTGATCACGCCACTTTCATTTTGTTAGCTAAAATAAGATTTCCTTGCTCTGTCAGATTGCCCACGGATGCAGTTGAACTGTACATATGGGAAGAATGTTCTAAAAGGGTGTTTTTAAGTATTATACGTCATTGATATCCAATAATTGCCATTGGCGTGTGATGTTAGGAACATTAATCTGCAGGGCAATATGTTCAAGGTGCCATCCAGACGACATGAATTTGATTAAATTGAATATCTTATATGAATCCGTTATCGCCAAAGCAACAGTAACGTCCGCAAGGCGTTTTTGCTTCTGATACAAACATAGCAAGAGTATATCGCACGTGAGTTATGTATGACATGTGAATACATTTATTTTTCACGGGCATTAATTTTTACGGTTTTCGCATTTTGGACCTTTCACTGAAACTTTAAATTCACTATTTTTGTTACAATTCTCATCAATGCCACGTAAAAATATATTTCACTGGGTTCTTATTTTCACAGTTTGGAAGCATCAGCGAAATAAGCGAATATAAGAACACAGCGAAATTAAATGAATTCACAGTAATTACTGGGTTTATCTCATTCCACCCTGATGACGTTTTCCCATCAATATCTAAATGTCGTCTGTTAATTGTAATTTACTAATTTAGGGATTATTTTTCAAAATTTTGGATGAATCTTGCATGGATGATCATTCCAAATTATATATGTCCATGGTCAACAGCTTTCCTTGGCGCTCTCTGGGTGCAATGCGCCCAGAGTGTGTCAAGGAAAGCTGTTGACTCGGTTTTCTATCAAGGTGGAATGAGTTAAGAAAATCTGCTTGACCGAAAGACGCAATTTGACAGTTCAAATTGTATTTACTGAGCTAATTCTGCCAGACGCGAGATCATTCATAATAAAATTATCGATGCTGAAACGTTAACTTTGATTAAGAGAGCAATGTTGCGTTTGTATTGAGCCCTTCTGTCTGTCCTTGTCTTGTGATTGTTATCTTCAAACGTCTTTTGGTCTTGTCTTGTTGTATCCTGTTTGTGTCTTTTCTTTGCAAGAGGGATTTGAATAGGGCACAGCCCTCTTTCCCAATTGTATAATCGGTATCGGAGTGACGAAATAAAATATGTTTAAACCAATTTTGATTAGCTTATCAAGTCAGTCGCTGAGGTCCTTGTTTGTCTACTTCAATGAAAACGTGCCAGATGTTCACTTAACTATTAAAAGTACTTAAAATTTCTTTTCAGTTATACCTGCAACAGTACCACCATCAAATTGTCAAATGTCTCTGTCTAATTTGACAAAAGCCCACAACTAAGTTTGTTTACATACTCAGAATATAAACAATAGAATGTCAAAAAATATCGCGAAGTATGTTCATGAATACATCAAGACAACCAGCAAACTAATTTAACTTTTCATCGGCTAATGGTTTTTAATTAATACAGATTTTGGTTGCAGGTATGGCGTTCCCATTGAAAATGTCTTTAAAATATCAAATGCACAGGCTGCTGTCAACCCACAAAGGATGCAAACACATCATAATCGTTTGAAATAACTTGTAGCCATGGAATATTTAAGTCTGTGTCCAAACACATAAATTTTCCTATTTCCATATGTTCTTGTTTTTGCCATTTGACATTATTATTTGAACATATCTTGTCGAAGTACAAGACAATCGTCTTGTCTTCAGACGTAGCTATTTTGAAAGTGTCTTGATTTTGTAGGGTTACCAGCATGCATCTTCAATTTCAGTACAAGGTGTAATTCTTGGCGAAATATGTCTCGAAGGGGGAAACAGATCACGAGGTGCGAAGTTCACTTGCCGCTCAGAAAGCGGTAGACATGTCTTGAAAGCGTGGTCGATTGAATGCTGCGAATGCAAGCCTGATTTAATGGGAACAGATTGGCCGATACTGTTACATGTAGCTCTCAATGTGCAGTGTCGTATATAACAGGGGTACAGCAGGTGGCCATAGAATGTTAACTTGTTTTGACTATGCATGTATCTTGAAAATGGTCAAATAAATAGATGACTGACATTTGCCTAGTTTGATTTAAACATATTTAATTCAAATGAAAACCCCTCCCGCAGTAGAAAGGACAACATACATGTATAAGCAGGACGTAAAAGACAGCACAGAAACATACAGAAGAGACACATAACAAGACGATGACAGGTAGTGGGGCTGGTGCTTAATACACATAAGTGGAACTTCATAACATGACTCCGTACACTTACAATCAGTTTTCTCAATAAATTCGTATACAGCTGCAAAAATATTATAATTATCAATTAGAGAACAGGCTTTGTTACCATAGTACTGTTGCTGTAGTAAATGACGCTATTGGTATGATTTTACCACTCAGGTCAATCCTCAAATTTTGATACAAAGGGCGTATAAAAAGTAACTGAAGGTGTTTCGATACCAGTACCACACGAACATAAAGGGGAATCAGCCACACCGATCTTAAACAAGTAACAATTCAGACGACTGCAGCCCAAGCGTAGCCTTGTGTGTTTAATAGCAGTATGAAGCTTGCCATAATATAATAGTTCTTCATATTGTGCGGGACGCTTAGGGATAAATGTTTATTTTAACTTGAACTGAGCAAGTGAAGTAGCGTTTCGAATTTCAATGGACAGGCGGTTCCACAGGCGGACAGTGGAGGGGAAAAAAAGATCAGTCAAATAAGAATGTTCTTGCTGGAAAATGATAGATGTCTGGTCAGTGACGGGTATTGTGATTCACAGCTGTGGGTGGAGTTTCGGGGAGAAGGTCACGCAAGTAAGTAAGGGTCAGATTATGGACAATTTTGTACTTGGCAATAACTTTTTTCTTACGTTCCGCAAGTGTTTCCCATCCAATTTCCTCATATAATTTCGATGTAGCAGTGCCTCTCATTGCACCAGTGACTATGCGGGCTGCATCCATCTGAATTGCTTCCAACTTATCAGCGTCTGACTGTGTACACCCATCCCATATCAGACTACCATACTCAAGTAATGGGCGGATAAAGGATATATAAATAGTTTCAAGATAATTCCTGTCCAAACGAATTGCAAACATTTGAGTATATTCATTAAGTTGTTGGCTTTTGGGGCAATCTGGCTTATATGCTGAGACCAAGTTAAGTCACTCTTTAAGGTTATTCCTAAGTGTTTATGGTAAGATACATCCTCGATCTGATGATTCTGGAAGAAAAGGGAAGGGCGAGGGGCAGGCGGTACTTTACGCGAAACAATCATACTGTGAGTTTTGAGAGCATTGAATGAAATAAGCCACTGTTTGGACCAATTATCAAGCGATGATAAGTCAGTATTCAAGATGTCAGATGCTGATTGCGGGTTGTCCACTGTCAAAAAAAAGTGATGTGTCATCGGCAAATAACTTGATATTGGAATGAACAACATCAACGATGTCATTAATAAAAATCAAAAATAGAAGGGGACCAAGTACAGAGCCTTGAGGTACCCCAGCATTAATGTACCCCAATTGGAGCCTTGGCCCTTAGTGGCCACATGCTGTTGTATATCTGACAGATAACTACGAAACCAGGTCAATAATTCACCGGATATGCCATTTTTTCAAGTTTATGGAGCAATGCAGAGTGCCACACTTAATCAAAAGCTTTGCTCACGTCGAGGAATACAATTCTTACATAATTACGAATATCAATAGCTGAGCAAAGCTCGTGGTAAAGGGACAAGAGTTGGTTGACGGTAGAGTCACCCGGGATGAAACCGAATTGCTGCGAGGACAAAACAAGATTATCGCGAAAGAAATTAAAGACATGTTTAAATATAATTCGCTCCATAACTTTACTCAGGCAGCTGAAAAGAGAAATAGGTCTATAGTTATTACAGGACGATTCTGAATCCTGTTTGTGAATAGGTATAACATCAGCCTTCTTCCAGGGAGAAGGAAATGAATTTTTATCTAAACATAAATAACCAAGTCGTGTTAGGGAGCTACATATAAGTGGTGCAGCTTCCTTTAAAAATCTGGGGCTTATTTCACCAGTTCCTGTCGCTTTCGACACATCAATATTGTTAAGAATTTCCAAAACCTCACGCTCGAGAATATGTATGCTAGATAAAATAGGCCTAGGCGAGTGTAAGCTCAGAGGAGGTAAAGTAGAGGATAATGAATCAAAATTGCATTGACTTAGGAAAAAGGAATTAAATACCTCAGCTTTCGGAAAAGTGTCAGATATATAATCATCTTTGTGTAATAGAGGGGGTATATTCGAGAATTGGTTACGATTAAAAAAATACTTAACAGTACGCCGCCAAGTTTTGTTTTAGTACGAGAATTACAGAGAGATGCACTGAGCTTAAGGTTATACTGTTCTCCAGCACTTTGAAGATGTTCTTGATAATCATTTCGAATATTCCCGCAGTTTGCCTAATCTTCAGGATGATTTCGCTTTCTAGCCTTCTGGTGAGCGCTTACCCCCCCCCCCCCCCCCCCCAGGGTTGAGATTTCTTAAAGTTCCGTCATATCACAGCAGGTCATTAGACCATATGGTAACTCGTTTCCTGGAAATACATTGTCCAGCAATATTTAAGAAAGCGTCAGTCCAGGCCTCGCAACAAACGTTCACATCAGCACACAGAAAACAGGTATCCCAATCAAAATTTGCAAGACAGTTTTAGAAAAGATCAAGATCTGCCTTGGCATATTCCCAAATAAATCGCTCATAAGATAGCTCCCGTTTACACTTAAAAGACAATTTAGCTGAAACTATGCAATGATCACAATTTAAAATGGGAGGCAAAACTTCCGTCTCAGTGAAAAAAAGTGGGTTTATTTGAAAGTATTTGGTCTTAGCTGCTCGGGGATGTATTAGTAATACGGGTAGGTTCCTTAGTATGAAAAGAGAGAAGATTACTCGTACAGAATTGTTGAAGCTTAAGACCATGTGAAGTTTTGGCATCGGCATTCAGGTCCCCAAGTACAAAGATATTGTTTGTGCCTGTGGCTTTAGCCATGTCGTAACTTATCTGGAAGTCGTTCCAAAAAGATGCAGGACAATTAGGTTGTCTGTACATTACTCCAACCAAGAACTTTTTGTAATTAATTCGAAAGTATTTAGAAACAAAAAGTGTCACACACCGCCTGGACCGCTGAAGCGATCCCGATGAATATTATATTGTGGTAGTCATGAACCATAAAGTCGTCATCACTGTGGTTGTAATCCAAAAAGGTTTCAGATAAGGTCGAAATCGTGGGATAAATTTGTACGAATAAAACTAAGTTTGACTTGAGACAAACTAAGTATATTTGCATGACACATGGAAACAGCTCTATTGAGATCAGCGTCAGGTCCAGGATTTTGGTGCACATCGCCACCGAGCAATGTTAACAAAGGTGAATGAAGGATAAGCCGCAAGTGGTCCTCTGTGACAAGATCGTCACAGATTTTTTGCAAATTTGCCACTGAAAACGATTCTTAGTATAGGCATGTGTTCCTACAGTCCTTCCTTCTCTCTCATCATACAGGCACCATGTATGACACTCATTTTCATGTGAATAACGAAACTTCAAAAATCACCAGTTTTCATGTGCACACGCAAAGCTGGTCCACGTCACCTTATCACAGTTTTTTAAAGTTTGCTTGCTTGTGTTTCCATTTCACAAACCAGTCATCAGTGGTTTCAATTAAAGAATGTAATGTTATGTAATGTAATATAATGTAATTCGTAACGTTGTGTTTGAATGGACAAGGTACTTTTGAACCAGTAAGCTATCAATATCTCCACCTGATCATTTCTTTGTATGTTTGACATGTATATAACATGGCATATCGTTAATATTTCAAAACTGTATAGGCTACCTCGTGAACAAAAGAGTAGAATGTCACTTTTTTATATGTTCAATCATAAAAATCCAGCAATGCAACGTGCGCTTTTCAAAATTTTGAACAATGTATCTGCAATCCTTCATACTATATATTTTAAATATCTTAAAATTATAATAGAGGTGCTTTTCCAACATGCACCAAGAGTTCTCTTCTAAAGAGTGCAGATGCTCTTTTAACTCATTCCACCCTGATGACGCTTTTTCCCGCTAATATATAAATGTCGTCTGCTAATTGTATTTTACTAATTTAGGGATTATTTTTCAATATTTTGGATGAAACTTGCATGGAAGATCATTCCAAATTATATGCCCATGGTCAACAGCTTTCCTTGGCGCGCTCTGGGCGCATTGCGCCCAGAGCGCGCCAAGGAAAGCTGTTGACTCAGTCTTCTACCAGGGTGGAATGAGTTAAAGCAAATATACCTTCTTTGCTGGTTAAAACATATTTTACTCCCACGAAAAAACAATTGACCGACAAACTCACAAGCCTATATTAAGGCCTCTTGTACGTATATGATAATGCAAACGATGCAATTTCGAAACACCATTGCACGGATAGACTGGGCACACAAGACCACAAATGATTAATAAAGGTAACAGGAGTTGGTGTATGAGCTTCCTACACGAACACGATGGTCTCCAGTATAGATTTTCTAACTGTCAGTGCTTTGGTCTTGTTAGACTCGAGATCTTGGCTAAGCGTTTCAGCTGCATTATTGATATCTTAACTGTAATGTACATTGTCGTATCGTCAGCGAAAAGACGGATTTCTGATTTAACTATTTCAACAATATGTTTACATACAAAAGGAACAGCAAGGGCCAGGAATGTATGTATGTATGTATGTATGTATGTATGTATGTATGTATGTATGTGTGTATTTATGTATGTATGTTTGTTTGTATATATGTATGTACGTGTGTATGTATGTAAGAACACCAAAAATACCAAGTATTGCCCATAAAAAAACTGGAGAGCTAAAATCATGCAGACACTGATATCCAAAAATGGCGTAATAGCCGCAATGTCAGGGTAAGCCTCAGCATCATGGTGTTCTCATTTTGTTGATGTACCAGAATTCACAAAGGAGGCTTCAAACGGTAATGACTTTGTCATCTCTCTATAAAACCGGTGATAAAAGTCAATCAAAGGTAGCCCATGGCTACTGAAAGGATATTGAACAAGCTGTTCCCAACGCCATTGCAATTACTCCTCTCGTTTAGTTGAAGATAATAGGGGTGATCTGGGTTGGTTTAATTTCTGGGCACACAGCCTTTTGTTCCCATGATGCATGGTTGTTACACCTAGCAACCCATGCCACTTGAGGTCAGGTGGGTCAGCAAAGCCCATGACATTACAGTGAACCTGAAAGTTTTATCCTCCATATGAGGACGATCTTTGGAATTATCATCTTCCAATCTACCTGAATTACATACTATTATCTTTCAAATACACCCAGGTGTCATAAAATGAAAGTTTAATGCTTATTTGGTAACATATAGAGAGTTTAAATTTATATATGCTAATTCCCCATGTTAATGCATGAAGAAAAAGTGAGGGTCATGGAAAGTGACCACAACATGTGGGCGGTCAGCCATGAACAGGATGGGCAGCATCACCTTCAGGCGAATTTAGAAATAACCCAGATATTAACTATTAGGTCACACTGTCAATGTCTCTTTAAAACTCAGGAAAACAAATGCATATTTTATATACTAACAATCATTAATTCCCTGTATGATCCCAAATGACCGATAAACAGTAAAATTAATAAGGCGTACAATGAACAGAATGTAGCGGAACAATGTATTGTTCCAGATAAGTCACAACAATCAAGAAGTCCCCAACTCGGAAAATGGCCCTGCTTATCAGAAAAAAATTAGCAGCATTAAATCAGAGGGAATAAAACAACTATGTTACGCATACTGCAGCTGGCCTTTGAAGTACTCGGGATAAAACCTGTAAACTGTGTATGAATACTGAAACCACATGACCGAAGCAACATTTGAGAATGACGTCAGACATAACCTCTAAGGTCTGTGATGTCATTCAAAAATTTTACTTTTATTAATAAACTCTTTCCCAAATGTACTTAAGGTTTATATCTACGTACTAAATCAATCTTTTTGGGGCGCAAGAATGCCAAAGACGGAGTAAATTAGTGTCATTAACTACGTCTTCACCCGCCAGTGGCAGTTAATGCTGTTGGCAGCTGAAGGAACAAATGAACAAATGTTTGATCAGAGAGTTGCCATTCGGATGGGTTCCATTTAAACACTTCTCACAAAAGGTCAGCAAATATTTAAGCAGACGACATTTGGCACATAGCCAGTTTCCTTTATTTGATCACAGTTTGTAAAACAATGTTTTTACAGGCTTCACAAAGAGCAGCTGTTGCACCTTCTACTGAATAATCTTAATGGATTCGGAGACAGCCTAATATGTACATGTTTGGAGGAAGAGGGGTAGTTGTCCCAAGGGGAAGTGGTCTCGAGTTAGCCTGCACTATGTTACTTCTGTCTTATGATTGATGAATTATGATGCCATCTTTTTTTACACGTTCCCACGTGTACGAAACACAAACCAGATTTAAATCTACAACCTCGGGCAAGTGTAAACATGCAGGATTGAGTTTTTGTTCCATCCGAACACTATTATTGATTTGCACAAGCTGCTTCTCATAGCCTTTGATAAATCTCAATACATGAGAAATTATTGGTCCATATAAATATGGCAATTTGAATTTGGCAATACAAGAGGCTGAGCAAACAAAAACAAACAAACAAAAAAAAACAAAAAACAAAAAAACAAAAAAAAAAAAACAAAAAAAAAAAAAAATTTAAAAAGTCTTAAATTCTTTAAACAACATGGCAGTCTCTTAAAATAATTGTTTCGTTTTTTATTTCAGGCTCCGATCATGATCAGTCATTTTTGCATCTTAGATGTAAACTGGTAAAAATAGTACTTGTAATGAACCTAATTCATCCTTGATTAACACTTGACTTTGAAGGAAAGAAACTTATATGGGTCCTGGACACTGTCTGCTTCTGCCTATGCCCTGGGCAGTTGCATTGTAATTTTCCCCGTTTCCTAACCGTACCCAAAATAATCTCCTCTTATTCTTCCGTCAGAGGCTAAGGCTAACTTTCTCCGAGTGCAACCCACAATTACATTGCTGATATATGTTTACCGTGTAGTGTTGTTATTCTCAAGCTGTTGGAAATTTTAATAAAATAATGGTGGTACGTTCTTCTACGTAAAACATATCATATCTGGAAAGAATATAAAGTGGTTTGTGTTTTTTCAAGGAGTGCCGTGTATCACCGTACACGTATATTATTGACATTTTGAACAGATGAGACAAAGGACGTCTCCCTGAATAAGATGGCCTTCTTCCGTAAGTGACCAAAAATGCCAAAAATTGTTTCAAATATGTCTTAAAATCTGTAAATATTTGACGAGAATGACAGTGACCTACGCAATACAAATTTTTCCTTTTTTTATTGTTTCGATTTTTCACGACTTTTAAAGTATATAAAGCAAAAATGAAAAACAGAAAAAGGAAAGAGAAAGAAAAAGAGAATAAAGGGGAAAAAAGAAACATAAACAAAGACATGTACTTTACTGGGTGAATGTTTTAACAGCAAAACAACAAATATATGAAACAGCAAAGAGCAAAAACGGGACTATTACCTATCAACGTTTGCTAACATGCGGCGTTTCCCTGTCATCATTTGTTAATATGACTAATGTTGTCCCGTGCGAAATATGTCTCAGAGAACTGGCTGTTTTTGTAGTAAATGAAGAAACCTCTGATCAGTGGCATTTCAGTCTCTCCAGTGCCGCATATCGTCTATGTAATCTCATCTCTACAGACATTATACTGGCAGAAGAAATCAATATTTTACAACAGGCGAGAAATTGATGGGCGAGTGTCAAAGTGGCTATTCGACGAGAAGCTGGTAATTGATATGGAAGCAATCTAGAGTAACGTTTTGAAGACATGGAACCGTATCGTGAGTAACAAGCAGACCAAGGATCGAGCCCTTCCGCAATGCGGTTTATCGCCGACAGTTCAGAAACGTGCCTATTACATTTCTGAGCTCTGCATTACGCTTTCTGTTATTTTACCTGACTGTTTTGTTTTGTTTGGGTCTTTTTTTTGTGACATAAATGAATTCTGCAATGTAATATGCATGCATTTGTCGTGTGATTTCAGCCGTAAATAATTTTACTTATTTGATACTTTACAAGGGATATTGTGGCCCTTGGTCAGCAATGTCGCACCATCAGCTCTGCTCTGGATCTCTTTATCATCAGTCAATGCATCCATGACCTATGTTATGCACAAACCACGCACAAAATACGTCAATTAGTCTGATTGGCTAGATCCGGCCAGTAAGTGAAGGGAGGATCATTTTGTCCATGTTAGTCGCTTATAGGTCTTTCGCATCTGCCAAAAGTCCGAGATTGGTTCTCAGTTTCATTATTGTCATGTCTTTTCAGTTAAGTTATGTTTACACACCCCTGTTGTGTCGACAGCTTATCTCATCGTACTCTGAGCACATTATGGGATGGAAACTGTTAACTAAAAGTATTACAAAATATAATAATATATAATGACTAAAATGATTACATGATATAACATATATTTTTGGTGCTCCTTTGATGCTGGTGGACTTACATACATGTATGTACAGTCCCCTATCTGGGACAACTCCGAATGCAGCTATTGTACTGGATAAATTACAATGAACTGGGCCCTGTCGATTATGGCATTCACGCATACCGGCCTCCATTGAACCATTCTTTTAAAAGAATTGGGGATTTGGTGTAGTTGGTATGTGCGTTTCCCATTTACGGCTTGGTGATTGGTGCAGAAGGTTGCTGGTTCTCTTATTTTCTCTTATTTTTGTTTTGGAGATTTGTTTGTTTGTTTTTTGATCTTACTCCTGGTGATCTCCATTTTTCTTGGCCAAAGTGAAAACTTGTCATCATCGGACAAATTTTCTTTGTTCATCTCTCACGTGGTAAGTGCCCATCAATAGTTGCCTTTCTACTTGCAAACACCTAGCGGCAGAGAGTCTTCAATTCTGTTACTGTTGTAGGTAGTGTGAGTCTTACTTTTGTGTATAGTCCCGATGTGGATTATACAAAACTTCTCCAAAACCGCTTGCCCATCAACAGTAACCTACCTTGTATTCCTCACTTTCAACCTCGACGTGCAATGGTACTGTGACCATCTGTCATATATATATATATATATATATATATATATATATATATATATATATATATATATATATATATATATATATATATATATGTATATATATATAATATTATGTATATATATATATGTGTGTGTGTGTGTGTGTGTGTGTGTGTGTGTGTGTGTGTGTGTGTGTGTGTGTGTGTATTATCTACGGTTTCCCATTCTGAATTCTGCAAGTTTGTCGGTTGCAGCCCTTTTCCACCTTAAAGGGGGTCCGCTTATGGTCAATCTATGCCAAGTGCAATCCCCGTCAAATTCTAGTTAACGACAGAAAGATCAATGAAATCACATATTAATGGGAATAATAATCATACGTCTTGTATTTTTAGTTGTGTTAAAACTCGTTTGGTCAAAACTTGCTGAGTTTCTTATCTGACTGCTTATACCAGATCGTATTTTCACTTCTATAAAGTATTTCATCAAAAGGAATGATGGAACTTAAAAATTTGCAAATGCAAGCCTAAGATTTTTAATTTTAACAAAATATATTTTGCACCGAAGAGAACTGATCCACGGCTTGATTTTAACGTATATTATTGATCAAATACATCAAAATTAACATACCATATGATCACTTTAGCAATTGGAAAAAGGGCTATTAGAATTCCCCCTGCGAGAAAAGACAGCATATACTAGATTAAACTAAACGCATATACAAATAATAAGATGACAAACACAATGACGTAACAGATAGTGGGGCAATGTAAATTCTTATGATATTAGGTCTGAAAATATGCATCACAAGCTAGCAATGTAACTGAATCCGATACGGATTCGTTTTCCCATTAATCTAACCAATGCCTGCTGGTTTGAAGCGCCCAGTTTTGGAAATATACTCATGTGCTGCTGAAAAAAATCACAATATTTCATTCAAGAGAACCTTCGGGGCGGCCTCAGTAAACTGTCTTTAATGTGAAAGGAGAATACATGGAAATCTTAGTATGGAGAACCGATCGCTGAAGAGCATAAATAGGACAAGTGAAAAAATAATGCCAAATATCTCCACTGGATATACCACAAACACGTGAAGGTGCATCTGTCACGTCGATCTTAAACAAGTGAGAATTTGATGGACTACAACCTAGACGAAGGCGGGTGCGTCGAAGTGCGTAAAATCTGTTGCTAAATTTGTATGATTCAGGAAATTTGATAGATTCGACAACCAGCTTCATAATATTTGATTTTGATATTTTGGTTGACGCTGAATTTCTGAATTCTAGGGGTAGCTGAGACCACAGCCTGACAGTCGAGGGAAAAATGAATTATCAAAGAGGTCAGTACGAGCACGAAAATAAGGAACATTCAATTGCTGACGATTATAATAGATTTGGTTATGCGCAGTAGAAGCAGTATGAAGAATTGAAAACGACGAATCAGGGACGAGCTTGTTAACAAGTTTATGCTTTAGCGTCAACTTTGATATTTCTCTTTGTTTGGCTAGAGTTGACCATCTGGTTTCTAATTATAGCTTAGCATTGCTCGTTCCGCGAATAGTATCAGTAACGATACGAGCACCATTTAATTGAAAGTTTTCCAGCTTTTCCTCATCCAATACCGTACAAGCACTCCACACTTGACTACCATATTCGAGGATCCGCCGGAAAAAATAATATAAATAGTCTCCAGTGTGTATCTGTCCAATCTAAATTACAAATTTTTCATGATTTTAATCAGTTTACTGCCTTTGCTAAAGATTTCAGTAATGTGATCGAACAATCTGCAATCGCATCATATTAAAGCCAAGGTGTTTGTGATGGGTAATATTTTGCAATACATGACCTTGAATAGGCGAATGGTTAATTTGGTTTGAGGGATGGCATGAAGTTTTTAGAGCATAAAAGGTCACAAGCCAATTTTTTGACCATTGATCAATATCAGCAAATCCGAATTCATAATTTCAGTGGCAGTAAAGGGATTATCAATATCCAAGTACAGAGAGGCATCATCAGCAAACAACTTTATGTTAGAACGAACAAAGATCCACAATATCGCTGACGTAAATAAGAAACATAAGAGGCCCAAGCACGGAACCTTGAGGTACCCCAGCACAAATTTTACCCCAACTTGAGGATTAGCCTTGAATAACTACGCGTTGGTAACGATTCTTTAGGTAATCCGAAAACCAATTGTGAAGATCTCCCTGAATACCTGCTGTCTTTAATTTGTACAAAAGGCCAGAATGCCAAATCTTGTCAAAAGCTTTTCTAATATTCAAAAAAAATTATTCGTACTTCCTTTCGTTGATCCACGGCTAAACATAATGCATGATAGAGAAGGAGCAATTGACCATCGAGTCGCCCGATATAAAACCAAATTGATGAGCAGATATAACAATGTTTTGCCAAAAAAGTTAATATATGAGTAAAAACTCTATTTTCAAGTACCTTTCCAACACAGCTGAGTAGAAACACGGGCCTGTAATTATGACATGAATTCTAAGGCCTTTTTTTTATAAAGTGGAGCAAAGTTTGCTCATTTCCAAACTAAATGGATTTGCGTATTCGAAAGTGATAGTTAAATAATCTAGCAAGTAAGGGGCAGACAACGGGTGCGGCTTCTTTGAGCAGTCTTGCACTTATGCCCTCAAGACCAGAAGCTTTGGTTGTGTCAAGACTTAAAAGCATCTCAAGAACGTCTGTCTCCATTACAGTGAGTGAGTCAAGAGTAGAGGCAGCAGGATAAGTATGTTCGGGTAAAGTGGCCGTTGTAGAATCAACGTTGCATTGTTCTAGACAGCACGAATAAAAAAAATCAGCGTTAGAAATGAAATCAGAAATGTGCTTACCATCATGTATGACAGAGGGAACAATTGAAGATTGATTTCGGTTGAAATATTTAACTGTCAGCCATCAACTTTTGTTTTTTTTTTTTCAAAGGGTTGTTGAGGACCTCACGTATCTTAGTATTGGACTCATCTTCAGCAATTTTCAGCTGTTGCTGATACTGGTTTCGAACTTGACATTAAGATGTCCATGCATGGGTATTGACATTTTGACGTTTAGCATTTTCTTGTTTCTTTTAGCCTGACGTTTAAGTGAACACGGCGGGAGCTGTACCACGGTAAATCACATGGTCTTACTTCAATACTTTTGTTTTGGATTGATTGTTTACCAGTTTCCATAAACAATGTGAACCAGGAATCACAACATAAATCAATATCTTCAAAAACAACTCAAATTCCACTCCACACTTCGCAGGGATGTTCTGAAGATCTCAAAGTCTGCTTTGCCATAGTCACAAATGTGTCCTTTGAATGTGTGATCTCTCATTTTTCTGATACAGTAGGCTAGCACCTACAAGCACAACACTATGATCGCAGTTTGAAGTTGGAGGAACCACGTAGCTCTTACGTACACAGTAAGGAATGTTTGATAGTATTTGATCTAAACATGCTGCTGAATGGTCGTTAACGCGTTTAGGCTCATTTATATGTGTGATCTCTCTTTTTTAGATTAGTACAAGCAAATTGATCAAGCTTCTGGCTTAATGGCGTTTGAAAATCGCAATTTAAATCTCCCGTTAGGATAATATTATGAATACCTGTTCCTCTCGCCAGGTCGAAACTTCCCTTAAATGTTACTCCAAAAAAGAAACCGGGGAATTGGGTGGCTTACACACGAGAGCAAGTAAACATTTAGTACTATGAAGTCTAATCTCACACCATAAAATCTCCAGATCAGGTAACTCATGATTCAGTCGTCAAGTGATGTGTAAGGATTAGGATACATACAGTGAAACACCACTGCCTACCGCATTAAGACGATCTTTTTTTAATAATATCATAATAGTCAGGTGTATATAGATACTTTGCTGTAGAATTTTGAGAAAGGAAAGTTTCCGAGAGAAATTATGTCAAATTACGGGACGCTGTCCGTACGGATACACCGCAATTCATCTGGTGACAGACTCCGTACATTTAAATGGCAAAATGAAATGTCTTTTAATAGAATGCTGTACAGGGCCTGGGTTTTCATGAAAATCTCCCGCTAAGAGCATCAATAGAGGACAAGTGAAAATATATTTACAGACTTCAGTTGCTGTCTATGTGGAACCTTGAACATGATATCAACTAGTAGTGAGGCTCTCTTTTTGTCTGAAAGGTTCAAATTAGTAAGCAAAATATACAGCAATAGAGATATGTGTTACCTAATAAATGGTAAGGTATATATGCCGAGCAATTCGTCCGAACTTCATCAATTCATTGATTGAAGAAACAGTTATATACGGAACAAATAAGTGGTTGGAGTATACAATGTGATATAAATAATCGCACACCAACCTGGATGCGGAAGTTATGACACACGATACGAATTTTAACCTAACTATGCACATTGGCTCAAAACACGTTAAGTACAATAGTACATATTTTGCATCGAATAATAATATATAATATATAAAGCATTCCGTTACAGTCATTGGCAAATATATATGATAACACAATGTTCAAAATAGAGGCAGTGGAAACAGGATATAACATAAATAACGGCCTGAATCTAAATACCGGCGGTGCCAATGCTGAAGCACACGAAATATATGTAATAACTTGACAAAAAATGTGACACCATAAATTTAACAGCATATACCATACTGTGCATGCCAACAATGATAGAAGTCACAAATATGTTAAGCAAGTCCAGGAAAAATGGTGAAACAGAAGTGAAAGCCAATGCCCCCAAAGAAAAACATAATATGTGGTGACATAAAACTCGCAACGCAAAAACTCAAGTCGAACCATACGTAAACAGAAGCCAAAGAATAAACACTGAAGACATAAAAATACTATAAACATGGGTACATAATAAAAGATGAAAATGTAACTGGACTGTTTGTTTGGATATACATTTCATAGGTTGTTAATGTTGCTAAAGTGACAACATTTTAGCAAACAATACATGTGACAGGTGATCCTTGGTTACGATTTCAGTACGGCAACGAAGTAACAAGGAACATCAGTTAATAAATCAAACAGTTGGTATATATGTATCCAACTTACTATAAAGCTATAACAAGTCAAATAGGGCAATGTAAGCACAAAAAAGTAATCAGTCAACAACAAAGATAAAAATAGGCATATAATAACAGCTGACACAGCCGAAGTACATCGCTTATTTGTTGAGAAAAATTCGAAATTGTTAAGATAAATACCACCTGAGAAAATAATCCCAGGTGCACAAATTTTGCTGATTAATTGCATATTGCTATCAAATGAAAAATGAGGCGTCAAAATGAATGTGGCAAAATTTGTCATTATAGAAGAAATCAACGTGGTTATCAGCTATAGGCGATGCTTCACATTGTTCTTATCCCAAACTGATTGAGTTTACCTCTTGGTTCCCTTGGGACACGCACACTTAAAAAATGTTTCAGATCTTAAGTCATTTTAAAGAAAACGGTATGAGCATTGATGATTTGAAAATAAATATGTGCCACTTCTCCCTCCGGAGATAATCAAGAAATGCGTGAGGACACACAAGATTTCCGAGTCAAACTGCAAAGCAGTCGTATCGGGAGAATGATGGCTAATTGGACGATGCACATGACAAAATTCAGAACACCTTAAAGTTACTTTTAAAAGTGCACATCTGTCAAAATTTTAAGACAATGATATACACACAATTTTCATGCCGCTTGGCCGCGCACATATGAGCAACTGATGAGTAGTGGTTCACAAATTTAAACACCATCTATTCAGTTTTCAGCAAGACATCATCACACGTGAAGAACAAAACAATACACTCAGAAGGGTATATGGTTAAGCGAAAACGTATGGCTCAGATTTTCAAACCTTTGTGCCGTTTTATCATCAATGTCAATCAGGGTACAAAGTGTGTTGATTTTGATGCAATATGCTTTATTTGAAACAAACAAACAAACATGCCCCCCCCAACAACCCCCAAACAGCAAGTGTATTCCAATATAAGCAGGCAATTAAACATCTTTTTAGTCAATATCTTCATCATCCTCATCGTTTTGCATGAATCTGGTAACTTTTTGTCAAAACTATAAGATATAGTTGATTTAGTGACCTCACAATTAAAAACATGGCACAAATTATCGAGACCAAATAACCATAACTTTATCATTGTGGCCCAAAATTGCAAATGTGAAGGGAACGTTGTTCCGCTCAAAAATGTCAATCTCCCGTGCCGAAAGAGTTTCTCTTCGTGTTGTGTAGTATGGACACTTCAAACAGCTGATGTATTGCATGTACGGTTTAAAGCTACAAGGTGTATTACGTTTACAACGTCCAAATTAAAGGAACACCCATAATACTTACCTTACTCGGTAACACGTGTGAAAGAAAGTTTACCGTTTGAATCTGGTATGCACACAGTCACCGTTGCTCTGCTCTTAATTTATAAGCCTGCTGTTTTTTAACTTAATGAATGAAAGAAATCAATTTATCCCACAAATTTAAATTTCTTGCAACCTCTGCCTTGTAACAATATGAGGAAAACGTTAACCCTGCCAGGTTAGAACAACAGTGAATATAAGGAAAACGTTAACCTTTTCCCGCTTAGAATAACAGTGAATATAAGGAAGCCGTTAACCCTTTCCCAGTTAGAATAACGGTGAATATATGGATAACGTTAACCCTTCCCGGTTAGCATAACAGTGAATATATGGAAAACGTTAACTGTTTCCCGCTTAGAATAATAGTTTCGCTTGTCGCTGACCCGCTATTGACATTTAACGTGCCATCATGGAAGGTGAAACAACAATTCTCAGCAAAAATGTTTTCTTTGAGCAATGGATTTCAGTAAAATCAATAAAGTCGACGACAATTTACACGGGGACGCTTTTGGAAATGGTTAATTGAACTCTCTGCCCTCCCTTCCCTGTCGCTGCCTACCAGCAACAGATAAATAAACAGATTTCGCGGAACTGCCTTTTGACCACAACACATTCAACAATATGTCATTTTATAGGCTCCAGGCTACAGAACTTTACGAACAGCCTTTAGTTCATACCGTAACACTTACCAAATACAGAGAAGCGTAACAAGTCACATCAGCCCAAAAAATCAGATAATATTACATCTTCAACGAGCATTTCCGTAACACGTGTAGGAATTTGTCACGGCATCCGACTCCTTGTCCATTTTACGTAGGTACTGTCAGCCATGCTGAACAGCAGGCTACAGACAAACCGGCACATTCATTCAGATATCCACCGTAAGACAAACATGGACAGACCTCTTGAAAGACAGATGTTGCAACCGCTGTAAAAATGGAGCTCGAAGCTTTCAAAAATGTTGCCTTATCATTTTATATATATACATACATACATATATATATATATATATATATATATATATATATATATATATATATATATATATATATATATGTATATATATATAGTTAAAATCCACTACTCGCCATCTAGTACCCCTCCCCCCAGTTCCTCCACACGAATGGCCACATCACGAAAGTCTTCAGAAACAATTTCTTACCTGAACGCATGACCTGATAGGGCGACCACAAACGTGACCATCTTTTCATCTCTCTAAGGCCCTAGAATGAAAATTTGATTTAAATGGAAAATTTGCTCATCTGAAAGGGAAGCTGAAAAGTCTTTATGCGTCCCACATAGACAACCTGAAGAATATTGTTTGAAATGAAAGAACGAGCTATGCATAATAATACTCATTTATGACTTATCCCCTTCCCTCAAAATGCCCTAAACAAGCACCATATCAGAGCCCGTGCTTCAATGGTCAGGGTCATATTAATTACATTTATATTAATGTTTAGATTTGACCTGAAATTGAGACGACTAAGACAAACTTTATATTTAACTCTGACACAAAATATCACCACAAAATAGAAATACGTTGTCGTAAAATTGATATAAAATGTTTTGGTATTATTTGGTATTTGGTATAGTTGCAATACGCGTGAATTGGACCTGAGCCGTAGAGGCGAAAGACGAGCGGGTTACCGTAACACCAGCCGTGCACCAACTTATTTGTACTCTCATATTGTAGTGTCACAGAACACGACATACAATGAAACATGAAGACGAACTTAAGTTGGTATTTCGCTTACACGAAAAAAAAAAAAAAAATGAAAGAAAAATGTAGTATGAAAAAACACGCAGGTATTTGATGACTCAGTTTTAATGTCGACTGAAAGACCCTGTGGTGCCAGGGTGTATTGAGGTGAAGATGCGAGGAGATGGAACTCGAAGCCCGTCTGCTAACAGAACCGAGCCATCTCACAGCTGGCCAGAATCGTCGCCGGCTCTAGTTGGGTTGGTTTGTAAAATATTTGATGAACACGATATCATAAACACAGCATGTATGTTGAAGTGCTTATTCACTCAGAAAAAAGGGCATATAGCTGGCCGATATAAATTCTGGTATATCTCATTGTTCAGTGACCCCCCCCCCCCCAGCCGAACACTTCAGTAGACCAAACACCTCCTTATACCGAACACTTTTACTCGGGCCCAATAGTATATATTTATTACAAGCAAACCTCCCAATACTGAACACATCTCTATACCAAACACTATTGTCCGGTCCCAAGGGCGTTCGGTATAGCGAGGTCTCACTGAAATTCACGATGTTTTTGTTTTTGGTCTTGGTGCCTGATCCATGCCTTCAGTACTATTTGAGGATATTCCCACATATCATGACAATGTTTCATTTTATATCTGCGTAGCAAAGCTCCATTAACTTAATGTTAACGTCCATAGTTTTGATACCGGTTACAGTGGGATTTATGTTCATGCTGTTCACTGATTATTGCAATCACTGTGACGGTGATAAGCTGATAATGAATATGATAATGGAGCTGGTGTTAATGATGATGGTGATCATGCTAAATAATCAAGTTGGCGATAATGATTGTTTGAGGTGACAGCAATAAAGGGTACAGAGTTGGTAACAGCTTTGGCACGATGAGTTCATGACTTGAAATTGACAGGATCGTGATATCAGAGAAAATTACTCCGAAGATATTGACAGACAATTACACACGTGTGGGGGTACGCAGACTGAATTCAGTTTTGTGAAACAGTGCATGTCTATGCACGTGAATTAGGGGAAATATTGATATTTTATTGATTGAACGTCCTGAGAAAGGATTCATTTGTAATCATCTGGGATGTGAATTAGGCTGCAATGCTCTGATAAGCAACGGGGTGAGGTTAATTTCCATAATGTTCTAATATGGAAAAATCACTGACAAAAATTCTTCTCGGTAAACATGGCAAAGGAATCTGTCATGCTAAGCCTTTGTCCAATAAACTGCCTCATGGATATGAAGAAAAAAAACCTCTAGAAATACATGTGTTTCATATGCAGGCTTTGACTTGAGTTCCTGTAATCTACAACAAAGAATGTATCTCTATATTTATTGATATCTCCAAGTCTGTTGCCGTTAACAGATTGTAATTTTCAAAAGAATTGCCTTCAAACCGACGTTCAATAGCCATCGGCTCACACGGATTTAAATAAATCGAATAAGCGTGTGAGATTAATGGGCCATTATTTTTTTCCGATGACAAATTTATGTTGTATTTACTAAAAAAAAACCTATATATTCTTGTAATCCTTTTTTCATGCAATGTGTAGCAAGCTATACGCTGTTGCCGAATGTTGCAACCTGCAAACGAGTGCTCGTATGCTAATCAGGTCTCAATGTAATGAAGAAATGCATTTTTTGTGATAGATACCAGTATCAAAATAGGTCTGAGCATATAGAACTAAACGAGTAATTTCGGCACGACCCTTATTTGACACATTTACTTGCTTCAACAGGTTGGGGTAAATACATACAAAGATTTCTTTTCAGCGCCTTCTGGACACAAGAAAATACAATATTATTATTATACATTTTAGACGTATTGGCAAATTGAGAAATTGTTAGTCACGATTGCACCAGTGAAACGTAATTTCGTGCATGGTACTGTGATGTATTTTACGAGCATTTTATATCCATGAGGATTTTGGTTTCAAATTTCACAGGTCTTCAACTAAGGGCCCTCGACAAACTTGATTGGTAAAAAGGGACTTTGTGGTGATCTTGACTGTTCAATTGCAAACGCACTAGAGGCACATTCTAAAGCTTTTAGCCTGGCCAGGGAATTTGATGATTAATGCCGGTCTTCAGGATAGAGGTCATTCTGGCGGTGAACTTGGTCTACGTCTTGTCAATTTAGTATTTCAAAATAATGTATTTCAAATGAGAACTGCATGGCTCCTACCGTATCAATGACGTAACTGAATGTCTTCATCACGTAATAACCACTCGCGTGGTTTTATTCTGAACTCAGACATCCCTCCACTTATCTCCACGCTCCATTACTCAGTCATAATTATACCGTCTGTACTTCTCATCAAATATATCCTCCTTTTGCACGTGCAATTTGGGATTATAGGAGAGACAATTTTGATAAATGAAGTAAACGGAGCTTCTGAGGCTCTCTTTGATGCGGTTCTTGAAGTTTCTCATGATATAATTGATATATTGGCTTATTGGGCTAAGCCTTTTGTGAGATGTATACAAACAATATATCATTTACCGCGATGTTCTTATCAGACCTAAAGAGAAGCCTTGGATCACTTGTAAAATGGAAAAAAGCGCTCAAAGGAATCGAGAACGCGGTTGCTTTAAACGTCATAGCAACAGAATACGGCCTTTGACTCCATGTTCTACAAATACAGGCGCAAGTTTACAAATACGATCTGTAGTTCTTTGAAGTTTTACTTTTCTGTAGTTCTTGATTAGTTTGTCTCCAAGGACATCAATTCCGAAAGCGATGGTAGCTCTGGAAATATCTACTTGGTTCCAAATTTCCGCAATCTGTACCTCCTCATCTGGAAAATAGAAACGTCTTTTATAGTTATGTAGAACAATGTAAATTGTTTAACAAATGATTTCCTTTGAGTGCACACTTCTTGGCAAAGACTATTCTGGGCTCCTTCCCTCTTACTATCGGACTGAGACTTGACCCAGTTCTGTCAGTGTTGATGGTCTCATGTCAAAAAAGTTTACAATCTCTGAAGTTTTACTTCCGGTATTAATAGTGTCGACAATATTATTTTAAAGAGTAGGGCACTTAGTATTTGACATTTCATTGCAAATATATTCAGGTGTTTTCTCACTTCTTCCTGCTTTACTGACTCCTGGAAGAAATCTCAGTTTGAAAAGAATTATAATCGTACCAAAAGTAATTAGTAATTGTTGTCCACTTTCATTGATTTTCAATGTCTGTGAATTGTTGTCCAGTTTCATTGATTTTCAATGTCTATGAAGTATTTGAAGCCTATAAAATGTATTGTACGGCCATTTCAGCGTTTGTGCATCTACCGCCCCCCCCCCCCCTCCAGCCACCAAAAAAGAACTAAATAATGAATCGGTGTTAAATCAACTTCTTAGAATAGTTCATGACATCTTTTCTTGCCTCAACCGTTAAACTTTGCAACAAACTCCCACGAGGCACACGGTAATCGACCCCTTTGGACCAATTTACTGAATTTCATTTGAAAAATACCCTGTATTTGGTTGAACACGATCTATACAAATATTTATCTGGCACGAGATTGCTTAATATAATCGCCCTGTTACGTCTGGAGTTTTCTGGTTTAAGTTCTATCCTTGCAGAATTAATTTACTTTCGCTAGTAGCTCGTCTATGTTCATATCCTTGTCAGAGTGCTTATCATTATTCCTTGGAGTGCCGTATTATGTACCTCAAAGGGAAACTTTATTTCATAATGGTTTGTCGTACTCTGACTCCGAGCGCAAAGCTTAATTTTGTGGTCTATACTGCAGGTGATATTTCGTTGCAACTAGAATCTTTCTGCGGTCACTGGATGGAAATATCTGAACTTGTTAACAAATTCCTTCGTGAAGCAACATGATTGCATGTATCCTAACACGAGGATGTGCATCTTAACTTGTCTATTGTGTGCTGACTATTGATGCTATTGAATACTACATTTTTTCCAGGGAAAAGTGTATGACCTGTGTGTCCTCCGCGCACACACACACACACACACATATATATATATACACACACACACACATACATACATGTACATATATATATATATATATATTACATTATATGTATAGCATATGTATAGCATCGTCTGCACATGTGTGGCCCTTTCCCATAGCATGTACCTGGTAATGCGATTGTTGATACATAAAATGTTTAAACTGCGAATAACTAAACAAAATGCAGATTCTCTTTCTTGCAGCTGAAATTGTTTCCCAAAACTCTTTTGCTAAAGGTCAAAAATATCAAAATGAAAACGAACTCTTTAATTTAATCATATCCATAATACATGGCCCAAATTTTATTGCTGACCTCAGATAACTCGGCAAGAGAAACTGAATAAGGTCTTCTGTTAATCTACCCCGATGTTGGGACATATTGTCAACGCATTATAGCTCAGAGAAAGGATTGAATCTGTCTTTATGCTCACGTTTTCGTCTCTATGCATTAATATTGTTGACTTGTATTGTGCATTTCCAGTGCGACTTGTGTGTTTAGAAATCATTCTTGACATAAGAAGCCACTAAAAACGTACATAACGGTCCCTAAAGTAATCAGGTTAACATAATATTTCCTTTCTATTTCTTTCAGGGGAAAACAATTTGCAGTATGCAAATACAAATAACATTACATTAGTGTTTCAATTTCGAAGTATTGAAAAACGCTGAAAGATAATGTTGCCATAGGCAGCACTTGTATTTAAGGTTGGCGATAAATACATCTTTCATTTTCGCTTAACCATAATATGTTCCACTCACGTCAATTATTTGCAACTTGTTTTTGTTGATTTGCCTTAAGTATGATGTACACTGTTCAAAACACTTTCCTATTCCAATCATTGGTACACTTCTTTATTAATTTTACTGCATCCACAGAATCTTGTCATAATCAAAAAATATATACCTATCCGCAAGCAATTCTTCATAACTGTACTTAATGACCCAGTGTGTTTCAACTACATTCAAAGCGCTTGCTTTGCCATATTGTGGTTAAAATATATGGATTTCAAGCTGTGCCTGTATTTGCCGGCGACTACATTTATCACTCATGTTTTTATTCCATCTGGAAGTTACAAAGACGTTTTCTGTTCAATCAACACAGATTTGAAAAAAAGTGGGGAGAGCAAGACAAATAATGGCGACGCATGCTTCTTTGCTTCAGTAACTATAATCAGACTATGGTACATTCTTTATTATCCATGTTTCATATTTCACGAAGCAGTTGCCATTCCCCATCAGCAGAAGGTGCGAAGAATGTCAATTATAGTCACAACTGCTTTGTTATCAGCACACGATCTGACACGGTGGTTACAGTACACAAAACGCCATTTTGGCAATCTTCAACGATAATTTGAAACGATTTATTATAAGGGAAGCCATCAAAAGATCGATGTGCGATAAAAAACGAACCTAATTTAGTTAGGGGGGATGGGGTTAAAAGTCCATTTAGTTTTCTATCGCACAAAATCGATGTAAGCAAAAAATATCAAAATTTTAACTTGCAAACAGGAAGAAAAAAAAAGTTTCCGCGATGATCAAGCGCCAGTTTTAACGGGTTGTTCAAATAGCGAAAAGTGAAATATCTTTTATTTGACAATTATTCAATACCAATATCATTCATCCAGGAATGTGAGTCCTGTCTTCATGTTGTAAAATGGTAGTAATCCCAATCTTTAAAAGCCATTCTAAATGCACCACAAAATGACCTTTTTATATTGGCAAAACTCTATGTAATTTGTGACCACTACAGTACACATTCTGGGAGATCGAAGTTTCAATGTAAAGTCGAGTTTAGTTTCAGGGGGGGAGGGGGGTCTGACCCAAAACGATATTACTTTCGTTTATTTGTAACCATTAAACTTTTTATGGCTTCCCTTATATCACCTGTGACAGTTCAGAGGAAGGATAAAAAAGCTTTTGCGTCTTTTACAATTTTTGAAAGAAAATATCTGGCTGCAGTAGAACACAAAGAAGAATCCATGGTTTTGTCGTTAGGAAGACGTCGCTTCGCGTCAGAGGGAAGGTGCATCGGCCTTCATCGATTTATCAACTTTATTCCCCCATGGACAGGAGGTCCATATGAACTACTTCACCGCCAAAATGTGGACACCCAAGACGGTGTTGAATGCCAAGCCCTCAAGGGTCTGACATTGACATTAAATTTTCTTAAATGTAAGAAACCAACAGGAAAGAAAGTACCAGCTGCAGTCAGGAACGCGATGTTCCTATATTACCCATAATTTATTATTATTATTATTATTATTATTATTATTATTATTATTATTATTATTATTATTATTATTATTATTATTATTATTATTATTATTATTATTATTATTATTATTATTATTATTATTATTATTATTATTATTATTATTATTATTATTATTGTTGTTGTTTTTACGATTGTAAGACCACTAAGTTTGGAGAGGGGGCTTTTCCGACGTTGTAGAAAAATGACAAGTAAAGGCCAGTGGTGGGTCCATTGCGTGTAGTAAAGTTAGGGTACCATGCTAATGTGCATTATACAAGTAAAGGCGATTGCTCAGCAGACGGAGGAACTTTACATTCAAGGAAGGTACAACGATTCCGTGTAAGCTAAACAGAGAACATAACAACGGTCTATCCGCAGAAATGAAGAGTGACCATTATTATATTAAAAATGATGGACAGAAGAGTGCAAAATGAGCTGTTTGTACTGACCGAGAAGCAAAGGAACGCCAGCAGAGCTTGACTTCGTGTAAATAAATTACACAGCCAGCCTACGAAGTTGGTTTTATTCAATGCTTTGATGTGTTTTGTATCTTGTTTTCTGTTAACTCTTTTTGAACCTGGTCAATTTTAACAACTAGGAAAATGCCAGAAATGTGGTACAGTGGTAACTTCAAAATGAAACCACTGTCTTGATAAACATTCTATTATTTGAACAGTTTCTATTGGAAAGGGGGTGTCGTAAATGGTACGTAGAGCTCTATATCATGTTTGGGTTTTGTGAGGATGCATGCATAGAAGTTGGTTGCCTATTTACCCTCGTTACATATCTCGATATTCTTCGGGTGTATTTTCAGCCAACACGAATAGGGAAAAACTAATAGTACCGGTAATCTCATTTGTCTCTTTTGCGCACACATCGTGCGATCTCTGTATTCGATACTACGTGTCACTGGCATACAAACTAAAATACCCTACAAGCCTACAGCCCAAAGTTGAGATTAGACCTCCATGCAGCAGCACACTAGGTGTTTATCTGCATAGGTTGTTAATTTGCATACGAAAGCCTCCAAAGGGATATATGAATACTGATATGCAAGTAACATCTTCAAGTGCTATCCTGTGGGATCGTAGAAGGACCTATTGGGTCAGATATCTGGCTGTTCCTACACGCTTGGCTTCGCATGTACATATAGGACACACACTTGTGTGCAATTTACTGGAAACGATTTGCTTTGGGATCACAGAAGCGAAATTAAGGTGTTTTGCATCGATTTTTGTTAACAGTCACATGGTATTGTCTGATCGGCCAAAGTTTACTAATTCTAAATACGTAATGGAGAATTATCACATGGTAGTCATAAATTGAGCCTACGCAGAAACTAACATTCGTTCACCTGAATTATGAATAATTGTTATGATTGCTCGGAAGCTTCGGTTGTACCAGGTAAATTATTCATTATTTCACAGATCGTTCCTGCCCTGACATTTTCTGTCCATATTCAGTTTTGAGGTTCGGATTCCAGTTCAACATTTTGTATTTGCCTATTACATGAAATCAAGACACAAAACATTTTTTAGGTTAAACCAAGGAGGCTACATTGGTTAACCAATATTGTGAAATGGGAACGCTTTGCGACATGAATTAGTTTTATAGTACCACACGTGGCATATTGAAGACAGAAAGAAATTGAATCTATTGTAGGAAAGAGATGAGATCATTTACCTCTTCAAGTTGTCTTAAAGCGAAATTAAACGTGACAGATAAAATGTAAATAGAAGAAGGGGTCACCAAAAAGGTTACCTGGTTATTCCTATGGGTCACTTTAGTTTATAATTAGACTGGCTTATTTAACCTGTAGAGCCTGCTGAAAAAATGAAGTCACCTGACGTATACTGACCATCATTGTTGTCAGGGTAGGTCTCGTGATACCTCTTGACAAGTGCTCTCGTCTGCTACCTTATGTCCCTGGGCATATGCCACTGAACATGATACACTTCGTAAGTTCCAGCTGACGTGAATTTGAAAAACATTATCCCCCCCCAAAAGGAAAATGTGTTAAATTGTTCATACTGCAAGACTGTCTGTGCAAAATATGTGGTTATTATTACAGCCAGAGGCCCTACGTTCCTTATCCCCGAGTACCTTTGGGATATTTTGTATGTGACTAAGTGAGTTTGTAATGTGTAGGTAGAAATGTACAATATTATTTTTCACTATCTGGTACTACTTTCAGGCCTCTTTACCAGAGGCTGGAACTACTTCGAAATTCATGCCCTTACCAACTCGGAGGGAACAGACTGCCGAGTAATACAACGTGGCACATACGTACACCGGAACACCGCTCTTACGCCCCGATTGTCTCTCTTTGCGAAATGTACATTGAAACCTTATACAGCACACGATTTGACAGGATAATTGCTAGTCAGCAATGTTTCAGGTAACATTATTATATAAACAGGTGCAACAGTGCAGCATTCTCCGTATAGTTCTGAACCATAATGATAACGACAATAACAATAATAATGAAGATTATGATGATAATAAAAAACCAACGATATTAATAACAACAACAACAATAAAACTACAACACTACCTAACATGTCTACGCTCCATATTCCATCCAGTCAAGGTCTATGTCTACACCTATACTTTAATGTATAGGTATTCCCACGTTCTATGTACAAATATAGGAAATGCTTGGCTTTAACAAACAAATAAATTCATAAACGTGTCATCAGAGGGTTCTATCAAAGATATCTTACAGCTGCAAATCGACATGATATCAAAATTTTTAGTTTGAGCCTGAAATAAGTACTGCCTCTAATTTGTGGTCACTTTAGAGACTTCTGACATCAGCATGATGAATTTTGATAGATTTGGCACGGACATGCAAACATTGGTATGTATGTCACAAGCTGTAAACCACGGGAGGCGCTGCATTTCTTTAAAATGTCTTGAGGATGAAAACCCATTTAAGCTCAACATATCTAACGACTATCGCTAGAAAACGTATTGCTTGTGCAGCAACCTGTTGGTAATGAGAACTTTGTTCAACCTTTAAGAAGTCCTTTTCTTAGCCCAAGGATGCCTATGGCCGCCTTATATTGATCCAAGTTGCGACCCATGAGAGTTTGCAGAGGAAACATTTTCACGGTAAACTCAGTCATCACAACAGCTGACAGGGAACAAGAACAAAGCAAACTAGAAAAAAAAGGATTTGCTTCTCAGCAAATCTGTCTGGGTGCCTTCAAAGTGAGAACAGTTTGAAAGGGTACACTTTACCATTGTTCAATATAATCTTAATTTTGTGTACTAGCGTAATTTGCATAAATTAAAAATGCTACAACTTTGGTTCTTGCTTTGTTCGATGTGGCCATTTCACAAACTTATAAACTGAAGTTTAAATGGCATTACTATCTATAATAGTTTTTAAACTATTCAAGATTTTAATTTTGTGTATGTGTCGAATTGTTTTTTTTAATATCTTACTAATTTTATCCAGACTCTATGTTTCAAAATCACCTCTCAATTTTGCCTCACCCATTGTCATCATTTGAAAGGGGTTAAAACGTGCTGGGCTTACGGAGTCCACAATTTTCTCTGCGTTACGTCTGCTTTTATGGACAAAGACCGTGGCTGAAAAAAAAAATCTCGGCTGTGGTGACTGTACATTATGTATAGACGTGCCAACGTCACGTCTCTCCTGATTGGTTGAAAAGTCCATCCACCTCTACCAATCAACAACAGGCCACGCAATCATGTCAAATCCTCGACTGCGGTGATCATTTAACTCCTCATCTCATCAATTTACCAAGGCGTGTCAGGGAAAGCTGTTGACATAAATATAGGCGCTAAATAAGCATCGAATGCGTCAGATAAAATGACCTGTTGATGAAATGAATTGGCAGCACAGAGCAGCGGTTAGCACTCAGGAAGGATCACACAAGCTGGGCCTTCCCAGCTAGTATTTAAAGTAAACCTATACGTATTGACAAACGGCATTTAAGACATACACGTAAAGTATAATTATATACATGCCTACTTACCAATAGTGAATGTGGAACCCCTAATGGAGCTGTTACTTGCCTGACCAAACTATTCTTATATTCATACGGGAAATGCGTAGGCTAAAACCCTTGATGCGACACTTTTGTTTGGCTGTCTGGCTTTTGGTAAAATCATTGTATTTGGGTCTTTTTGCCCAGAACCACTTCCTAGTAGTCAACATCCTATTCCGCAGTTCGAACTCTTTACTCTCCATAAGCTAACCTGTCCCTGTCTAACCTGTATATATATATAGAATTACTATTGTCTATATTGCACACGTTCCTCTGTAAAATTTTGACATAGGCTGTATCAGCCCAAATAAATTAAAGGGTCTTCAGCGGGTAACTACTCAACATGTTTTCATGTATATTTTGTTTGTTGTTGTTGTTGTTGTTGTTGTTATTATTTTTAAATATTGTCTACAGGTATGTGCTCAAGGCCTACAGTGTAACCTGAGTTAGGCTAATGTTCAGATGGGCCAGTTCTAGTTGCCTATTTGATGAAAACTACCGAGCTGAGCATCCATCTATGCGTACCCCTTGACTGCAGGTTGAAGAAAGAGTTCGAGGTGGGGTGTAGAAAGGTATATATAGGGGTCCAGTTTTACAAGGAATTAGCCTAATTTCACGGGAATTTATTGATATTCATAATGCTATAACTTAGTTATAACTAAAGAACTATCTACAAAATTCTGAATATGTACTAATAAGATTCGTTTTGTGACACTATTTAAATTTCGTGCTTCTATCATAGGTGGAACTGCGGATATGATAACTGACCAAAATTGTCCGAATAAAATGGACAATTCATTTTGAACGACTTTTGCTTAAAAAAATCCCAATCTGGATCACAGACAACCTACAGAAAGCCAGGCTGCTGCCACTGTGGCACAGGTACGAGTCTAAATGTATCTCGCGACTGTTACTAGTATCTCATCTGCTTTACCTGCAAAATAAATTTAAAAAAAAAACTCTACAGTGCAAAGCAACCAGAATAAAGGTTAAGGAGAAAAGTGAAACTTGTACTAAATGCCTCTTGTGTGTCTCTATAGGTAGACCAAGCCTGTTACCTGGTGCTTTTCATACGTTGCTGATAATTTGATGCGGTAACAACGTATAAAGTGATAATATATGCATTCATGCATGATGGTTGATGCAATAAATTTCCTATAAATTCGTGGGTGTACATGTTATGGCTTTCGCTTGATTAGAAGAGTTCAATCTGATTGTCGCTTGGCAGTTAACTAATGACAGAGGTTATAACATTGATTTTTTTGTGAGTGCGATTGGAAGAGAGCGGAGATTTGGGGAATCGGTCTTTAAATGAGACAGTATACATCATGTTTTCAAGAGTAAGCCAAAATATGTGGAAATGATAGAGAACGTAAACACCTAAGGGCCATCTAAACCAAACAACTATGAAGGAAAGAAGAATAAAGTGAGACAGTATGAGGCTAAGTGATGGAAAATCGCGTATTGTGAGCTTTACACTAGCCTACACAGATTTTACCCGTTACAGAGCCTCAGATCGACTTGCTGACCATCCAGTCCTCGCATTATTTATATTAGCGGTGCAACGCCTTGTGACAATCTGGATACAGTTTTTCATGTACGTTTTAACAGTGAAACGATGATAGGCTCACTTCTTTATTTGAGCGATGACTAAAGATAGATTTCGGAGAGGGATAACTAATAAAGTATGCGTATTTTCTGAATACATTATGAGTTGAGTGCGACGTGAATTATGCTTGCCATAAAATGACATGTCTATGCAGATCTAGGACATGAACTTGTATTTGTTTTTTATCTGGTGGGGTTGTCTCTTTGGAAAAGAAAGGAAACAAAATATGTCTGTCCGAAAACTAGACACAGATAGCGCTCTTGGCTTAAGGTATTTTGGTGTAAAAATGTAGAATTTTATTCTGTATATAATTCTAAATTACTCTTACTCATAGCTTACGTTATTGAATTAGTTCCATTTAGAGTATGACGCTCGCCTCACCACTCGTGTGGTACATTAACCAAACTCTTTGTATATGAGTGATACCCGAAGTACCATTTGAGCACTTTGGTTGTATAAGCTTTCCTTCCGGACGTTCGAGGACTTTCAATGTTTAATTGTTCTCTCAAGACATTGGGGCACTTTAGATGTTTTCTTAAGTCCCTCTGTACACCAATTAAGATTTTACAGGACATTAGAAGTCTAAAATAGCTTTTAATCCTATCACGATTGTCAAAGGTATTTCCGGGATATTGCTGTAAGACTGCAGCCAACAATAGTTGATACCTGGTGGTGTACATATAACATTTAAACCTAATACTGGATCGGAGAATACCTGAAATCATTAAAATGCCTTAATCATAATTTATACGATTTTACTGGTTTATCTGTTTTTTTTTATGCCTTGCCTTAATCCTTTTTTATACGATTTTACTGGTTTATCTGTTCTTTTTATGCCTACAACAGAAGTGTGTCAGTCCTGAAATACCCGCAGAGGAAAGAATATCACAGATATATTATACTTAGCAGAACTATTGAAAAGACCTTGATCTTGTTTAATATTGGGGAAGTATTCCTGATGTACATTTTTATAAATTATGAATAAAAATGAAAATAAAATTCTGCCACCCCAAAATTTAAAAAAAAATGATGATGATTAACAAGATTTTTTTAGCCTTAAATCTAGCTTGGGGATACAAGAGTAAACAACATGTGATGATATCCACATTAGCAGTAATCGCCAACAAAATATTGAATTCACAAGAAACCAATGTTATAACAGAGTTTTAAACTAATAAATTGCTAATACTAGACGTCACATTGGTACATATAATTACAGCCGCTGTATACCAGTAATGAATGGCTGCATACTGTATGACATCAGAAAATTAGTGTCAGAAAATGTGTAATGTGTATGTAGCATGGAGAATTATTGCACATTATATAATCACACTAAATGGCGATTAGACAATTATAACTGAGAACTAAAATAAGACAAACCCTTTAAATTCCCTTTACCTGAAAATCTACAGTAACGTAACTATTATATTTTAAGCAAATAGCCTTTGCATATATCATTTCATACATGATCATGTGATGCTTAAACAGTGAATTATTTTATCTTGATTTTACGTTTGAGGGTTTGGAGGCACCTGCATCAGTACAGACTGACACCAATTTCAATATGTATACACACACACACATACATACATACATATATATATATATATATATATATATATATAATTATTCCATGATACTCATCTCTGCCATCACGTCTCAAGTCAGAAACATGACGGCAGTCAAGCGGTTTCTAACACGAAGATGGTCAAGATTTCGGGTTAAGCAACAGTTAACGACACAAGATACACCACATCAACTAAAGTAAGCGCCCTCTTTCAAGATCTATAGATTAAAAGCTACCGCTGGAAGCGTGTTGAAACTATACATTACTCGGAAGGGGCCAAATTTGCAGACTTTAAATGCAATTATAATTTAGATGTGTGTCACTAACTGTTCAAGAAACATTCAGATTCATGACGAGGATGTCGAATTTCAGGACCTTTCTTCAATCTCCAAATTTGTTTCCAGAAATAATGTGCACCAGTCTGTCCCTAAAAAGCATCAAGAGATGGTTTTAATTATTGTTCCTTTTGCAGTTATTACAAGACAAACTTGGTCCTTCAGTATACTGGTCTCACTCCATGTTTCAAACGACATATCTGAAAACAAAGAAGATGTAAAAAATCATTGGATACCCTTTCAGACACACAAATATGCATTATTTTTGTGAAAATAATTTTGAGGATTGAACAAAACCGAAAAAAGAAGCTTCCGTTTTGAAGCAAGCATCCGACAGTTGACATGTTTGTCATTGAGTTCTATGTTTATTGCACGAAAAGCTCAGAGTTGAAATTATAATCATATTTAAAATCTGTAGACCATGTACTTTCCAGTAATACAGAGTTTTAACATGTTTCCGTCAACACCTCTCAGTGCATTGGCCTCCGAATATGGCGGTTGCCTTAAAACTGTGTTTGTGTGTGTGTGTGTGTGTGTGTGTGTGTGTGTGTGTATCTCCTGGCCACTGATTGAGTGTCCTTTCAGCTGAAAAGAATAGAAGAATAGTAATTCCAGTGTTTTTTTCGCCAGAGCAGAACCAGCTGTATTATTCTCATGTGCATCCGCGGTAGTGAGAAAGGCATTATTATAGATTTTCTAAATGAGATTGTAAGGTTATACTTACTTAAGTGACAGCTTCAAAGAATGTCGAAATTCCACCAAAATTCCGAAATTGTTGCTCGGGGACAAAATGACAGACACTTTCCTATTGGATTACAGGGTATAAATTCCCTTCCAGTTAAGCTTATCCTGTATAGAATGAGACTGTGTCAATAGCTATACTTCGCGCGGGTTTGCACACAGGGAAACTATTGACCTGGATCGTGTCATTGCGATAAATGTTATCTACAATTTTTAGCCGAAATGTTTTCCATTTACAAAATTTGAAAATTAAAGCAAGCCGCAAATTATGCTTATGCCTTTGGAAAATTTCAGCGGGGAATCATTAATATAACAATGTTGATCTTTTTTCGAAGTGATTAAACCATGTCACGTCACACAAAAATATTTGAATGCAATTAATTTGACAAGTTTATGTAGTTGTGTTTTTGGCTTAGTTGGAATACTCTACCGGCTAAGTTTACACATTTAGGTGCAGTATGGTGTGTTGTACAATTTGGTTGTGCATCTGGAAAGTGTTGCGCACAGCTGTAATTAGTGACAACATGGGGGCACAAGACAATATCGGAGTAGAAAATTCTGAACAGTTTGCATCCTATATTTGTCAAAACAAATCGATCACTCCGTCACAGTGTACAGAGCTTGCGACTTGCTTCATGGGTATGGCGATGTGTTATTTCATACATTAATATTAATTTTTACATTTTGCCATAGTTCATGCCTATGTATGTACCGCCATTTAGATGTCTCTGGGACCGCAGCTGTTAGCTCAGTGAATAGTTGTGCCAGCCGAGGAAACCGATCAGTCCATAACATCCCGGTCTTAGTTTGCATGCGCAACACATGTGAGGCTAAGCATACGCGTGAGACTGCTGATTGGCTTTTACCACCGAGAAAAGGGAGGTTCTGGGATCACAACTGTTATCTTAGTGAATAATTGTGTAAGGTAATTGTTGTGAGCTCTTATGCTTTTTAGGACAATCGCCATCCTAATTCTTTCAAAACAGGTGACTGTGGTGACGTCGTATCCTTTTTATTATAACTATCGTCATCATAACTCTTTAATATAGGTGACTCTTCTAAGCTCTTATCCCTTTTGTTGTTATTTTCATCATGACTCTTTCAAGACAGGTTATGGTTGTGAGCTGTTATCCTTTTTGTTATGACTTTCGTCATTATAACTGTTTCAATTCCAATTACAAAGTAAATAGTGCTCATCTGAAGTATTAGGATGACTTCAGATTAACTTTCTAACTGCCAAATTTTGGACTGAGTCAACAGCACTGGGCGATATGCGCCCAATGCACGCTGAAAAAAGCTGTGAACGAAATACGAATCCGAGATCCTAATGGTAATTCAGACTAGTTTGACTTCAGTAGATCGACTTTAGATGTTATTGGCACTGAAAGAATTAAATGAAGGTTTTTCACTAATATACAAGTACAAGCTTGCGTATGTTTACAGCGAAAATGTCTGGTGTAGATTACCGGCTCTCTCCAGGGTGCCTCGGGCGCATTGCCCTCAAAGTAAGCCGGAAAGAACCGTTCACTTAAACTTCAATTAGCACTAGTCTCATCTAACAGAAAACGAGGGATTTACAGAGAAAAAGCAATGTGACACGAAAAAATAAGATATTGCGAATTAATTTTTTAATAGGATTTAACCCCAAAGGGGGCAGTATCTGTGTACACTACATTCTAGTACTTTTCTTGAGACTTTCAAATTTACTCGGATCTGGATGGGGCTCACGATCAGACAGCAATTGATGTCTTCCAATTTATTAATGAACATAGTATTGAATGGTTTGAGTTATACGTCGATTTGGAGACACACGTACACCCACCCCCCCACCCCCCCGAAAAAAAGGTGACATTTCAGGTGCTGCCAGATGGGCATTGACACAATTTAGAGCTGCAAATCTTCATGTGGTTCGAAAAGGTGTCTGATTATTCAGAAGCAAAACATATTTTTCCAGGACATTAGGTTTTCTGGCAAAGGTATGCTTATCCACCTGGCAAGTCTCGGTAAACCCTTCATGTCCCCTTGGCAAAGATGCCGTGATAAGCAAGCAGACTGGCTACAAGGAAATGAATGCCTCTGCCTCCTGACAGGTTAAAGACAACCCACTGTATCCCTTTACCAAACATTCCAAAGGAAAGGTAATAAGTCTAGTTGATAATTTCGTTCCAAAGTTTGTATTCTAACCTACACGAATATATACCCTTCGTATTTTAGTTAGAAGGGGTAGGCAGATAATAAAGGCAAAATGTTACCAAGGCACAAAAATCAGGAGGGAGTAATAGCTGCAACCCCAGCTGCCTTTTCACATTGGTTAAATAGTACAACGCACACTCCTTTTACTCATTGAATTTATTTTCCACACATTGCAATTGACAGGGTTTTAAGAAATTTTAATACCCCATATGCACATTAATTTCCCGCCACAAAGCACTGGTTTGACGCCAAGTGATCACAGGGGACGTGTGGGTCACATCACTATCACAGACAGGGCCATATATTCATTTCTCACAAAATTAGAGCTTTTTTGAAAAATTAAAATTCAGAAATGCCAAACTAGTATTCATTTAGTACTTCTCGAGCCCTATATTAAGAAACAAAATCATCTGCCTTTAATAAGTAATCTTCATATCCAAAATATTGGTAATCCCGCTAGTCTTTACAGGTACCGACCCGTATCTCGCCATATCCCGCCAAGCGAGACTAGGCAATCAGGTATGCAGTTCTGGCGGGAAATTAATATGCATATCTACTATTGTAATCATGGTGCACAGACCTTTCCCCCTTAAGCCAGTCAAAAATTCGTCCGCTGATCAAATGTTTGCTTCAATGTTTTGATTCCCGGTTCACAGCTTTCTTTGCATGGGTTGGGCGTTCAGACCGTAACCCATGCCAAAGAAAGTTGTTCACTCAGTCCTTAACTCAGTCTTACTTGTTGACTTAGTCCTAAACGCCGTCTTAGCTTGAGGTGAAAAGGGTCAAACCCATCTGATAAAATGTAAACAGGAATAATGAGAGCTTATGTACTTAGAATACATATTAAGATATATATATAAAACTTGTTTCATGAGTATTGCTGTTGGTGACCTTATAATTCAAGGGCTTTGGCTTGCATGGGCGAGGTTTATATCACGCTGCAAGTGCAAGCATGTTCTCACCGCGTCTTGCTCATGTCACGAACTTCATGTGCTGTGCATATTACCCGAGAGGCTTCAACAATTAATCAGTGAATATTCGGGAAGCCTGAATGCATGATTGAAGCTCTTTATTTGCTGATGGCTTAGTGAATAATGCCACTGCCGTAAAATACCACAGCACGACATACAAATCAATATTTGGAACTAAGCTCAAAGTATGTTTGATGTGTATATAGATGTCTTTGCTGTTTTATATTCCATGGTGAAAAGGTTTCTGATTTGACAGTGACTCAGCATATAGATTTTCAATTTTATTATATGCTCGTTTACAAAGTTGATATATATTATACCGTGTTGTCAATATATACAAGAGTACATGTCCATAAAATTAAAATCTTGTTTCCGTCTGAGATTAAAGCGACTTACTGAATCAATACGCTGAATACCTGAGACTGATATTCATTCAATGGAGGAGACAAACATATAATTTGTATAAAGTCATTATTTCATATTGGGTAATATCTGTTGGACCTATATTGTACATGAAAGAACATTTGCTCACACAGAATCTTAGTTCCATGTACACTAGCCCGCTCCCACTTACGATGGAAAATGCCTGGAATCACGGACGTATTCATCCTCGAACTGGATTGAATGACATTCCCTTTTGGTATTTACTGGATTGAAGGACATTTCTTTTTGGTATTTATTGTCGAGCATACTTAATATCAAGAAGGCCAATATTTTGTAAGCAATACAAAATCTCTTGGACTAACAAAATCTTATGATGTGCCTAGTAAAGCATGGTATAGATGGAAGCAATTTACAGACCTAATGTCGACAGCCTTTTACCTAAACACATCTTCTGGTCCGCTTGCCAACCTGTGCAATCAGAAATCTTTAATAATTGTAGTGTGCCATTAATATTGCTATGCATGAACTTATATTCCAATAACAGCAGCGTTTGGTGGCGTATGGACTTTCAGCGGACGACGTCGACAAATGCCAGCATTCAGCGGTGGTCGGTGGATGTCGGTGGCAAAGAGCGCTGCCGTCGTCGACCGCCATATCTCTGGGCTTGGATAAATTTACATTTTATGTTCTGAGAATAAATTACAGAAACATCATTAAAAATTGTTCATGTTGATTACATTAAGTTTAAGAGAATGTGTTACTCTTACGCGACCAAAATTGGAATGAGCACCAGCATAATAGTCAATTGGTAGCTCTTCCACCCACCATATGTTGACACTTCTCATCAGCCTATGGGTGACTCGTGACCAGAGCATATTGCACATTAATGAGGTACGTGTCACTGTTTCCGTCTAGTGATTAAATTAAATCTGTCAAATGGCTACTGAATGTCTAGTTGTCAGTCTGCACTTCTGCAGAGTCCCGTCTTCAACACGTAGATCAAGCGATAGTCATACATAAAAGGTCCCATTAATCTTAATTTTGGGTTTCTGCGATTTTAACTTTAAACTTTTGTTGTTGTTATTGTTGTTGTTGTTGTTGTTGTAATATACTTTTCTGTTTCAAAGGATTAGACAGATAGCCAAAGAGGCTAATAGACGTGTTCTCCTCCTGTACAAATAGATACAATACACTATTATTCATAAAAAACAATATATTTTGAAACAAAAAAAAAGATTTAATAATAAAAAGATAGAAAATAAACAGAAAATTAAACAATTTTCTTTTAGTCCGTATTTTCATTCACCAGGAATCTGGTGAAACGTTTGGTTTCAAGAATATAGGTTATAGTAGCTTCATTGATCTCACGATTAGAAGCATACGATAAGATGTTGCGACCAAATAGGCATAAATTAACTGCGTCGTTATTATGCAGCTTAACAAATATCAAAGGAACATTGTTTTGCACGAGAATTTCAATGGCCCGTGCCAAAAGTGTTTCCCTTTGCAATGTAAAATGTGAACACTGTAAAAAGTAATGCACAGTAGTTTAACACTTGTCACCACAGCTGTACGCTTTGATTGCAACCATCTGGCGAAAAACAAATGACAATTCAAAGGACTGAAATCTACACGTAACCGATTAAGGATGACATTTAACCTCCTCGGGCCGCACCAGATGTAGCCACCCTTGGATGAAAACAAAGGATTTTCACATGAAGCTTGAAAGAAAGTAAACTTTGTGCCTTGCGAACCTCCACCGTCCAGCAGTAAACAATTCCAAAGTTTGGTTGTAGAAGAAATGCACCCCTTTGCAAAAACGTTCATTCTACAGTGAATTAAAGTTTTGTCACGTATATTTCTCATCCAGTAATTGTGCCTTGCATTATTTTGAACCAGTGATAATTCTCTCATAAAGGTGGGCACACCGATCTGACCAGCTTGAAGTAAATTGTTAATTATAGCTATTTGCGCCTGTTAGCGAGAGAAGCCCAGCCAAGACAGACAAGTACTTTTGCTCGGCTGGAGGTTCTCATGGCACAGAAAACTAAACAGTGCGGCTCTGTAATTCACTGCATCAAGCATAGCGCTACATTTGACAAAATAACTATCATTTATGGAAGAAGCATATTCAATCATTGGTCAAATAGATGATACGTATATACTTTCAAGGGCCCTTTGAGGTAATCTATACATACATGTTCTAATTCTCCCCAAGCGTGCAGCTGCTTAATTATAAGCTGACTTGACATGACTATCCGAGGAAAGATTATGGGTAAATCTGGTAATTACTGACTGATCCCCTGAACCGGAAATGGTATCTAATGGCCTGGTAAAAGGTCTGCGGGTGATCTGAGCTTTTGCTGGGAGCTGTGAACCAAGACGTGCTGTACCTGTAGGTGTCTTCTCCGACTTCTGAACAGACCCCGATTCCCTGGCAGAAGACATTATTCTCACTGGGAGCACAGTGAGACCGGTGAATGCGATTCTCATTACACTCAGCACTACATTTTGGTACCAGAAATGGTCCAGTATCAACCCACTAAGACGGTAATATTAAAAGTTAGCATTTTTGGCGGAGTGGTGACTTTATGCAAATTGAGGCAATGTGGTAAAGAATGCCACGAAGAAAAAATCTCAGGGGTGAAGCAGATCTGAGATCATATGACAGTTTACGAAGAAAGTGTTCAAATGAATTAAAGATTTGTTTTCTTAAACACCATGACTGTAGTATCATTAAAAAATACTGATGTGGAGTTGTGGTCAAGCTAAAAAAAATGTAAATATTTTCAGTGCTGAAATTAGTGCATTCCCGGTCCGCTTGCTCTGACAGGAATTGTTGTATTTATTAAACAGATTTCAGTACATGGTATTTTTTTCTCATCACATCAATGAGTTTCAGAGTGATTTATTATACTGAAGAAATCTTGGTCGGCCTGAATAGTTAGACAGTTTTGGCGCTGGAATGTCGGACTTTTTGCCCGAAATGGATTTTGTGGGACATTTGTGACAATTATAGGCATGTTGCTGTGAATTATGTGGATTTTAATGGATTACCTGTGATATATACCTGTAGAAAACATTCTTGGAATAAATTGGTGAGTTACAGCTTTTTGGTATGTACAGAAAGGGAAAAATCATGCCAAATGTGAAGCAGGATGGTGGTCCAGATGTGAGCTTCGTTTCAAACCTTTTTATGTAGGAGCTCCATGGGACGACGTTGTGGTTTTAGGCCGATCTGCCACCATTTTATTAGCACAAATAATTGACTGCACAGATGAATACACAATATTTTATTGCACTTATGGCCCTATGTGGGTCATTGAACGCATACATGTTCTGGGTCCATCCTCTTTACCCTCCCCCCCCCGCGCGTACATTAGCACGAAATCTTGACTGACTGAATGTTACGAGCACCTGGGGGGGGGGGGGGAGTGTCCAGGAAAAATACATGTGCTTTCTTTGTCTTCAAGTTTTGGCGAGAAATTTTGGAATCAGTTCTATTTTCCTTTCTCATTGTGCAGCTTTCTAGGAACTTCACAACCTTTTGTGACGTCTTTGAACAGACATTTTGATCAAAAGTAACAATTGTATTTTAATTCCAGTGTTTGAAATCATTTATTGGATGTTTAATGTTTTTTTCTATTATTATTTTTAAGATTGTGTTGAACATATCTATATACAATAAAAGGTTTTCTTACAGAATCGAAAACTTGGTTGTGTTGACAGAGCTTAGACACACATTTACAGTCAAGTTTGGGTGTACAGTATTTGTGTTTTGTTGTTAAGGGAATAAACCATGGCTCTCATCAATATAAACAGTGCATCGAAAGGGCAATTGACTCAGATTTCTTTAGTTGGGGACAACAGCTGACTTAATTCTTTCTTTAAGGTAAGAAAGGGGGAAATTGACATTGGAAGATCTACTCTATAACGTAAGAGAGGTAGATTGATAACAATTGGTAGATAGTAGGTCTATTGTTTTTGATAAGCAAGTACCAGTGGTGAGACCAAAAGTACAAGGTCAATCTCCTATGGGTGCACCACAGGGTTCAACAACATGCCAAGGTTATACCCTTGCAGATGTGAAAGCTGCATTGATACAGCAACAAATGCAATCCCTGCACTTAAACATACAAAGACTGGATACCCTACTTCAACAGGTACAGGTGGAACAAGCTGATCTCAGGGGAAATAAGCAAACATGGTAGGGATTTGGGGATAGTAACACAGGTTCTGAGCATGCTGGGTAACCAATTCCAACAATGGAAATCCATTAACTTGGGTCGCATTGGAAATCAATTAGCAGGTAATCCTTTAACCAGTACTTTGACCAGTACTATGGGTCTGCCAGGTCAGTCTAGGATGGGCTTGTATCACAACCATCTGGTCAAGGCATAATAGGTGGTGGCGTGGTTTGTCATGTATTACCCACAACTATGGGGTATCCAAGTCTTGTAGGCTAGAAGGTCCTGGCACGGTTCCCTTTCACAATAATTGGGGATTTGGAAACATGTTTCAAACTGGGAATGCCCCAGGAGGGGTTAACCGTATATAGAACAGCCAGGGTATACAAACTTATGCCAAAATACAGTAACTGTTACATCCTTGCTGTAATATGAAATGAATACAGGACATGAGAATCCAGATCCCTTAAGTGGCTCCAAATTTTAGCATGGTAGAAGGGGAAAGGGTATGGCAGCTTGCAGGAGTCGAGATGAGAGAAAACCAGGCTGGGAGGAGATGGGATCTACCACTAGCAAAAATGGCTTGTATTTTGGGGATCAAGATTGGTCAACATATAATCTCAGATTTGAAAGAGTGACAAGGCAGTACCATTGGGGAGTAGAAGAAAAGCTGAAAATTGGTTGATTGATTCTTTGAAACATAAAGCTCTCAGCATTTTTGGAAGTTTGAAGGACTAGGTCAGTCAGGACTATGATCTTCTAAAAAACAACAACACCAGAATGGATAAGCGATTCAGCAGAAAAGACCCTCCTGGTAGTGTTAGGAGATAGTTGCATTAACTTCAACATAAAACTGATGAACCATTAGATGAGTTTCCAGAACATGCATATAAGTTGGCTTTGGGCGGTTTGTGACAGCACGGAGAATTCTAAAGACATTCTGGATGCATTGGCCCTGGAGACTTTTCTGAAGGGGTTGAAACTTAGATTGCATATTCAGCTTTACTGGTAGGTTTGTTACCTTTGCACCTGGGTACCTTATTCGTGTTGCTATGTAGCTGGATGAGATGCAGTTGGGGAAGCCTGTGATTGATGGACAAGACCTGGAGTTTGAAATCAAAGTAACCAAAAATACCCTGATCCAATCTAAGGAGACATGACCTAGCTGGATGGTTCATGAACAGCTTCAAAAGCTGTTTGAAGCTTTCTGTGTGCAGGTAACCTTGGAACAGCAACAACAGTTGTCCACATTGCTCACAGAGTATCAAGATGTGTTTGCTAAGCATGATGTGGATGTAGGTTGTTTTTCATTATTAAAACACCAAATCGACGATGTGGTTATGGTGGATAAATCCTTTTCAGAAAATCTCAAAAAGGTGGAGACAGTGTTTGGTAGGTTTTGAACACATATTCTTAAGCTAAAACAATGTAAATGTCATCTTTTCCCAATGGAAATCAAGTTTCTTGGCCAGGTAGTGTCTGGAGATGGGATCACTACGGACCCAGATGAATCAATTCTGTAAAGAATTGGCCTGTTCCTATGAGTGTTAAAGAGGTAGATTCACTTGTGCAGTTTGCAAATGTTTATAGGCAACATATACATGAATTTGCTCATTTGTCATCCAAGTTTTATGAACTGACAGGGCCAAAATGTACATTTTTTTGGTCTGAAGGACATCAGGGGTCCTTTGACAGCCTAAGAAAGGCTTTGATATCTGCTCCAGTCCTAGGATTTCCACAACTGGAGGACACTTTTTTTCTGGACTGTGATTCTTTGGATAGTGCCATTGGGCAGAGTTAAGTCAAGTTAAAGATGGAGTTGAGAGAGTTTTGTCCTATGGTACTTTTAATTTGTCTTCCTCACAATGGCAATATTGCACCATGATGAAAGAACTACTGGGAGTGGTTCATTTTACTCAAGACTAGCATCACTACCTGCTTGGTAGAAAATTCGTTTTAACAAATGATCATAATTCTTCGCCTGGTTGATGAGATTCAAGCACATCGAGGGTCAATTGGCCAGGTGGACAGAAGAATTATATTAATATAATATGGAAATCATCCATCAACTTGGTAGAAAACCCAGAAACCACACAAATGCTGCTAGTGTGAGAATACCTGGCAGAGAGGAGATCTGTAATTGTCATTTGGCAGATGTAAGTTTGGCTGGCCTACCTTCTGGTGGTTGTTGTCAATATTACACCAAAGTGCACAGCCAGTGGCAGAGATTCGAAAAACGGTGAATGATGTCTTGCCTCTGGCCATGCATAATATATACCGAGCAGAAGAAAGTGGGATGAGGATGAGATCTCGTGGGAAAAATGGAAGGGGAGACTGATTGGTTCTGAGGTTGTACTTCTCAGGAACTGCAGGACATGTAGATGAAAGATCCAGATGTAGGTCTTGTGCTGGTATGGCTGGAATCTGGAATAGATCCAGCCAGAGATCAGCTGTGGCTTAGTAGTCCGAGTGTCAAACAACTGTTGTCATGTAGATATCAGCTTGAGGTTCACAAGGTTGTTCTATAGTATTGGTGCGAGGACTCTGTCCTTTCCAAGTGTACTGTAGTGCCTAAGGGTGTCAAATCTGAGTTACTCAAATTTTGCCATGATGTGAGACTTGCTGGACACTTAAGAGAATGCACAATATTTGATCTTTTAAAGAGACAGTTTTTCTGCCATGATATGGGTCAGGAATGTACATTATTTGTTCAGACTTGTGATAAGTGCAGCCGGAACAAAAAGCCCAGAGTGTGGCTGAATGCTGGCATGCAGATATCATGTTAGCTCGCCAATGGAACAAGTACATTTTTATATTTTAGGTCCCTTTACTTTGAGTTAACAGGGGAACTTCAATGTGTCATGCATTATCGACCAATTTAGTAAGTGGTTTGGATGTTTCCCTCTTCCCCTTCGAACCACTAAATTAGTCACTCAAAAGGTGTGGACAAATTCATTACCAGATTTGGCCTGCCCTTTCAATTTCATACTGACCAGGGTTGAAATGTAACTGGGGCCATAATTCAAGCCATTTGCAATTTGTTGGGAATTTCTAAAAGCAGAACCATGCCATATAGGCCCTGGAGCAATGGACAGGTGGAGCGCTACAATAGGTTATTTTTTGCATATGATTCTGGTGCAGAGGTGTTCATGGAGAAAGTAATTTCTAATCAATGCTGTGAAACCAGTGGTTGACGATAGGCTTAGAGAAGATCCCAGAATGTGAGTGACGATAGGTGTCCACCCTAGATTTGCATACTGGAGGCTGGTCACTACAGCAAAAAGGTTGTTGAGAGAGGGGAATATGGTTGGCATTGGTGAAGTCTGCTTAGATATTTTTGTGCCATATTTGACAGGAAAGAAGAAGGGACAACAGTGCCAAGTGCTCCAGGAGGTGCTTCCTTTAGCTGGAAGTACAGTCTGCCTGTCATGACCCATTGTAGGGAAGAGGAGTCAGGGGAGGCATATTTTTGGTGCATGGACATTTTACTACATACTCTAGTGCAGGGACATAAATTTTATGTTCACTGTTTTGATGGCGATACTGAGATCTTAAACAGATGGATAAATGGCTTTCTACAGGCAGTTTTTAGAATTACTAGTTATTCCTTCAAAGAGGAGAACAGAGAGAGGATGGATAAAAGTGGTCAGGAAAGTCCCACTCCAGAAAATCCTGCTGGATACAGATGCTCCTTACCTAGGGCCACCAAGGTCCTTGTAGACCAATCGATTTTCCCATCCAGTAATGTTGGTTGAGGTTGCCAAATTTCTTGCTCGGGTGAAAAATATCCCTGTATGTTGGATGTTTCACAGTGCCACAGGGTGCTTTTATGAGTTTTGAATTGTATGGTGGATCTGGTTGGTCGGTTCTAATCTGAATACCATAGTACTGCAACGGTGATGATCATGTATATAGTTGATGCATTGTAAAATTGAAATATGTCCGAGTGGTTGGCTTGTCTGGCCCTGTGACTGTAGTGATAATTTACATAGTTGAATACATTGCAATGTTGAAATATGTAAGAGTAGTCTGCTTGTCTGGCTCTTTGGCAACATGCATGTTATTGGAATGGTCGGCTTTACCAGCTCTCTTTCATTACATATATCTCATGTCATTGGGTGGTCGGCTTGTCTGACTCTTTACCATGATCATTTATGATTGGGCTCATTCAGAACAATTCTTAGAATGAACTGGGTTTACATGAAATATTTCTTGGCATTTCTATAATGATTAATGTGTGCACTTAAGTTTCAGAGATAAGTACCTGGAATAATGGAGTGACAAGGTGGAATTAAATCAAATTATTTATAGTGGTGATGGTATTTTTTCCATAGATGTGATTTAACAATTGATTAGAACTTACCCCAAAACAGTCAGATGATTTGGGCAGAGTTATGCATTTACCATTTACACTTTCATCTTTTATACAGGGTCAATGCACAGGGTGGTGGTGTGGCATGAGTACAGTGTAAGGCAATTCTATAAGTGGGGTATCAAAGATATTTCATATTACCAGTTCTTTTGGTGGTATATCTCATATTGCATTACCACAACATTTCATAACTTGTAGAAAAATCAAAATTGAACCTAAAACGAATATAGCATTGTGAAGGTAATCAGGGAAAAAGTCCCTCTCTCAGATCAGAAGGGAGAGTAGGGTGAATACTTACTGACCCCCAGAGCCGGAAATGGTACCTGACAGCCTTGAAAACAGTCTGCTGGTGATCTGGAGGGATGTGCTTTACTTGTTGGTGTCTTCTCAGACTTCTGAACAGACCCATTAAAACAGCAAAGGGCCACAAGTCTCACCCTTGGGGTACTCCAAACTCTATTCTTACCCAGTTTGACGCTGCACCATCCACAACCACCCTTTGCTTTTATTTGTTAAGTATGACTTGATCCAAGATAACAGGGGATCTATTACACCATGCTTTTTAAACTTATGTATAATAGCTTAACGCCAAGCCCTGCCAAAAGACTAGACACGTCAAAAACACTAATCTCATCCTTGCCTTTGTCCTGGGCTGGACTTATCTCATGCACTATGTGAATGAGTTGATTCACGGAACCATCAAGTTTCTTAAACCTTGAATTACATGCTATAGGCAGATTATTATCACTTAGGAAATTATACAGTGTTTTAAATCTCACACTTTCAGAAACCTTTGTTGTGGAACATAGAAGAGATACTGGCATGTAATTGTTCATAAGGAAGTCGTCACTTTTTTATGGAAGCAGATAACATTAGCTTCTTTCCAGTCCTCAGGAAAGCATGTTTGATCAGGATGCATCAAAGAGTTTCGCTAAAGGACATGCAACATGAAGGGCAAGCAGCCGTAAAACCTTTTCAGGTAGATTATCAGAACCACCAGACTTGGATATCTGCAGTAAGTATATTCAGAACTTCTTCCATAATAACAAAATCACCCAAATACTAAATCAGTTTTTTACAGTAAGTCAGGATCGGGATCATCACCATTATCTATCATTTTGTCTATGTTCCATCGTAAGCTAAAGTATTTGTTAAACGCTGAGGCTTTGTTTCCTCGGGCTCAAACAGGACATTGCCGGTGTCAAACAGAGGGGGTATCTTTTTTTTATTTAGAAACCCATCCACGAGCATTTTTTCAAAGTAGGCCACCACTTTTTTTATTATATTTGATGAAATTCACATGCATGAAAAGAAAATCAGAAATATGCAAGTAAGTATAAAGCACAGAAATGGACAAAATGTGAAATTAAATAACATTCTGAACGGTACTGTGAAATTAACTTGAAAAGGATCCAAAAACATATATCGAGTCCACATTTGATAAAGACCTCGCAGAAATCAAAAAGAGTATTCCAACAGTCTCAGAAACAATGCTTTTGTAGTTGTGTAACCAAATGAAAAATTCCAGGTCACTGTGGTAGTGAAAAACACACGCTGGCATTATTGAACACAAATACAATTAGTCAAATTACCATCACGTGCATGACGTGTAGTGTTTAGAAACAAGTGACATGCAACATCGACGACAAAATGGCTGCCCAGCTGGGAACTGGAAAAAGAATTAATTGTCATTACAGACTAAAAGTTCGACTTATTCTGACACAATTATTACACAATTCAAGTTAAAATGTTCAGTTACTCTTGATTGTATACAAACAGGTGCGCTATGACGACATATGGTACTCAATGAATACACGAATATACCACATTGAAGCAGGGAAAAGGTGTTATAGTCCTCCTTGTCTATCAGAATTGGAAAACCAGGTCGAATTAAACGTAGTGCATTGATACATACCACTGGAAATGAGGGATTGAAAGTTTCACATTTACCACCATTTAATTCTTTGTAAGCATCTTGGGTGAACAGGTTGTGTACTGCTGAAACAGCTTTGTGGAAAACCTTAGTTAGAAACTGGATGTCAACAGAAATATCAGAAATAAAATTTTGACGTAGAAAGTTCATTAATTCAGATAATATATAAAATGTCGTCTGGGCTGAGGTCCCAAAGAGCTGGTGTAAAGCTGCATTTGAAAAAAACATCTAGAAAAGGAAACAAAGAAATGTAATAAGTAAATTCACCTTTACTAGTTTTATATATGATAAAAGTTAAGGTATAAAGGTTTAATTTTAAAGTAACATTTTATTGTGTATTTTGTATAAATGATATACATATGCGGTCTTTGTATTTTACATGCAGCTTCTTGTACAGATATTTAGAGCTGCTCATTCTTAAAAAGTTCTCATTTTCAGGTAGGCCCCATAAAATTATTAAAAAAACCTCCATCTATCTAAAGACTGTTTTACGATACATAAACAAAGGGCAGCCTTATACTGAAATTTTGACAAATCATCGTTTTAATTGGGAGAATTGAAAGTGTGAATAAAATGTTCCACAGTGTGTAAGACTCGTGTGTAGCATTCACGACCTTTATTCCTAACACGAAGTTCCACCTGTAACTGGTCCCTACAGTATTATGTCGTTCATATGAATTTGTTCCTAAAGATTCACCATAATATATGATCTACCGGGTTTCACTGACTACTGGCGGCGATTGGCAGAATCATGTGACGATCGACGGTCCATGCCAAGCCTGGAAGAAAAGATATTTTTTACGGTAAACGCTTGCATTTGGCGAATGGGTTTGAAGGTAATTGATGGCGGCGCCGATCTACGCGGCCAAACCTATCGATTGCCGCCAAATGCCTCCACTCTCCACACCTGTCTGCCAAAAAAAGTCCATATGCCACAGAACACTGTTGCTAGTGTTTGTAGCTGATAAAGAGCGCTCTTGCTCTACTATTCTATCATATATATATATATATATATATATATATATATATATATATATATATATATATATATATATATATATGTGTGTGTGTGTGTGTGTGTGTGTGTGTGTGTGTGTGTTTGTGAGACATAAATTCGTACCCCCTCCAATGATTCCATAATGAACATACCGAACGCGTTTAATAAAATTTAACCTTGCACTATATTTGTTGTTTTTTTTTTTTTTGTTACTTGCTGGGTATGATGGATTCAATTCCCAATTAGACATGCATGACCAGAAGGTAATCTGAAGGCTGGGAGGTCATTTCAAGTTCATTTGATCACAAATGTATCGTTTGACTGACCTGTCTAAGCCATTACCCCATAGGGGTCGTCTAAACTGACGACCCTTTTGTGTTGAACTACGGGTTCGTGCAAGGGGAACCTATTGCGTCAGGAGTGCATGAGAGGTTAGAAATTACAATTGTGTGATTTTCACGATTGTTGAAGAACATAAATGTTGCATTTTGGTCAGTATGTTGAATCTTTCAGCAATTATCTGGGTTTTGGCAACTCATAGATATATGTTAAGAGACCAGCTGTGATCACGTTGGGTACACATCAGCGTGTCACACAAAGATACATTACCACCTCGCAGGTTGGTCAAACAAACGGATGTCGTTCACTTATTCATTAGTTATTTCCTGGTCGCTCATGCAATGCATATATATGGGATATTTCACAGATTCTCTTTGACTCCGAGTTAATTTCTTTTCCCAGAGAGAACAAAGGGAAGCATTCTTAGTCAAACTTAACCCTAAATGTTGAAATATCGCCAGAGTCATGATTATCCATTTCTCTCTTCCTTTCCAACTCTACGAATAATAATAACGGGCTGTTTGTGCTATGGTGTAATAATGTTTCCCATTTCAAAGCTCTGCTGACCTTTTAAAGAGGCCTCAATGAATAATTTACAGTACTTGCAATAGTTCAACATTTTTCACAATTTAATTGTTTATACCTTTTAGAACCTGGTATATTATAATTTTCCACTTATTGACGGATAAAGAATGCAAAAATATGTATGTGCAAAAGTAATAGTATTTTGATCTTTGAATCTTTTACACGGACCACGTTGCCGCATTATCTTATTATACCTGTAACAAGTACTTTTAGAAGGCGAGTAAACAAAATGGCCTGATCAACGCTCAGGAACTCCCCCTTTTGGAGGCCATACTTTTGAAAACTTTTTAACGCTGAGATGTAGAATATTTGAATAAATTTCGGCTATCTTTGGTCAAAAACTTGTCATTGTTCTGCGTCTATTTGAAATTTTGTTTAAAATTATTATACAGTATTCATTCCAATAGTAGCACGCCGCTTTATAAAAGCAAAGCACACCCTCAACATTTCCTTTTGTGTACTACTAATACAATACCATATTTTCCCTATATTTTTCAAAAGAAATGAACTCTGTTCAAAAGGTATAACTTGCGGTAGCTTTAGCTTCACAGGCTTAATATACCCTGTAAATGATATTATTATTTCAAATTGAGAAGAATCATAATTGCACAGTGTCGGAGTAATCGAGTTTGATCAAGGGATTTTTGACGCTGGCCAGGGATTCTACTATTGGAATGAATATGGTATTTGAAAAAGGACTCTTTAAGACAGAAAACTTTAAGTCAAATAATATTTGCAAAACAATTTGTTCACAAACTATTTTTGCATTTGTGTCTTTTTGTCCAGAACCACTTGGAAGTAGTCATTACCCTATTGTTTAGGAGCCTATACCCGTACATGTCTCTCCTCAGTAGCGGCTCCTTGTCTACGCTAAATATTCAGCAAAGACAAACCACATAACAATGAATAAATATGAAAGACGAATACCGGTCAAACAAACCTTAATTACTAAATTTGTATAGTACAGGTTCAGATAAGAACAATTTGACTTACCCCTGAACCAGTATGTACCCTTTCTTGCTGGATAGCTTATCCTATTTAAACCACATGCCAGTGTATGACTGAAGTAGGTACAAACTGGGCATTATAGTTCAGTCTCAGTGATTGTAAACTAAATAGTTGCAGCTAGACCAACTGTACAAACCAAGGGAAATCCTAACAAGGACTGCAACAATGGACATCCTGCACCAAAGATGTCAAACAAACTCGATGATGACCCCTACTCCTCACTTTGAAAGTCTCCAAAAATTAATATCTATTTCACGGCCAACCCTAAGTCAATGTTTCAAAGTAATGTGTCAGGTTTGTGACATATGAAAAAATACTGTCAATTTTGAGTAATTTTTTAATGTTGAGTAAATGTGTATTAGGCATGTCAGAAAAGAATGAAAGTCATTAGCATTTATGCCAAAAACATGTCATCAAAACAATTTTATAAAACCAGCATTTATAATGCCTAGACTTCTCAACACACTTCCCACATTTGTCTTTTTCCCGACCATAATGCATGATATATGGTCATGGGTTATGATAAAATAATTACAGTTTGCAAAAAAATTGTTCACAGATTTATAAAGCCAAAATTTATAATACTTAAACATCTCAACACATCTCCCACATTTGTCCTTTTCCCGGCCATAATGCATGATATATGCTCAGGGGTTATAAAAAGATAATATTTGCAAAAACGATAAAAATGGTCACAGATTTATAAAACCAAGATTTATAATGCTTAGACTTCCCAACACACCTCCCATATTTGTCTTTTTCCTGATGATAATGCATGATATATGCTCATGGGTTATGAATGAATAGAAGGGCTAAAAATCGATGCTCTCTTTTGGCTGTACCTGGCCAATTTATCTAAATAGAATATAAGGTGTTATAATGACATGTAAACACAGGCATATCATTACGGCATCACATCCTTACGCTGCAGGATCGATGTGAACGTCACCGTGTGTCCGTCATGGAAGCAAACTGCAGACACCGTTTGACCAGTTGGTTCAAATATATTTTATTTCATTATGCAATTAGGAAGAAGGACAGAGCCCTATATTAATCCGTCTTGCAATTGACCGGGTGTAAACACGCAAGTTCAAAAAAATGTATGGCATAGTTGGCACAAATTTAAGCAATGTGTCAAGATTCCCAAAACAATATATTGAAAGGAAAATATAGACAGCTTACGTGGTACGATACTTTGAATGAAGGGAAACCCTAAAAATCCTTTTTAAAAACCCTGTCACTAAATCTACAAAACATGAGCAACATTTTAAGTAGAATAATGAGAAAAACCAGCACAAAGAGATAAATGGGGAATACATACTAGCAAACATTTCCGAGGATAAGGGCTGTTTTGACAAGTCGTGTTACTCTCTCAGTGGGGCAGTAACATCCTGTCACATGCTGGTACCCCCAAAGAAAGAGAGCATGGTTAGGAGCTCAGTGGTTAATGTGTGTCAGTCCTGATGGGACGTGACACTTTGATAGACAGGTGGTGATAGGCACAGAAAATCTTAACATGACAAAAATTACCTAATCAATATAACAACAGGAAGATATAGTAATGCAAAGCGACATATTTGGAATTCTTATAATTTTTCGCCATAGCGATGCAACAGAATAGGACACGGAAATTGAAAGGTTCCTAAAATGAACCCTTTCCTGTCCAAATTTTCTGAGAACTCCCTGATGTAAATTGTTGTCTGCTTTAATGTTTTTACTTATATTCCTTGTCAGTAGGAAACATGTTGCTAAGAATTGTAGGCACGACCTACCATGGTAAAACCCAGGTTTATAGTTTCCATTAGCTCGGGCTGGACGCAGAAAGCTTTTGACCCAGTCTTATTCTGAGCGATAGTTGGTTTAAATTGGTACCATATTAGAAGCTGGTTGCGCTGCACATACGGTAGAATTTATATTAATATAACATCAGGACACACCGCAAAACAGTTTCGTGTTTCTACCCTCACTTAAACACACGTCCAATTTTCCCAAAGTCGTGGACATATATCACTTTATATTTTGTACAGAAAGTAATATATTCACTTGAGATGTCTCAAATTCAACAAAATACCCGAATATATTAGGAATTGCAATTACATAAAATATAAACCAGCTAAGGATTTTTTTTTTACTTCTTGTATTTGGTTTGTAGACCCTCACCATGATCACATCAATCTTTTTACACTTCATACAAGCACCACCCCGCCATAACATAATGCCTAATGCATCCCAAAATTGAACCAGTTTTGGAAAGATACATCTGCATTGCTTGCCGCAAGATCACAGGCATGCAGATAGTGTAGGAGTGCGAGCCAGGTTCCTGTCCTGGAGTCCCTGACTGGAATCACCTTTTGAAAAAAAGATTAGTACTTTAATGAAGAATAAGCCACAGACACACACACACAGAGGTATATATGTAATATATATATATATATATATATATATTATATGTATGTTATATATATATATAGTCAAAATAACTTAGACAGACAGACAGATAGATGGATGGATGAATAGATAGATAGATAGATAGATTGATAGATAGATAGATAGATAGATAGATAGATAGATAGATAGATAGATAGATAGATAGATAGATAGATAGATAGATAGATAGATAGATAGATAGATAGATAGATAGACAGACGGTCTTTTTAACAACTAGTTGAAAAGTTTTACATGGCACCTTATCACTGATAAATGAGACGCATTTAATTTCATACAACAGATGAAACCTTAATCTGGACCCCCATCCTCGTGTACCAGAGAAGGCTTTTTATCTGCCAGGAGTATGGAGCTCTTCTGCCTTTAAATAGTTGTCTGCAACATGAGGGAATATAAGCGAGTCAATATGTGAACAGTGACGGCAGAACAAGTATAAAGCAACAAAGGAGGCTCGTTTCCAGCGCAGTGTTCCTTATGTAAGAGTACAGAGGACTAAGCATACAACACCACATCATTTTTGATCAGAACCACTCGTGTTCCAGAATGCTATACTTAGGTCCCATAAAAGAAATATTTCGTTTATCATAATTTTTTTCTCAGAATATATGAGAATAGCGGGAGGATTTTATTTTTATTTTTTATCCACTAAACAAGAGTTATTTCTGCCGCATTATTTAGTGGACCAAACGTCCGGTTTATCTTTGATTGAACAAAATAGAAATAGCGTGTCAAAAGTTTACGGGCAGGCGGTGATCACAAACAAGAGATATTATGCCAAACGGGACTGTTATGGACATCCGTAGAGTAATGTTAGCTAAACGAATGGTGTTTGTGAAATAGAGTTTCGTGGAAAATCCAATCTGCAGGGATTAGGCCACAATGGCATCAGTTGGGCGACGCACTGCAAGTACATGACTTACTACACTTTTAAGAAACCGACAGCTGCAAATAACAGATGCAAGCTGTATCTACCGAGTCAGGGTTTGTGGGCAACGGCGTTTGTTTCTGAAATATCAAGCAAAGTAGGTAGCACATTGAAGAATATATATATATATATATACACACATATATATATATATATATATATATATATATATATATATATATATATATATATATATATATATATATATATATATATATATATATATATATATATAATGATACTCTTGTTCGAAAACTAAGGTTCAGTAGATAGCAAATTAAGTTTGAACACGGATATGTGTAGAGAAGTGGAACTGGGCATTTACGACCTGGGAGACAAGGAGAGGAATTCCCAAAACTACTTGATCGCCGTCATAGAATATCTCACACACGCCTCTGTAAATAGCAGCTGTAGAACAAGATAAATGCTCACATAAAATATTTACATGCAAGTCGCTCCTTTTCTTCACATCAGACCATCGTTTAATTAATGATTCATCCAGGCGTAAATAATGTCGCGTGATTATCTTTAGTATCAATCAAGCTTAGGTCCTGCTACATTCAACGGCGATATCAATGTCACATTTCTTCGAAAGCTGTCGGGCGATCTGATTTAAGCACATATCTTTCTACCCGAAACGTGTCATTTACCGGGAAATTATAATCTCCGAAACAGTGCACAGTGCATTCACAATGAAAATTTAGTCATCCTTTTGTTCATACCTGTGATCAATGTGTGGTGGCTTATTTGCGATCACCTGTAGTGCGTTAATTTTGTCCGACGCATTGAATTTACTCTGACCAGCTTGCATTTAACACAACAGATGCGTCTTCTGAAAAGCTTGCAACGCTCAGAAAATCAAAGTTCCTTTGCGGTATGCAATTTACAGAGGTATGTACTCTTAAATACATTATCTACGTGTAACACGGCATCAACCGGGACCATTAACTCAATATAGTCTTTCCAGCTGAAATAGTTACGCCCCCATATCCCAGGGTTTTTGTTTTAATTGCGCAGAGAAGATTTCCTTTTAGCTCTTATTACGTTTTCTTAAATAATGTCGCATTGAATTCGTGTAATTTTTTTTTATACGGCTCTATACATTCAATTTGTTCTATTGGTTTTGGGGCCTCTATTTCTTATTTTGTTTCCATCCACATTTTCTTGCATTTGGTCAGAGTATACACGAAGGAAACACTAGTAGGACCTCGTGGGGACATTTCAGTTATCACAGTAAGAAAGCGTGAACTCGTGCTTGAAGATCATAGTAACAGTTTGCTACATTGCTTAGCCTCTCCGTCTACAAATAAAGCTGAATATATTTTGACCTCGTAAACATACATACATACATACATACATACATTAGTACATACATACACACACACATAAATACAAACATACATACATACCTGCATACATACATACATACATACATACATACATACATACATACATACATACATACAAACGTACGTACATGTAGCTCTGCACTGTGTTTAGAAAAGAAACATCAGTTTTTTAGTTAGAGTCTCTTTTGAGTGCAGAAGGTTAAACAAATTATTTTTTCTCAGCCATAAACTTTTCAATTATGGAAGCGGATACACATTGTGAAATGGATCTTTACACGTACAAGTTGACCATCGGCACGATATCCAGCATTTGTACAGAATATTCGGCACCAGGATAAACCATTAAGCTATCCAGTCTCTTTGGCTTTGGTCCAGCTTTCTCAGACAATACGGTATTGCTACCGAGACTAAAGCCAGTTCCCTGGGCAAAATTAAGACACAAAAGCGTAATTTTTTTTACCTTTACTTTCCCCTCGTGGGATGCCTTATCGCTGATAACAAAGCAACGAAGAAGAATTCTTGAAACCCGTTTGGACATTATTGAACAAGTCATTAAGAGCACCATTTCAGGGACATATCCCTGAGCAAATCTTCCAAATTGAACTCTGATTGGATTGCTTCTCCTCCCATGTTTTGTTCACTTGTTCTTTGCTGTAAGGATGAACTCTCCAAACAATATTAGACGAAACCTAGATGACCTATACTGCATTGCAAGTAAACCTTATGAAATGAAATGATTTGTGATTATTGAAAACAATACAAATGTGCAAGTACTTTGCCTGCATGAAGATTTAAGCTTGATTTCAAAATGGGGGCGAATAAAGTATTTAACATCAAAGCAACACATTTCAGATGCTTTCATTGGTTCCGATATAAAGACATTCAACTCGAACTGCAGATCAACATGTGTTACTTTATGTCACTCCATCACGTACACTTTCAAACGTGGTACTTTCTTCGTCACTAAAACAAGATACGTAAAACAAAGCATATCCCATCACATATAGAAATACACCCGAAACTAATCAAAATCAAAGTGTATCTTTCAAACTTTGCTTGGCGCTGAATGATATACTTTATTGTTATCATCTCTCTCATTAAGGTTCCTGTTAACCAAATCATCTCAATTTCGTTTGATTCAATATTTAATAATTGCATAAATTTATTTTGCAAATTTAAACTTTCAGAACCAGCATCAAATTGAGAGAAAGCATCGATTATTTTGTCTAGCCTTGCCAACTTTTTTAAATTAAACGCGTTGTTGAATTTGTGTTCTACTATAAACATAAGTAATTAATTCTGTCATCTATTACATATTCTACTGGCATTTACTCGGGCTTTTTTCCGATGTTTAAATCACATACACTGAATCGTAAGCATGTTATGTTTCTTCTTTCATTATTTATATTATACTACATTATTATTTCCATTTTTCAGTTGCATTCAAATAAAATAGTTGCATTCAACAAAAAAAACTGGCCACTTAATAAAGAATTTCTCCATACTTGATTTTGGACAAACTTTTGGAAAATGGCCAGATTCATCGTCTTTATTGTAAATACTTTCACAATTTAAGATAAACAAACTGTTTGTCAAACAACCATATTTGATATGAATCGCAAAAGAATATTTGAATCGAAGCGCTTTTTGGCATGCCGATTTCGCCATTTTACTTGTTATCTATTCAAATAACTACCAATAGCAAACGCCATGCAACAACTAGGGATGTTATCGGTAGCCGGTCCTGGATATAAAAGGTAAGCATGGCATGGAACAAGGTGTGTGGATAAAGGTAATTTTGCATGTACGTAGTTATGAAATTAGCCAAGATTAGTTTACATTTTGACCACGTGTTTATAAATAAGGGCAATAAAACACAATGATGGTGTACACGTATGTAAATTAAGAAAATACAGATATGCTAAATGGGTTCAGTAGTTCAAAGAAACAAGTGAATACAATAGTGAATGGTATTGCGGCATGTTGGCACAATTGCAGCCAATATATGTATGTATTTGCACATATATCATTAACATTTGAATTTTCATTACCTTGATTTGAAAGGTTCTCGTGAAGGTGCCGGCGAATATGCTACGTCACCATTTCAGCTTCAGCTGAGAATGTCTAGTTATAATTTGTAATTAGGTCACAGATCAGCCGGGATAAGCTCTAATGAATTACCACAGAAAACAAGAGTTGCCATTCTAAACGCCTTCAACAAACACATTTTTGGATGGTTTTACCTCGATAGAAGCCTCTCTGGTGTATATTATATATGTAATTGTGTTCAGGATTCTACAGGATCATATACATGAAAATAATCGACAAATGTAAATTTACTAAAGAGGTTATATACGTGAAAATATTCGACAAATTTACTAATAAGGGAAAGTTCAGTGGTGGTCATCTGCTGGAAACTTTACTAAAATAGGGCAAAGGGTGCTTATGATCCACATCCAATTTGTGGCAAGCTGCCCTGAGATATCAACTTGCCTTATTGTCCGCTTGACAACGGTCTTTGCTCCGCCGACCTGTAGGGGGCAAAGCTCATAAGCATTCTGATCCTCAGGCAAATGGGCGAAGTGATTCAGGCTGATGTTCAACAGAGCTAGGTAATAATATACTAAGAGCTAAAGCGATAAATCCAGATGTTTGGTTTAAAAATGTACAGAAAGTACGTGGTGTAGAGCGAGCACGTTGATGGGAACTTCACTTATGCAGACCAGTTTTCCCGGATATTAGGTAACGTTTAGCCGACTAGGGTGTCCAAAGTCGGGATGCATCTAGAGAAATCTGTGATGGATCTCAGGAGATTACAACCAACTGCAAGAATGAGGCACAAGCTGAGCAAAACATGGTGTGCGACACTTAGAATACAGCTGACTCGGTTTGTCTCTTGGGTGTTCCATGAGGGAGTCCAAAGGGTATTTGCGTGATACATTATTATTTATAATTATTTCTCGTGAGCTGTGAAATCGAAGATTATTTTAACCGGATTCGTGATTATCTGATTATTATAAGAATTTGGGTGATTCGTTATTCTATATTTATTTCTCCTGCACTTACTGTGAAATCAAAGATTATTTAACATGATTAGTGATTATAAGTATTTATTCACGTAATTGTAATTTTTTATGATTTGGATTTAGCCGTGAAAGTACATTTAAATTTTCTGTGAATCGTGACCACAACCCCCCCCCCCCCTTGGGGCCCTCTTCCATAGAACAGGCTGTAACTATAATGCCTAAATAATATCACAACGGTGAAAACGCAGTTTAACAGTGACATTCTATAGGACACTGGCGTAATGGGTACAGATAATAGTATTGAGACATTTCAGTAATCTGGGTATTCGATAATTTTTTTTTCACACAAGTGGTCAAAGTAGAATTGAAATTTTAGAATTGAGGACAAAATGACGCCTACTTAGTTTGTCTTATTTATATGTGCTATATCTTTACAATAGATTTAAATGGAAAATTCAATTATGTATATCATTGCAAAACGTTCGTCCGTGGCCAACAGTACGCATTTACATTTGGGGATGTTCACGATGACTTTATTTGACAAAAAGCTAGGGGGGTATGTTTTCTGGGATTTATTTCAAAGTGAAGATGTCTAAGCATTTGCCCGATGCGACCAGCCTGCCGTCACTCCAGGGCGCTTTTGGTAATCAAGTGAAGTCAAGTCAAGCTCATTGGCATACATATAAGAATACAGCATACATGAACAGTTATAGAGTGAGACCCTTACGTCCTTATAAACTCTCTGTAAAGTGTGGATGGTAAAATTAAGTGCATTATCACATAAAAGCAACAATGAATACTAGTTAGTTAATTAAACATCTTCAAAAGTGCATGCAAATTTATACTAAATTCATCTTGTTTTGATTGGGTATTTGTCCATGAAAAAGGGTGAAATTTAAAGATGGAAGGGACGGACCTCGTATGGTGCTGGTCGAGGCGCTGGTAATGTGCAAACAACTGAGCTTCATTGTTGTGGATAATATGTGGGTACAATTTGAAACAATGTTTGGTTACATGACACTGGTGGCTTGTGCAGTTGAAGGCTTTTCTCAAAATCTATTTTGCTGGCACTAGTATTTTTCGGGGTTATATTGTCTAATCGTTCATGACGATGGTCAACAATGGAAGTGAAAGTAGAGTGCAGCTGCCTGAATTCGTAGAGGGTTCTGCCAAAACATGTGCCTAACAACGAAAACATCATAAAACTATAACGCCAGGCCTCTTCCAATATCCAATGCTCTAAATGTAGAGCTTGTTGCAGCTTTTGCATTTCAGGCATTTAACCGAGACTCACTTTCACTATTTTGGATACTGTTCTATTTTAACTCATCCTGAATACCATATGTTTGTGTTCTTATTATCAACATTTTGCGCCATCTGCGAAAGAAGCGAAAATAATACAGTAAAATGAAGAAATTTTATGTTTTTTATAACCATGTGTAAGACTGAAATAGGGCCATAGTTGTTTTTTGTGATCAGAAGGGCCCCTTCATTTACTGGGTTATTTTCGCAATCTTAAAAATCATGTGGAACATTAGTGGTTCTCAGGGAGGAACCAACAGCTTCTATCCTTTAACCCTCTGAATGGCGAACTGTATCTCCCCCACCAAAGCAATGTAAATATTATATTGCATGTTCACATAATTTTTCACAGCCCATACAGAAAAACAACTCGAATGGAACAATAAGTGAGTGAAAGAAAAATCCAGGTAAAGACGAACGTTTAATGGTCATCAAATGAAATCTGTCTCAAAAGACCAACATGCTTGTTTGCTTTTCCAAAGGTAGGCTTATGGCTCCAATTATGTATGTTTAATATCGTTTCTATCCCGAGCTCAGGCCATTTCTTCCCGATTTCCAAATCTTGGTTACCAGCAAAAAAAAAAAAAACAAACAAACAAACAAACAAACAAAAAACAACAACAACAAAAAAAACTAATAGGTTTCTGCCATATTTATTAACCACTAGGCGGGGCATGCATATTAGTTACGGTGCTGCTTTAATATATTGTCAGTCAGTCTGCAAGGAAATACCCCTATTTTCTGGCTGATTCTTGTTTTAATTGTAACAAAATATATTGCCCTTAACAAAAAAGCAACTTTGATCAAATTAATTGTTTTTAAAATAGTCACAGTTGTGTTCTCCAAACACACACAAACCTTGATATAAAAAGGAGTCCCCATATATGTTAGGAATGAATATTCTTTATACCCACAAATATTAGCTACACTCTTGTTTTCCCGATCAGTACATTGGTATCATTGTTCTATTGTATTATAAACATATTTATTTTCAAAATCTGGATGACCCAGTGGCTCGACAGGAGCTAATCGAGGGGATCCCCTAAGACATACAGACGTTCATGTACTATATACAACACACACTTGAAAATACAGAAGTTGTACTTGTAAAAAAAATATACAATATTGTAAGTGATAAATAAAACGTGTAGTCTTCATTATGTACAATTGAGCGGCATTAAAGATTTCGGTGTTAGCTTCATCTGCGAGGTCACAACTACCAGCTGGCATAATTTCTAACAGACTGTCTTGAGCATTTAAGCCACAAATTTGGGTGCACACCAGGGGCGAACACGTTTGTGACTGATCTTAGTAGTGTGTAGAGAGTTCACGGGTGGGACAGAACAAAAAGTGGTGACAAGTATCTTCGATATCTGTGTTACACGAACAATTTGCTTAGAGTACCATGTTGATTTCACATAAACGATAATTTAGTTTTGAACCCTCCAAACGAAACTGGGTGTGAAGAGTGTTTGCATAGTGGTGGCCAGATGCAAAGTATGCTTCGTGACGTAAGAAGAATATTTTGGTCACTGTGCTTTTGAAGGTTGGAAGTTCAAATCTTTTTATATCGTGGGGAATGCCATTCCACAGGCGGATAGAAGAATGTTTAAACGATCTGAAATGTCGATCTGTTCTGAATTTAATTTGCCTTAACTGAAAAGGACCACGCTGTTGGCGGCCTAGTACAAAATCAGGAATTAAATTACAGAGGTGGAGTGGGCGACTTAGCTTGTTTACCATTTTTTTCCAGGAACAATAACTTGCAAAAATTTTCTATGTGTATACACGTTATGGCTCCCAACCTAGTTCGGCTAACAGTCTATCACGTTACGTATATTTACTCACACATGAGCAAATACTGGTAGCTTCCCATTGTAAAGACTCCAGGATGTCAGAGAGCTCCTGACTGCAGCTATTAAAGTAGATAGAGCTATATTCTAGGATCGGGCAAATCAAACTGTTGTCATTGTTGTTGATGTACAAATACATGGAGATGGGCAGATTTCAAAAACAACATGATATTATCTGCATGAATTAATAATTTGTACAATGAATTATAAGTGTACCTACATATACACTCAATTGTTACACTGACAAGCTCCAATAAAAATATTGTGTTGTGTTGTTAAAAAGGAATTCATATAAGCTAAGCTTGTCCTCCAATCCTCTCTCTGATGAAAAATGATAAGTTTAATTCGCAGTAGCACTAGCAGTTAGTTCTCGTTTGTGACGAGTTACAATATTTTAAGCATTGGCGTATCAAGTATTGCCAGTGGGTTAGCAGTAGTCACATTGTTATACTGGCGATTGGCATACTTTTGTCCTCTAGCGCCAATGATGGATTAAACGATAAAACATTCCCCAGAGGCACTCAGCTGAATGTGATGACAGCAGAAATAAAACTCAATGCCCTCAGTTGTCTGGTGTTCCATTAATCACGTAAGCACGTCAAAACAATGCAATTTCATGGTACTGAGGACCATCATGGTTCACGGTAAATGTTTCAAAAGAGGCACCTGGCGCCGACGTCAGCTACCGAGTGTAAAATCTCAGGCTGGTGTCTTTTTACACTTTCTGTGGGTTAACGACAGGTTGTTCTTGGCCGTCACTAATAGACTTTTTTTCTTTTTGTAGCTGTATGCAAAGTCTGCTGCCAAGGAGTTCGAGCACAAGGTAATTATAGAATTGTTTATTCTACACTTATTCTGATGCATTGCTTATCCCGTGGTGTTCACAAGTGTCTCGTATCAACAGGAGGCTTGAGGCACCAACAGCTATGGAATATGGCCTGTTTGTCTTGAAAAATAATTGTACCGTTCTTGATGAGAGCAATCTTGTTTACATGAATAACATTTTTGATTTCCACACGCCTTAGTGTCAACATTTTTCTTTGCAAGCTGGCACATGCCTCTGCTTCGGCTCTCGACAAGAACTTGTTAATTATCTTGCACAAGATTTCAGAGATCTGCAGAACCATGTGTCAAAAGCTTTTCTTGATACTTCAGTGGCACTGTCCAACAGACATTAACTTCACTGAAGACAAGTACCAGAGCTACCCATGCACGAAATCCTTCCTCAGTAAATGTCTTTGAAGCTTTGGCCACAGATCTTGTGCCACAGATAGAAATGATGCAAAACCATCATCCTCAGAGAAGTACGATAATTTCATGATTCTTTTGCTTTTTAGGCACATCGTATATGGGAATAGTTAACGATATTCTGCATCAAATAAGGGTAATGGTATAGGCGAGTATAGAGCAAACCTTTTTTTTTTTTTAAATGCCAACAAAGATTGTGAGGAAACCACAGACCAGACGCAGATGACCAGTTGACGAGAAAGGTAATTAGAATTTTTTTTTTTTTTGGCAAATGTAGCCTTATGCATTATTTGGCACCCGCGTATTGCGAACAGAAGTGGAAAACACTACACACAAAAGGTCTTCATATGCTTCCAAAATCTCCACATTTGAAACAATGGCTCTCAATCATTCCCTAATTGAGATGCAGGTTCATGAACATGGTCGGATACAATATACCCCTATACCAGCGTGTATGACAGGTTAATTACATGAACTATTCTTGAATCACCACCGGCTTTACAGAATGGACCACGCGTATTTTCTAGGCAAAATATTATTCACAACTATCATGGAAATATAGTGTGAAGTTGCACAATTTGAACAGAGAGTACAGAGAAATCACTGGCATCTAGTGTGTTACCTGTGCCATGATGTATTTATTCTGAGCTGCATCAAAGTGCATGTGTCAATTTATAGATTGCTAAAAGCAAATACAACCATACCTTTCACACACAATACATGTACCCTGTCTGGAATCAGTGAATTTCTTTTCGATGACGAAAACAAAATGTCAGAGTCATTAAAAGTTCTACTGGGCTCTGGATATGGCTTTGTAGCGCCAGCACAAGTTGGAATATAAATGAACACTCTGGCAAGTTAGATCAAGTAAAAAGTATCGTTTTAGTTTCTCCTCGGTATGTTGATATGTTGGCGGAAACCAACGTGAAGGAACAATTAAATAACGATTTACTGGGCATTTCTGGTTACTTCAATCCTGAAAGTCGCCATTGAGTTGGCAAAGGTGGGAGAGGACTACTTGTATTTGTGAATGGTGCCCTGAGCTACACCGCGTGTAATGAATTAGAATCACCAAACTTGGATGTTTTTGGTTCCAAATTGCACTACCAAATGCAAGGAAATTTCTTGTCGGGTATTTACATGGACCACCTGATGCAAAAGCTTCCACAGGTCATCTCATGGAAGCAAATATCGAACATGTACAAGGCTAGGGACTTGATATTTATGTGCAAGGTGATATGTACATAGACCTTTATAAACATCGAAATTATCCACTATACCAAACTTTGACTGCTAAAGGGTTAGAACATTATGGGAAATTACACAACTGGCAACAATAACATGCTTAGGTTATGTATATAGACATAAATATATATACAAACAATGCTTCCACAGTATATGCATCTTGTGTTTCCCCCCCCCCCTTTGTTTTGGATTATTTGATCATTACCCGAGAACTGTGACAAGGAAGCACGAATGGCTATTTCAAAAGAGCAATAGAATACAAGAATTTTGAAGACTTAAATGACCAATAGTTTGGGGGAAAAACTTGATACAGACACACCGGGCCATTATCAACATAAAGAATGATGTAAATGAGAGACTCAAACTATGGGAACTCGTCATGATAAGTGTTGCTGATGAACATCCCCCCTTTAGAGACAAGGATTAAAATGTTACAGCTACGGCCATGGTGGGATGCTAACATCTACAATGCAATGGCACAAGAAACAGATCATTTTGTTTTCCTTGTCTTAAACTAATAAATCACCCAAACATCTGTACAAAGTTGCCAAAAAGTTGATTTTATGAAGAATAAATCAAATGTGGCGGACCACGCACTTAGCAATGAAATCCACTACAGGGGGGGGGGGGGGCGAGGGGTAAGGGGGGTCCCTGGTACGCTGGTACAAATAATAATTTTGCCCTAGTACAAGGAACGGCAAATTAGAAAATATACAAATAATGGTTGGTGCGAAGTACAGAAATTTAAAGGGCTTCCAGTACGTAAGTATGGCAAATAAGAATATTCCCCAGTACGTCAGTACGGTAAAAACCTCTTTAGCCCCCCCCCCCCCCCCGCAAATATTGATCCTCAACCGGAAAAACAGGGATCAGTAGATATAGTGGATGCTTCTAGTGTAGCTGAAAACTTCAGTAAACAGTTGACCAGTTTTAGAACAAAATATAAATCTAACAATGACAACTGCTTTATTCATGATTATGTCGTCTTCCAAACGTTCATATCCAAACACCAAGGGATTATTGTTAGTTTGAAATACATCCCATGACATGTGACTATGTTTTCAAACATGTTTAATATATGGCTAACATTAAAGCTACTAGCCTGGATGGCATCTTCATTAAACTTTTAAAAGTCAATGCAGATATGACTTTGTCTCCCCTTGCTGGACTTCACAATCGCAGCATTTCCACTGGCGTGCACGTGACCCCCAATAACTGGAAAAAAGCGAGGGCAGTACAATTATTCAAAAGTGGGAACTACAGGCCAATCTCAATCTAGCCTATGTTGTCCACGATTTTATGAAGGCACGTATAGGACTGTTTTTATGATTACTTAACCAAATACCAGTTCCTGCTGGACGAACAGTCCAGCTTCAGAAAACATTATTCTTGCCAGACTGTATTAGTTAGCTGACGGACTGCGTGATGGAGAGTACGGACAAGAGTAAATTGTGTGTAACAAAATTATGTAGCAAGCTGAAGAGCAGATAATATCATTTTTACAGAATGAAACATTTCTTACCATAAAAAGTCAGAAAAACTACTACTGTGGCTCAATATAACCAATAATAGAGAATGGCTGTTTTTTATGGGGTACCTCCTCCAAAATCGTCAGAATTCACCAATTTTATGCATGAACATTTATGCTAAATCAAACTTCAATATAAAAAACTGCTGAACAGATAAGGACCGAGCGACCCTTTGAAGCTTTTGATTGGGTGCCTGCAGATACTAGGATTAAATACTTTAAAGCGATACTAAGTTTAAAACGTGAAGAGGCAAAGCACCACCATATTTCCTGGACTTATTTCAATATTCTCATAGTATTTATAATCATAACACTAGACATCTCTCAAACCAATGGCACAACAATTCAATCCTACAGCCTAGCTTCGGTTCAAAGAACATTTAGATAATGAGGCATTATGCTACGGAATAGCCTTGATGATATTTTAAAACTGCCAAAAACTACAAATACTTCCAAGAGCTGATATAAACAATAGTTTAACTCTTTCAGTGCTAACTGCAGCTTAAGTCGAACTACTTAACACGAACTGCTCTGAATTCTAATAAGGATGCTGGATTCATGTTTCTTGTGAAAAAGATCTTTCATTCAAGCAAAAACATGCCCGAAGTTTCATAGGATCTAAAAGTCAACTCAGACCTGTGTGACACATGCTCATGAATAACAGGTTTATGATTATACACTTTATGCAATATGTTGGATACCTAAAACTTTCCATTATACGCTGCAAGTATACTGTAGGATATTGTATATAATGGATATCGCCGATTAATAATACCTTATAATTTGACAACGTCCTGAAATACAAACCAAATTAAAGAGGTAATGCTTTACGTGTTAAGTTTTTTTTCTTTTTATTCATTCATCAGACGACAAAAACCTATCCACAACATGTAGGCTGAAAAATGTTCAGACAGACAGAGAGGAAACAGACAAATAGACAGACAAATAGATGAATAGCTAGATAGATCGATATAGAATCAGATTGAATGAAATATAATTCAACGAAATTAAATGATAATACAGGCATTAAACTGTAAGAAAACAGAAAAACAAAAGAAGAGAATAAGAAAATCAACACCTCAGTTCGAACTCAATCCCTGGAAAGAATTCGTCATGACAATTAATTCTATGAACTCCATTGATATGCTCTCCGTAAAGGTAAATAACTTAATAAGGCAGCCCTATTTGGTGCTCAACCGTCATTTCAATGATCTCCGGTTTCCTTGGGGAAAATGAACTTATTCGGATTGACTTGTCATGCACCTCGTCTTATTTCATCTCTGGAAGAAAAACAATCAAAACGCTACCGGTAGGTGTGAACTTAATATGATTATTGAAAGATGTGTCAATGTCTCATGGGAATTTTCATCACGTCTATTGTCAATTGTCAGGTACAGGAGTTCTGTGCGTAATGAAACGTGACACTGAACATAATAAGTTTTACTATTTGTAGCTACTAATGCCCGTTGACGCTAATACCATCATTGGTCAAATTATTGAAAAGATTTTTCAATGTGCGTTAACCTGAAGTAGAAGCGTTTCAGGAGGTCTGATTTAAATGATAAATTTTGGCCCTCGAGGGAATCAATCATAAATAAACATGCATAAATACCATAAGGTATCCAGAATAATTAGATAAATTCTACGATGAAATATGAACGCAGCAGTTCAAATTAGATCGTGTGCCCAAAAAACCGAAATTTCATACAACATAGGATCAAAACGGCTGCATGAAATAGCATGTTGGGTTATATTGGAGGGCCATGCAAATCTTCACAGACATATAGCATTTCCCATATGTCACTTTGTAGGTGTTGAAATTTTGTACTCAATAGCCAGTAGACCAAATACACTTGTGTTGTTTAAGGGTATTGACGATTGATACTGACTGCGCAAAGTGCTTTTATCAGGTGCCTTTAGGAATTTCCAGTTTATGTTGTGATTTTATTCTGAGTGCGTGGCATTCATATTACATGCAGTGTTGATTTGGCCCATATTATTAAACAGGGGAGCACCCTTAAGTATTCCAAATATTCGTTTGGAACACAGCAAAATATGCTCCATTTGCAAAGCAAGCAACGTGGGTAGATTTAACTGTTGAGAAAGTCAAAGTGATATTGTTCAAGCACGCTGAACTAGATTTAATGAAGAGTTCTCATACATGATTGGAATAGGTATTCCTTATTCCCACACATGTTAATGACACGACTGATTTTCAAAAACTACACCCGTATCGTTGCAGTTTATTGCCAACCTTGACCTCTGGCAGGGTGAGATATTTGGGCAGGAAATTGTTATGCAACACTCGTATTTATTCCGTAAACAGTGCTATTCATATGCAGGATCACCACTGGCATTTCAGTTTTTATATTTTTATGGCTTCCATTACGCATTGGCACATCCTGGTTCAATGAAATGGAGGATGCCTCACTAATACTACAGTCATATTTTCATGAATATCTTGACGGCATGTATTTTCTCGTGAAATAGCAAAGTATAGCAATTTAGAAATAAAAATTTCATGTTATAGTTCAACAAAGTACAACAAGAAATCAGTTCATTCCTTTCACGCTCATGCACCAATGGCATCTGGCATCTAATGCTTTGATCAAACGCAAGTCAATCACGTTTGAAACGAATACAATGAATATCCCTATCTAATTTATATTACATGAAGATAATGCAAAATGGGATGTTGAGCTCAAGATGATACCTTGAATAGCCCAAAATTCCTTTTTCCAAAACTTGGATCTGTAGTCGTGAGTATGTAAAGTATATTCCTGGACTTAATGGCTAGAGAATATGTGCCATGCTTTGCAGTGAATGTCGTTATTCCAATACTGTTAATCGATCTCACAAGATGATATTGTTGCTTCAGGCATTGACATGTATGCCAAAGTGTTAGTTTCAAACATATCAAGTCAGGCGTGTGATTCTACATAGTCACCCACGGCACAACCTAAAAGTATTCATAAGTGTACCCAGTGATGTTTGATGTATTCAAATTGCAAGTCACGGGGCATCGCAAATTTGCATTAATTTTCCAGGTTTTTTTTTATGTGACCGGAAATTATACAAGAAATATTGCAGCAATTTCTACAGAATAACATTTTTTTCTTTGTGCCAAAGTTGGGAATAATTAGATATTTGAATGTACGTGCTGTGCTTCTATTTCGCTGTTCCGTTGGCCCAATCATATCATTTAGTCAAACATGAAATTTCCCTGTACAATTTATGCAGAAGGAGGGTGAGTCATCACTGAAATGGCTGGGCATTCACAAGCAGGGCCATCTCGATAGCCCTTGACAATATTTCAACAGGTGGCCATGCTGTTATTATGTTCGCTTTGTTTATAGGATTGTGTGGGTTTTTCCATATGTGACTTTGCAAACCACTGGCCAAGTGTCATTGAATTCATATAAATTTCACTGTACCATGCCCTCTTCTGGATCTTTATCACTTGATCACATTGATAGAGAGATGGTGCTACTATGGTGTCCTGCATTCAATGATTGTTTTGCTAGGCCAGAATCACTTTTTCGAAATACATATTATACTTTATTAATAAAAGCTGTATTAATAAAAGAACAGTTCCATATTGAAAAGAGCATTCTCTGGCTATGTGCACCCCTAACGCTTTTTCTTGCTGGAAAACACAGGTACAAAACAAACCATGGATCAAAAAAAGGAATCACTTACTTAACTCTTTCATTTCAAATTTCAACAAAAAGTCTATATGCTTAGGATTGACATTTCAACACAGGAGATTCATATTCTTTGCAAAGCAACTTTGGATTCAAATAGCTGCATTCCTACAGTTGTGGATTTCATACAAATGACCCAGGTTAACAGCTTTCTGGGGCGTAATTTGGCCATAATGCAATGAGAACTGTTGACTCAGTCCGAGCGTGAAGGAGCCAAAAGACAAGTAGCATCAACACCAGGTCCAGAATGACCCTTTTTACGGCTTGCCTTGGCATGGGGGTGCTCAGAGATTTTATACTATAAATCGAATAACAATTTATCCCTCTTCCTGTGATTTTCATCAGAAAAGGCAGATGTGGTGTCCCTACAAGACGTTTGATGCATGTTTGCGTAGAAAAAAACCCACAAAATGTGAGTGTCTTGAAGGCCATTTACATGAGATCACATGTCATCAAAAGTGCATGGTATGATGTACATATTTAAACAAGGATTCCATTCATCCTCCCCTTCACGCCCATACAGTCAAACTGAATGCACGAGAAGACTTGTAGGAATAATAAGGATTTGAAACAGAATAAACTTTTAAATTCTGTTTGTAATAGTTAACATTCAAGAATATGGAAGATGTCATTTGATACAAGTAAGTTAATTGTAGATGAAACATTCCGACAAAAAAAGCTCCTAGAAGCTTTTCTTATATTCGACTTGTTGGCATCAAATCTAATGCTTTTTTGGTATATATATTACGTTTTATATATATATATATATATGTATATATATATATACATATATACATATATATATGTATATATATACATATATATATATATATGTATATATATATATATATATATAGTTCCTTGCCTCATTGAAGCATAATACTTTTTTGACAAAACTGAAAAGTGCCTAAATAAAATACAATTTTCTACATATTATGCACAAAATGACTTTGGTTCAGCTGAAAATAAAAAGCTGAATGCGAGAAAAGTTTCCCAATAGACACCAACTCCCTAAGTTTAGAATCTCCTGCATTTTCTCCCCAGATATTTTAAACCTGAATAAGGTGCAATTTCTTAATGACACCTAAACATCAAAACTGCAATTTTCAATATTAAAATAAAAGTTGGAAAGTATGTGCCATCCCACTGTCCCTACCTTACTGGAACCATGTCATTAAAAACGAAAAATGTTGACCATCCCATTGTCCCTACCTATCACTAGAACCCTGTTATTAAAAATGAAAAAGGTAAACCATGCCACTGCCCCTATCTGTCACTAAAACACTGTCATTAAAAATGAAAAAGGTACATCCATGCCACTGCCCCTATCTGTCACTAGAACTCTGTCACTTAAAACGAAAAAGGTAAATCATGGCACTGCCCCCACCTGACACAAGAAGCATATCACTAAAAAGAAAAAAAAAATAAACCAAAATGCTTAACACCTGAAATAATAAGAAAACATTTTTTCACATTGTGTGTCGTATGGATTTTTAAAAAAAACTGCTATATGGCAAATTAGGATGCCTGTTAATGCAATTTCTCTTTGGTTATAATCACAATAATTTTTCATCAAGGTCTCCAAGGTGCCTAGAGTATGCTGTGTACTAAAATGTTGAATATAGGTTTATTGTTAAACCTAGTGGAATAGTTTCAAACTGTTAAAAACTTTCACTGATGTAGCACAATGAAACAGAAAAAGGTAGTTCATATATATATTGTAATGAATGTGCGTATGGCTGTTTTGATTTGGCAAAGGTCACTGCATTCATTGAGTGTGTGCCAGGTCACTGAGTTGGCCTGCTTTGTTGAGGTGAATCTCATGTAACCGGTCAACAGTGGAGTGGTCTGAAGTGGTGACCTACATACATGCACAGTAGTAAATAAGGGAAAGTTCTGATGTGGTCTACAAAGATCACAGAGGAGTATGATGTATGATTAATTAAAAAACTGTAGAATATTTGGGAGGGTTCTCAGCATGAGTATATAAAGCAACTCCCTTCGTGACTGGGGGAGGATAATTCTGAGATCTGACAGAGGATGTGTGTCTTCAAGCCATTGGGACTGTGAGCCATTGCTATTGTCAAGGAGATACTCATTTATACATTATGCTTGTGGATAGTTCACAGTGCCGATGAGTGGACTGGTATACTAGGTGTTAAATTATACCACATTGGAAACAAACTGTACCTCTGTGGGATTTGGACCAGCACCATGTTCTGTGTACCACATTGGAAGAAAACTGTGCCCCTGTGGGATTTGGACCAGGCTATGGTCTATTGATAAAGCTATCTCATCGTTGTCATTCTTTGTTGAGTTCTGCTATGATCTAGAATGTTCTGAAGGTGTCATCATAATAAATTGTTTGGCTCATCTGGGATACAAACCCAGGGCCTATTGCACCAGGAGGATGAGAATGATCCATTCTCAGATGAAGACTTGAGTTCTATTTCCAGTGTAAAATGCAAAACTCTGACATGTTACAAAATCTTGATAGCAAGATCAGTCATTTTGAGCCTGCACAGCAAGCTGATTTAGCAAAACTTATTCATGAGTTTGAACACTTATTCTCAGACCAGCCTGTTCACACCTCAATATTATGTCATGATGTAGATGTAGGTTATGCTGGTTCAATAAAGCAGCAACCTTATTGGATGAATCCTCTGAGATAGGCTGCAGTTCAAGAAGAAATAAATTACATGCTGGAAATTGATATTACAGAACCAAGCCAGAGTAGCAGGAGTAGTCTTATTGTACTGGTTCGAAAACCTGATGGTCCAATGCAATTTTGCATTGATTATAGAAAGGTGAATTCTGTGACTAAATCAGACTCCTATCCAATGCCTAGAGTGAATGATTGTATTGATAAGATAGAAAATGCATGTTTTGTAAGCAAACACGACTTGATTAACGGTTGTTGGCAGGTGCCACTGACAGAAAAAGCCAAAGAAATATCAGCTTTTATCAAATCTGATGGCCCATGTCAATGTTAAGTGATGCCATTTGGAATGAGAAACACCTCTGCGACATTCACCTGGTTAATGAGCACAGTGACAGGTGGTTTAAAAGGTTGTGTAACCCATAGTGATGACACCTATATTTTCTCTAGAACCTGGGTTGAATATCTTGAAAAAACTATAGCTTTCTTTGAAAGATTGACCTCCTCTGGTGTGACTGTCAATTTAAACAAAAGTGAACTAGGTCAATCTGAAGTGACATACTTGGGATATAAAGTGACTAACTGTATATGTATTGCCAAAAACAGCACAAATCCAAGCAATTTTGGACTTTCCTCAGCCAACAACAAAAGAGGAACTACTATGTTTCGTAACCATGACAGGATATTGCTGGAAAGTTTTTTACCAATTTTTCATAAATCACTGAACCCTTGACAAAACTGTTAAAAAGAGAGACAATTTCATTTGGAATGATCAGTATCAGTGTGCCTTCCAAGAGCTGAAAGCTGAACTCACCAATGTGCCGTCCTTTCAGCCCCAGATTTTGAAAAGCCAATCAAGTTTGCAGTAGATGCAAGTGATGTGGCAGCAGGTGGTATGTTGATACACGATGATATCGATGGTAAGAAACATGGTGTGAGTTATTTCTTAAATTTTATACCAATCAAACAAAATATTCCACCACCGAGAAGGAAACACTATCTTTATTTTTAGCCCTATGATGATAACTCAGGTGTGTATCAATTACTGGTATACTCTGATCACAATCCTTTAGAGTTTTTGGATAAGTTCAAACACAAAAATTCAAAGATAGTTGAGATGGAGTTTGTATCGACAAGATTACAATCTGAAAATTGAGTATGTCTGTGACAGGGACAATGTGGTTGCACTGAGTAGAGTGAAAACTGTATAAATAGTAATCACATGAATGTGTTCAGATTATGAATTTATTTTCGGAAATACTGTTTATGTACAAACAGTTTGAGATATTGTGTAGTTAATCTATTTGAATATTAATGCCATTTTGTATAGAAAATTAAGTATTTCTCTTAATATATTGTCATTTTTAAAGTTATCTCATTGCTGTCATTTTTGTTGAGTTCTGCTGCAATCTAGAATATATATATATATATATATATATATATATATATATATATATATATATATATATATATATATATAATGATAATAATAATAATAATAACCGCCTCCAGCTGTGCCCAGGTGACAAAATAATCTGACACAAAAGGAGGTAATGTGTAAAAGGGGAAGGGGATAGAACATCCATTTAAACATGTTTCAATAAATGAAATGTCCAAGCTACCTAAGACCTATCAAAAATACAGGTGTGGTTCCAGTAACCCGACCAACCCTACTGAAAAGGCCCAGCCCTAAATAAATTGTATTGAACACAAAAAGAAAGAAGTTTCAAGCTGCCTTTCCCAACAAAAATTGATTGACCTGGGCTGAAAATGATTTTATCAAGGTGGTAACTGTCGTGTGCCGTTATTTTGCAGTCAAGTCAATGCAAATACAGCATTTTATTTCAGCTTGTCAGGAGGTTTAACTTGGGCTGGGGAAACAGCATTGCTGCTTAGCCACTGTTGCTTGTCGAAACAGCATAGCCCTGGTTGTTCGGTGATCATTAATGTAATATTTCACTGGGGTCCACTTGCCCGTTCTATGAATAACCAGGGCAAATGGTCGTTAAAATACTTTTCAAACATGACTTACTATCTTAACTTTAATCTGTCTGCTTGGTTGTGTCTAAAGCAGTTATCATCATCAGGTTCAAATCCAAATGTGACACAATACCATGTCAAATCATTCATGTTGGTGAGTGTCATTTTGAACACGGTGCAATGCATAGCAGAATAGTCACACAAAATACATTCCATTTGAATATTAAAGTGAATCACGGGCACAACATATATCATATCATTATTGATGCCCTGAAATATTTACAAAATATATACTTTTGGTTTCATATATTATTACACCCCCTCCCACACCCCCCTTCCACACACCCCCGTTCCCATTACTATTCCCATTTATGAATCATTCAGTGCAGAAACCATAATTTTCAAAATGGCAGATGTCCTTGAGTTAGTCCTGATTGGATATTTTACAGACGTATTATCTGTGATTAGTGTTAAAGGAATGCTAATTTGTCAAATGAATGTAATGTACAATATATAATGGGACTTTTCCAGGGTAAGCATTACCTGAAAATGTCAATACAATGCCTTGAAGTTACCAGTTGTGGGCGGTGGTGGGCCCAGAATAGGAATATTGTATATTGTATACCGAAGTTGGCCTGAGGCTATGAATTAAATAGCTGCACAGGGCAGACGTGCCAAGTGCCCCTGCTGGGTAAAAGATGGAGCTTAGTGGAACAGGTTACTCGGATAGTGGATGCAGGTCAAAAAGTATTGGCGGGTTTTTTAAGTTTTTTGTAATTATTGATTTTGATAAAGGTGATACGAAGCTGAAACTTTATATATGGATGTCAAAGAAGAGAAGAATGAAAGAAACAAAGAAAGTCGGAGAAAGAAAGATTTCTGGTGTCCACTAAATCATTCATTGCAATCAATAATAATGGAGATTAAAAAGTGAATTGCGGAGCTCAATAAATGATGTATGCAGATCGAATAGTCTACATAAGGAGGTCAAAGATATTGATCTCCATAACTGCTCTTAAAATTTCAAAGGTAACCAAGCTACAATGATATCCCTCTTTGTGCATACGTACACTTTATTTTGCATTGAAATATTCGTTGAACATAGACAACAAAATCATCACCGTTATTTGACGGCGAAGCCTGGTTTCCTATTACCCTATGGCTTAGGTGGTCGCAATTGCCAAATTCCCAAGCATTTTAGTGTCATGAACAGATGAGGACGTGGGTCAAGGTGGAAACGTCACTTCTGGTCGTGTAAAATTCATTTTGACCTGGTTTGGTCTTGGGACATCTCCGATGACACCAAGGCAAGTGATAACAGAACTTTTCAAGTTGTAAGACTGATCCAATCTGGAAATTATTTGATAATTCCTATCTTTATAACTTTATAATTAACTATCATTTAACAAGTTGGTGTTATATCGGTTCGAATACCGTTTGCTCAGTGAAAGTGTCAGATAGTTAGATAGATAAAAACCTTATTTTCAGAGGGTCCCACTATACGCAAAATGCTTATCTCCCCAGTGGCCCTCCACTGATACTTACAATATATACAAGTACAATAAATATCGATGATATGATAACAGAATTTTAAAAAAGGTCTGCACGAAATAAAACCCTGTGCACAGTATAGGTAAAAGTTCCTTAAAGGAACAACTCTCAATAACAGCAAACAATTGTTCTCTGTATATTATCTATTGTTTCATGCTTAATTTGCATCGTTGCTTGAATATATTTAATGAACATGATGTCTGCGTATCATAGTTTAGTTTATTCCATAGAAGTCGTCCACGGTATGGGAAACTCTCTTGACATTTTCTCAGTTTAGGTCTCGGTACAGCAACAGTAACTTTGTCTGATGATTGAGTACGATGAGTATGGGTATATACAACTGGGTTGATGATATCTGAAAGATAGATTGGTGTTACATTGTTCAAACATTTGTATGCCTGTGTTATTGTTCTTAATTCAAAGAATTTAGATGAGGGCAACCAGTTCAGAACTTTCAAATATTTGTCAGTTGAGTGTCTCTGTGCAAGATCACAAATAAGTCTTATGGCTCTGTTCTGTAACTTTTCTTGGCGACTTGTGTGAGTGCTGGTTCCCCCACACAGTGGAGCAGTATGTAAGACGTGTCAGGACAAAGGCATTTACGAAAGGTATTTTTGATTCTCTGGGCAGGTATCCTTTTATTCGCCAGAGGACACCAAGAACTGTTGTCACAGTTTTGTAAATTTTGCCAACTTACGAGGTCCAGTCCAAATGATTGTCAATTACTACTCCAAGAATTGTTTGTCTTCAGTAACAGCTTGTCACTACAGCAATGCTCCCCAGACTCTAAGCTCCTTCCCATTTTCTGCAAAAAGTCGATGTGCCCACTGCGAATAGCTTTCGTAAGAGCGTTTGTCCTGCCACACCTTACATACTGCTCCAGATTTTCTGACGTGGAACGAAAAGAACTTAAACCCTTTCCCCCTTAACTCTTTCAGAACCAACTGCGACTGAAGTCGATCTACTTAAAATTAACTGATGTTAATTATAATAACGGTGCGTCTCTCATTCAAGTAACGGCATGCTTGAAGTTACATAGAATATACCAGTCCATGCCAAACCTTTCCTTTGGGCGCAAAGGGCTCAACCCGCACCTTATGGGAAATCTGGTGGTTGTTAATCTGTAAGGGTATATTTTCAATCTTTAACATATACAAAAACGCAAAGGTTTAATATAGGTTTTAAAATACATTATGATTGGAAACATGGCACTTAAATTCTAAACATCTATCTGGATTTGCAAATTCCAACGGAATTAATACGTATCTTGATGTTCTATTTGCACAGCAAGAGTCTGAAGCTACCCTCTGTGCAGATTTGAAAAATTTAGTTCCTAAACGTGTCGGTAGGGGGCACTCTCTAATGATACACTTTCTAAGCAGTATGGCCCCTCTGTGCTTTTAATTCGTAAGCTACCAGTCCAGTATATTCCATAAAGATACGGTTGTTTTGCCAGCATGTCTAAAAGAGATAACGTTTGCCTGAAAGTACAACACTAACATGAAACGAAGTGCGCCTTTGCTGATAATTATAGACCTTGTCAATTCGTACTACTCAAAATCAAACCGGGTGGATCTACGCGAAAAAATTGTTTATAGATCAGCTGAATTTCATATTATGCTGATATTACACATGATAGAAATGTATTGAACATTAATGTTACAGGTAAACATAATTCTGCTGTAACTGATATGTTCCCAATTTGTTTTTGCATGGGGACGAATTTGCCCTGGTGATACGACGGACAATGTTCTAATTGCTAAGAGCGACACCAAAACTTTTCAATTTACGTGTGATTAACTCTTTCTGTAGTAATGTTTGATTGAGTCACTCTCATTCATCGGCGCACTTTGAAACTTGCTGGGAAAAGCTGCTGCCCTTAACCAATCCTGTGGTCTGTGCTCTCTTTTGGTAATAAAGTATAGGCATGCGGGAACTTGCATGAAAAGTGGGTTTACAAAGAATATTAAATCTGGTATTGCTATGTCAATTCTGGGCACATCGGCGTTTTCCAGAAAATTGGAAGGAGCTTAGAGTCTGGGGAGCATTGCTGTATTGACAAACATGTCTACTCATGTTGGAACCTTCATTTATACCCTACTGCTATTGGTTACAACCAACTGCCATTAAGCGTAGGTTTAGACGCCACTTGGTATTCAAAATTTATTTCAAGGTGTGATGATACATGGTGATTCATAGCCTTGTGTGCACCTGTGCTTTATGTGTTTTTGTAGCAGTAGTCCAGAAGATACATCCACGATTACCTCCAAAGCAGACACATCCACGCATTAGCTTTAATGCTACTGGGGTAGAGAAGGCACGGATACCGTTCTGTTTAGCAGGCAACCTCTGCGTTGAGTGCATAAAAAACGGATTTTGCCTCCTGTTGTTGAGAGTATTGCGAGCTGAATTACCGACTTTTTTGTAACATGGTCGAATTTGATCTCATCTTTTCTCTTTGAAGTCGTGACTATCAATCTGTGGAACATAAAGATTGCAAGGACTTCAAACAGTCTTTGACACGACGGTGATTTGCCGTGTCAATTGTCAAGTCGTGTGCCGGAGGCTCTCATTGCAGATCCTGACCTTGCCGCCCGCACTCTACTTTCACAGTACACTCTCTGTATTCAGAGCTATCTGTGAACAGACCATTTCCTTGTTAAAATCCCATTTGGAGAGTCTAACAACTGTTTTCATTATTACAATATCAATTTTCTATTCAGGCCACTTATCCTTTTCAGCCACTTTGCCACTTTTTTGGGCGGAGGGGGGTGGCGGTGTTCAAGGTGAGGCTGTATCAAATACAGGTTATACAGGTCCAGCTCCTAGCAATTCAATATTCCTGTTTGGTAACCATGTGTAACAGTGGAAGTATCTGTTAAAGAAGTAACTGGCATGTGAAAAACTAGTACGAGATCCATGTCGTGCACAAGTGACTTGAAATACATCTGCGAGTGAAGTTCGAAAATTCACATAAGTGGGTAAAATTACACAGCACAGAGCAGACCTTTATTGTAACAGCCGACACTGCATTTCCTTTGAGCAAAAAGAAAACAAACACTGCATTTCCTTTGGACAAAAAGAAAACAAACAAGCAGTGCAAAGTTCACTGGTTGATTCCATGCTTGAATTTCAAGATCTGAGGGTGGACTATAGATAAAGACACTTTCTTATTGGCAAAATTGTGTGGCGGTTCTGATCATGACACAGCCATACAGCCTGATGTAGAGATACTGCAAACAACATGTTTCGAGGTGTACACATGAAACAAGAAAGTGGTGTTGGAGTGGGCAAGCCGAAAGTCTATAAAACGTGGCCTGTTATCTCCCACATCAGTCAAATATATATAATTGACAATCAAAGATGCCATAATCGTCTTCAAAACTTCTCAATGTGTAATTCCAGGCTCGGGTTTTTGTTTTGTTTTGTTTTGTTTTTATTTTTTGTTTTTGTTTTTTTGTTTGTTTTTTTTTTGTTTTTTTGTTTTTGTTTTTGTTTTTTGTTTTTGTTTTTTTTGTGTGTTTTTTTTTAAATTTTATTTTCATTTTTTTATTTTTGATTTTTTCATATTAGTTTTTTTGTTTGTTTTTGATTTCGTTTTGCTTGTTTGTTTTCGTTTTTGTAACCTTTCGCTGGGACCTTTTTTCATCACAGTGGAGCCCAGCTAGTACAAAATCAACCAAGCGTAAAGTGGAAACGTACTCCATCTCACAGCCAGATGGTTTGTTCATACCAGATGCTCATTGGCATTTATTCCAATGGTATTTTTTCATAAAAAAAGGTATGTCTATTATTTCAGCATGCTACGAAAATAGAGCTAAGTGCATTATTGGATAAATATTAAGGCATCTACATAAGCGATTAGATTGTTGTAATGCGAAACAAATGCTAAGGTATATAAAGACTCTGGGTCTAAGCCAACAGGGGTTTGCATAGCCTTTCCCAGTACTTCGTGTTGTGACTGCAATATTCCATTCAGCCTGAAGCAGTGCCCCGCGTCTGATTCTTGGGGAGTGCTTCGTACCAAATACGCAGTCTCAATGTATGAGACTGGACGCCAAAACTACCTGTTTCACCGGTGCATTGTTTTGTTTATTCCAATGTGAGTAACCTGGTGAGAGACGCACAGCTTTCCTAGGTGGTATTGTCTCATTTTTTAACAAGCCCACCAAACCTGAACCCTGAATTGCATTTTAAGGTAAATGGTAAAATTCTATGTTTGAAGGCTAACTGAAATTTGTAATATTTTGTTGAATAGTTGCTGGACTAATGTCTGCTTGAAATTTAATATTGAATAAGTTTATATATGGAAATAATGTCGGTCAATCACTGGAACCAAAGAGGAACATGGTTCATCGAGATAAGTTTGCCAATTTTACTCAGACTGTATTTGACATATTTATAGCGTTTATAATTCGCGATCATATATTCCACGAGTAAAACACAATGGTCATAGAAATACACTTATTATGTGAAAATATCAAATAACTTAACTTGACCTGTGGCAAATGCAATGCACTGTTGACACCCCATAATTGAGCCCATTTGTATTACCGGCGTGAGACGCCACAATAAAGTTCGTGTGTACACATATGGTGTACAAGTTGTCTATCGAGTTACGTCCTCTGCACTGGCTATTCAGTTGCCCCTCGACACATTGTGTTCATCTGTAGGAACCAATTACATCTTACCAGTTCACAACATAACAATATCGATGTGGAAAAGTCTATATTTCCAATGAGTTTAAAGTAGTCACGTATAAGGCTTAACCCGATGATGATGATGATGATGATGATGATGATGATGATGATGATGATGATGATGATGATGATGATGATGATGATGATTTGTTCTTTATACTCGGTGACCTGTTCAGCGGAGAAGCCGTGATCTTCCATAGGTCCGAGTATGCCGAAGCCCAACAAATTATCCCGAGGTTTGATGTAGGGAGAAAGTGGATGGCTCGTAGAGTACACAGTAGCCTTGGCAGGTGTATAGAAAACCAGCCACCCTGCGTAGAGGATATTTAACCTCTCTGCGTATTGTGAAGTTTTTGTTTTTGTTAATTTTTTTTCTTTTTTACGAAAAAAAACAGGTAAGTTAACAAGCCTGGTTTTGCACGCTTGTGGGCTTCGGGATTCAACGTTTTTAAAGTTAGATATAAAAGTGTGATCTTGCAATGCTATATAGTGTCTTGGTTTTTGAAATGTTATACCGCCAAAACCAAGCACATGATACATGATCTTCCACTTTACCAAATAATAATTAATATGACTGAACACAAGAAATTAACAACAATTAAAATTCTAAAAAAATTAAATTTATATTTTTAATTTTGTTTGTTAATTTTCAGAAATATTTACCTACAAATAATCTACTCCTCGTGACTATATAATTCATTGTTTTTATCGCGCTTAGATTACTCCATCCTTACTCGGGAAATCATGTGACTGAATTCCTGAACTTCAAAAAGTCCATTGGTCAACTGATACATCCTGTGAAAAGTAACATACATACCAATCGCCTTTTTCAAACTTCAAAACTCTTGAAAGTTCAGGACCTATTAAAGCTAAAGCTTTGACATTTCATTTCTAGTACGCACAAAACCAGTTGGTAGAATACTTTGCTGACATGTTTTTCTTATCGCTGATGACTTATCCTTAGCAAACCATACAAAGACAAGCACAGCCACTGCCTGTCCCCAAAACGAACCAGCTGGCTCGTAACTGTATCACATATTTCAAACCACCCCCCCCCCTTAAAATGGCGCATCTATGTATCACAGAAATCCAGTCCATACCCATGCATTGTCTAGTTTTTCAAAGCGTATGTACATCAAAGTACATTTGATAAGTCAATATTTAGAAACATATGCCATTGTAAATTGTTATATATGCAGTAATTAAACATTCCTGATGAGAATTCTGTCATTGTAATATTTTCTTCTGATTAAGTACCATTCCCTCTGTGTAATTTTCTATAGGAACACCATCGGTTAGGTAGCCCCAGTGATAGCGGATGCTCGTATCGTTAACTGAGGTTTACCTGATGATTTGGTTTCATATGTTACACGATTCTTTTTACACTTTATAGATACAATATTTGTAAACTTTCATACCTTGTGTACCAACGTCCTATTTTCTGTCCAATATACCTTGTTGAAATCCTGAGTTTTGATCTTATTAAGTCCAAGAATCTCTAAGGATTTACGGTACCCCAATCAATTGATCAATTAGACAGTGTGATTACCATATCCAAACCGTAGTCCTAATGAAACAAATCCAAGTCAATTCCGACCAAAGGCAATGTTCCTTGGTATGTATAGCTGAAACATATAAATTTATAGTTCGTATTTACCCAAAAGAGACCAAAACGTAAGTGCAAAGGTCCATAGGGGGGAAAAAACCTTATCTAGTTTTCACATGACAGAATGCAAAAAGTTTTGTTTGAAATTATAGGCCTATTTCAGTAAATTGGCTTGAACAGTTGTATCATTCATGCACATACAGGACCATACAATTTATGAAAAGGGACCAAAATTTGCATCACATCAGAGAATTTGTAAGCGGAGGTTCTTAACTTGTTGAAAATGTCTATAAAATTCAGTATTTAAAAAGGTACTACTTGCAACCACCATCTCAACAATGATCATCATCCATATAAGTCCACAAAGTGACACCAACACCAACATCAATCCATCAGAAAAGCCCTCTAGGCCTAAAATGACCATCAATAAGAATCTAAACAACATGATTATATAATTCGATGTGTTTTAGGCATGTAGTTAAAGATATGATGTTGTTTTAAAGGAGATAAACTAAGAGTATTTCAAAAAGAAAAGTGTTTGAATTTCCAAATACACCCTAGAAGAATAATACGTCAATTGATCAATACACCTTACAGGGATTCGTCAACTGACCCCTTGCACTTTTCAGAAACAGTATGAGCGCCCAGAGCCAAAGGGACCGACAGCACCAGAAGTGTCGAGAAATGTGAAATCCACAGAATTAAAATTGAAAGAATCACGAGATTCTCGTGATGAATGGTATATATAAAATGGACACTGAGGACGTTTTATCTCCGGAATCAGCTGTAAGGTCGGCACAAAATATAAACTTAGTTAAAACATGATTCACTTAGCAATGATGAGGTCGAGGCAGTTAGTAGTAAAATTTGAAAAAAAAGTCATTTGGATAAGCGTTGGAAATGAGAACCTCATTTATGAGGGCAACACCACGAATACACAGGTGTAAACTATGATAAAAATGTTACAAAATCCCGGATGTGAGGTGGGTCGCGAACGTCTGGACTCTTAGGAACGGTTGTTCTGAAGTACTTAGACACTTGACAGAATTTACAGGTAGGTCTGATCGATCACTCATTACTAAGACCGTCATCTTGACTGATCAGTCTTTGCAGCTCTTCTGATGTTGTAAGCGTGTCCCAAAAAGAGGCACAAATTCGTTATGTAGGTAACTTAGATTGTTTGCTGAACCATGTTTCCCGGGAAACAGACATTCTTTCCTTTTGTCGCACCGTCTTCTTTGCCATCTATTAGAATTTTAGCCTGGGGCACAGCCGGGGGCATTTGTGGCAACATACGAAAATGAAGTTGTGTTGACACCAATAGGCTTCCGTAAGGTTCTTATTACTCGGCACCTTTCTGTTTCGAGTGTTGTGATCACTTTGTCGGAAAATTTAAAAACCGCGTGTAATTTGAGCCATCGAGCGTAATAAAAGTCTGTTGATGATGATCAGACGATACCACGTAAAATTATCCCTAATTTGTATCTTTGTTTAATAATAAACTGTAGTAAGACTACAATACTCAAATGTCCATGCATTGTGTTGACCTGCAAATTAATGAAGGAAATCAATCATAATTATACAGAACGACTTTGGGTTTTAAGATCTCTGTGTGATTCCATAATCATAACAAAATTATTCAGGAAACCGTTTGTGCACAACGCAGATATTGATTTATATCGTTTTAAATCTGTGATAATGTGCTTAATTCCAATAAAACTGCAGATTTGTACAAACATGCAGAAAATTGTTTGTTGGACCTGTCTTCATGAGTTAAATATATTGATTTATGCTCCACATTATCCCATGTATCGTCTACCAGATTGTCTTTGTGAAAGTGATTAGTGACCTTGAAAACAACTATTTTCAAGCGCTTGGGAGAAACTTTCGTAAGGTATTAGCGTCATGATCATGTTAAGCATGAAACCCTTAATTACTTGAAAGATCCTTTAATACGGATGGTACATGTCGGTTAATTTCTGTGCAATTACAGGTTTTTTTCAGTTTTACAGAGAATGTAGGACTTGCATATCAATCTCCTGGCAAACTAGGTGACTAAGTAACATTGGCCATCAGCCACCATAACACTGGCATGTGGATGATAGATCAGGGGTGCTACTAACATTTGTGGGAATAAAGAATACCTATGGCAAACATACGATGACTCCCTCTTATATCGAGCTCAGTGTGTGAAGAACACAAGTCTGATTTTGGAACAGTAAATTTCATTAAATCCCAATTGGTAGTTTGGCACTAGCAACATATTTTGTCACGTTTGATGCAGGAATCCGCCCGGGTGCCTCCTTGGTTAACAGTTTCCCTCTCAAATAAGCCAAAAGCACGCGGATACATATTACCTTCGGATTTTCTCTATTTAATTAAATCTAATGTTAAAAGAAAACATATTTGATAAGAATTGTAAATAAGATCTATCATAGATGCATGCCTCATGTCAACAGCTTTCATTGGCACAGGTTTGATGTATTGCGCCCAACAGGCCCCAAAAGCAAGCTGTTGACTAGGTCATCCTCTGACCAGGAAAAGGGTTAATGATGTGGAGTGAAGAAGCTGATGTAAGTTACCCCTATTTTGTATCAAGAGCCCCTAATCAATGCTCCAACTCATTAGCTAATATAACTTAAGTATTACAGATCTATGACTGCTTACACAACGACACTCGCCGTTTCATCCTTACGCCTGGAGTGTTTCACTGAGTGACCGACCTGTCTTTGTGGGTATTAGATATACATTCTTTGGGACGAATGACTTGAGAGCAACAGATCACAGATCACAAACCACTTCACCTTTCGTTTCAGTTTTCCTTAAGCAACACAAAAATCATTTTAAAGGGTTTTAGCGTGACTGCTCCTGGGCAGCATTGCTGTCAATATTTTAGCCAAACGAATACACGAATTATTGTTTTGAGACGTTTTCTTTACTCCTAGGAACCAACGCGGCAGCAAAAGAATTTGACATTAAGTCTTGCTTTCGTAGGTGTAGATCATATATACTTTAGCGCCATTGACTTCAGAATAACAGATGATGGATCATAACATATCTCAGCTTTAGTTTCAGTTTCACGCAAGCAACGTAACCTAAGTTAAAAGGTGTTTTGGCATGAATGTTGTTTGAAAGTATTGCCTTAGCATTGTCATCAAACATGTACATAAAATATAAATTGATTCTGCAGATGTTTCGTCCTTTTTCTGTTTAATCTTGGGCACCAAGAAGGCAAAAGAAGAATTTAGCACCCAGCCTGACGCCAGAACAAATGCCACTGTAAATCAGAGATCACAAAGAAAACTAACGACGCGACTAGTCATAACGCTGGGTTAATGTTCAGCATTCCCCTGTGCGTCTGGACATTGAAAGCCGTCAGTCTTGTCAGAGCGAACCTTATCCTCTTAGATTTCCTTTACTGCTTTAATGCATAATGCTTTGACACATCAAGCTCAAAACCTTATCGTGTGGGATTTTTAATCAGATTTTTATCATGTTGAAGCAAACTTCCTTGTGAGGAAAAACTGCATTCAATTTTGGCAGCAGCTATAAGGCACTAATAGACAGTTTTGAGGAGAATGTCATGATGTAACTATTTCCGGGAGAAAGTGATCATGCACTTGGAGCAAGAGTAAGCGATAAAGGTACTTTACCGAGAAGGTAATAATGTAAGTGTTTTGCGTATGTGCGCAACACACACAACAGGAAGGGCAGTCCGTAAGTCTGGCCAGGTTTGAGCCGATGATAGCGACTTCTACATCTGAAGTATTTATATAGACTTGCCTTATTGTTATTTGCCAATCCTACCTGCAAAGGCTAATTATAGAAGTCTGGCAGTGGCCAAAATCACGTATTCTTTGAACATGAGGTGAAAATTTATTGCAAGGGTTCGCTACCATGTTTAAGTTCATATTTTTATGGTGGTTAAACATCATGAACATGCAACGTAAGTTCACAGCAAATATATGCAGTGTTGAATTATGATATTGTCCTTCATATCGCCCAACTGCTTGGTCGTCAAAGAATTTTAAAGTGGGAAAACCGTGCTTTGCTCATTGCTTGCTCCAACAGACTATGACCTAGTGAAGTTATGAACAATGATGTAACTGTTGTTTGTAGCATTACGTTACATAGCGATTAAAGTCAACTTCAGACCATGTTTCAAATTTTTCTTAAGTGAACTATCCTGTGGCAAAATATAAAAAATGGAATTCGACGATCTTGATTTCTCATTGGCTCATCGAAGAAGTGAAATGCCAGAAACTTTAATTCATTCTTCAAAATGTGTCAGTTAATTGGTTCCAGGGAGTAACACAAGGCGACAACAACCAGGGTCTGGGGAAAGTGCGGTGGCTTGCATCAATCAAATAACAAAGAAATGGATTTTTTGTGATATTAGATGAAAAAAATGAGAGATATGTCAATGCAGTTTCTTGCACTTCAAGTTTTAATGAAGTAAGCTGATTGGTTATCAGTCATATGACATTCAATGTGGCACCACGAAACCACCAGTTGCTTTCTATGGGTGACTGCCTGTCTCAAGTCAGGAGTGAAATTTGTTTCTTCACATTGCTATTGGAAGAGAAATGTTGATGCTTTGGCAAGTCTGGAATCTCTTTGCTGTCATTGTTGGGTTTGGAATTAGTGAATATGGATCATGTTTTTCTGTACTATTTGAAAATTACTTCATTGGCTATGTTGTGCTGTGGGCTTTGTTCTCCGACTCATAGTTATAGTGGAGGTAGAGTATGTTTATAATGTTCCAGATTCATAAATATCACAAAAACGATGTAGGCCTACTTTACTCTTTTGCTGTAAACTTAGGTGACTGACAAGTTGGGAGAACTAAAAGGTGATAGGCCTAACAGGTCCCTTTTTATTTTTGGCAGAAGTAATGAAATTTGTGTTTTGGGTGGTTAGGCCTATACATTTTGGAAATGAACTAGTGTCTGCAGTTAATGATGAATATTTCTAATGTTGAGAGGACCGGTTTAAAACCACCAGTTGCTTTCTATGGGTGACTGCCTGTCTCAAGTCAGGAGTGAAATTTGTTTCTTCACATTGCTATTGGAAGAGAAATGTTGATGCTTTGGCAAGTCTGGAATCTCTTTGCTATCATTGTTGGGCTTGGAATTAATGAATATGGATCATGTTTTTCTGTACTACTTGACTACGGGTGACAATTTCTTTATCGCATGCATAAGTGCACGACCCCAAGCCATGCATCTGTCCTTGAATGAATAATGATGATAGGTGCAGATATTACTTTTTACACTTAAAATAGCGATTTATGCCCTGAATTAATGTTTTCAATTATAAGATTATATCCGCCCTCATACTCTTATCCATGATGGCGCAAAAATAGATCAGATATTGTGATTTTAAGAGAGAATCAACCACCCAAGCGAAGCCCTTATCAACCGATTTCATAATGTGGCTTTAAGTGATTAAGTTATTATACGTCACCGGGAGGGCATTTAAACCAATCAGCTTTGTGCCTGTATAATTCGACACCTGTGATAAAACATTTAACCACGTGCAAACTCGTCGGCCTACATTAATGCACTCAGGTTTGCCCTGCCTTCCACTTCCATCGGGCACCATGTATGGAATCAGAGGAGGGGCCTGCAGGCCGATTCAGAAGCGTCTAGTAAAACCCCTTGATGACACAAAGTAAGACTTTCAGCACAAGAAAATAAATGTCGACCTGGGTGGTGGGCGACAGACGGAATGTCACCCACCACCAGGGTCGACATTTTTATAATGTCGCCAGTAGGTGGCATTGAAGATAACATTCCCAGTTTCCACCCGATGCAGGCACAGATCGAGACACCTGGGGATAAAGTGATCCTGCTTCTTTCATTGATTGAATATGACATGGAAGAGAGTAAACATGCACTTCCCGTATGTAGACTTGTGTAGTTTACGTGCGCTTAAATCGCTTCCTTGTGCAGATTCAGTGTGTATGTTTATAGTATTTTTCCAACCACAAGAAAAGAACTTCATTAAAATGGCACGTCAGTTGCTTAAGCTTATGTGATACCCCTCGCTCACGGAAAAGGGGACTGAGGCATGGTAACTATATGCAATTTATTAAATGTTGTCTGGCAGTAATAATGGGTAAACGACCTCGGAGACGGATACCTGCTCGTGCTTTGACAAACCTCATCGATCGCCCGCCCTGCAATACCCATGGCGTGAGTGACCTAGATAACAAATGTAACTAACGACTTAATACATCAGAGATTGTCTGATGGTCATCCATTTACTTGGCAAGTTTCTCAGCATTGACTGATCTGTACGTGCCTCCTTTTTGTTTCTTTGATTTAGTTTCAGAGGTTGGTCTTTCTACTGACATGTCTTTGAGTGCGTAGTTTCCGTGTTGATTGCGGAATGATCTCGGGTGTGAAGATAATCTGGTCTTATGAGAGCATTTAGTTTAAAATCAACCATTAAGTTTCGTCTTTGGCGGATATCTTGTTTTCGTTCGGGCTTTCCCCATAAATTGGTCAAGTTCAACCGATAGATTGTAATCTCGTCTAATCCCTGTTTTTCTTCCTTTTGGGGTTTTTTTTGGGGGGGGGGTGTTTGTTTGTTTGTTTGTTTTGTTTTTTTGTTTGTTTTTTTTTTTTTTCATGCTGTTTGGTTTCTTTGTATCTACCAACGTTACAAGCAGGTTTAAAAGATACCTGGTCCGCATGGCAAGTCAACAGGACCATAACACACAGGCCTGACGCCTTGCCGAGCCTCGACTTCGCGGTGTTGAGGCTCCACAACGCGTAGTCGAACCAATCAAGCAGATTTCAGTCTCTACTACGCGTTGCCGCGAATATGCTATCCACTACATGTAGCGGAGAGCAGCGTAATGGCCCCTTTAACTGCAGACAAGAAATCAATCTTTTACGTTCTTACAACCATAAGTGACATTAAAACAGCCAATCAAATTAGAGTCTCTGCAACGCGTAGCCGGAAGATGAAATTCTCTTCGAAGTAGCCAATCAAATTAGAATCTCTACAAGGCGAGTCGAGACTTGAAATTCTCCACAACACGTCGTCGAGGCAGCCGATCAAATTACAGTATCCCCAACGCATAGTGGAATGCTTATAACCAGTATTTCAAAAAGGAGGTTGAACGGGTTTCGAAATTTAGTTTTCAAGACAGCACAGCGCCGCGTTGTTCAGTTAATGGAAAAGCAGTACTCAGGTAAGTTTCTTAATCGAAATTCCAACTTTTTTGGGAATAAAAGAGGTAAAGGAGTAGGGGGTTAATAGGGTCAGTACGTGGCTGTGGAGTGTGAGAAAAGGGAAGTGGGCAAGGGATGTATTGGCATGTTGGAAGTGGATTGAGGTTGTTATGGCTACGTGATGCCGAGAGTCAATTTTCACTGGGTATCTCTGCTACGCGTAGTAGAGAACCAATCCTATTGGGTGCCTGGGCAACGCGTAGTGGAAAACCAAATTTAAATGGGTCCCTCTGCTACACGTCGTCGAGACCATTAACTTCTCAAGGCGTAGTCGAACAGGTTTAATACAGTTTACAAGAGCATCAGTGATCGGATAGTTTGACTTCATGCCAGGCAAAGCATAAGTTTTTTCACTACGCGGTATCTTAATTGATAACATGGCACTGGTCTTTTTTAAAATTAATTTTTCACTAATTTTTGCTAATTCCCATCAGATTTTTTTTACAATCTGAGGGAAAATAGCCCAAATGAGTACATGGATGACTGAAATGTTGTGATTTCGTCAACCATGTTTAAGCAAGATTTACCAGTCAGAAATCACCTGCATCATTTTGCTTGTTCAAATTCGAAATTTTCGGGGGGGGGTCTTTTGACCCCCCCCCCCCCCCCCAGCATGCCTTCGGGTGCTCGCTTTGGCCCTTTGGGCCACTTGTACAGTCAGGCCGCGTTTATCTGCCACCCTCTGTTTTTGGTCATTTTGCCGGATTAACAAGGCTGCCAGATTAACAAATCACAGCATAATTCACCAGGATATATAGAGAATAAGAGACCAGATTTGCACCTAATAATGAGTAAATAAAAACATAATCACATACTCGTATTACCAATCATATGAAATTTTAACAACGAAACGTGCAAATTATAGGAAAAAAGGAAAAAAATTCATTCAGTGTACTCATATCCATATCCATATGTACAATTAATGTTACGTTCAAATTTAATGGAGCGAGCGGGCATAAATGTACCAACCCCAATGTTAATCTCACACATGTATTTGGACACATTTTGCCTTTAATAGTTTATTTTGGCGCAAAGAAATCCGAAATTTTTCTTTGTTTGCTGCGCTCCTTTTCAAATCTTTTAACTGTTCTTCGATGCGCCAAACTTTTGCTACGTCGACACCATAAAATCCTCATTGCATTCTGGCCATTGCAATGAACTTTAGCCATTTAAGGCGGGAACAATACAACGTCTAATCAACTCGAAACTTGTTTTGAACACGTCAGGTGATTATTGATTTTGCGGTACGGCGCAATCAGGTATGTTATTGTAAGGTATATGCTCGATTGAATATCAAGTGACGGATTAAAAAGGCAAATTACATTGAAAAACGCTCTTTTGTTCTGCAATTAACATGCCGGTGACGAAATTCAAGGGTGCCGGATTCTCATGTAGTAAATCAATGGGGGGAAATCCATTCACAGCTCATTGCTGCCGAATTTCAAGGGAGCCGAATTATCAAGTGACGGTTAAAGATGGCCTGACTGTATATGATTTGTGCCAATGGAATAATTATGTACTTTTTGGGGCCACTTGGGTCTCAGAATGAGTTTCTAGCACTGCCCTGGGTCGATCAATTTACATTTGGGAAAGGCGTTTTGAAAGTACTTTTTTATTTATTCCATTGATTTTAGGGTTGTGCCTATTCAGTGGAGTCTGCGAGGTAACCGGAACCACAAATATATTTTTGCTAGGCCTCAGGTAGCTTGGACATATGTTGAAACATGTTTAAAGTGAATGTTCTTTCCCCTATTACACATTTCCTCTTTTGACGTCAATTTAATTTGTTACCTTGGGACAGTTGGAGGCACTAGTGAACACAAACAATAGTTAACACCCCCTTCCCATATTACTGCAAATACATCCCTCCAAATTTTAAAAAAATCTTCATGCTACAACTTACTCAAACGAGTCATGATAGGATAAATACTAGGTAACACCAGAGATCATTTGAATTACCACATAAATAAAACAATAATGTGAAATGATTAATTAGACGTACCATATACCTTTCTGATTATACTAATTGTTGTTAAGTCCAGGTTTCCACATTCTAACTCTTTCAGTAGTCTAATGATCAATATTGGGGCGAAAAGAGTTTTAACAATAAATACATATCTTAAATTTAAAAAATCATTCCCATTTATATATCTTCCTGATCAAGACTGATTTGTTTACATTTATGTCAAAAATCATAAAATAACATATGTGTGTTTCACTAAGCAGCTTTACTACAGAACAGTTCACAATACATTCTCACCAAAATTACATAGCATCAGTGTGTTTGGAAAGGTCAAATAGTTCAAGCACACACACACACACACACACACACACACACACACACACATATATATATATATATATATATATATATATATATGTATATATATATATATACATATGTGTGTGTGTGTGCATAAAGGTATATAGGTGTATAGATTTCATTTAAACATGACGAACAAAATAGCACCAGCACCTGGAGGAGACATTAAGGTTAGGATCTAAAGTGAGGTGTCACTCTCGGGGTATAACGCATTTGGACATTGAGTTTCTGCACAGATATATACATTTTAAAAAAATCTGTGGTAACACTAATTGACAGACTTTTCTCCTTATGTCTAAAAAGATTTAAACAAGTGGCATTGGAGAGGAAGTCCTTTTAAAACCCATCCAAGTTCCTGATAATAGAAAAAGCTGTGCAGTATACTTGGTGACCATCTTAAAGTTAAAGGAAGTCTCGGAATGTCCATGAGTAATTTCGAAGCAATTACACCAAGTGGTTTGCAGATGTTCTCATGTTATCTATACTATGAAAAAAAAATCAGAAAGATCATTTGATATTTAACCAGATAGGATAGATATACATGGAAGAAATCAAACTGGACATACTTATTATCCTGCCTGACAATGTTTGCATGCGAGGCAGACAGATGGCTGTGCGCAGAGAAAATGTATTGTATTACAGTGGGTTGTTGCAAAGGGAAACACAATATTTACATGAAATGTTCAACATCCCATTCTCTGAAGAGGACAACAAAAACAAAACAAAACAAAAAGAAGCAAAAAATGAACAAACACTAAGAGGTGTATGTTGACCATCATTGTATGTATGTGTGTGGGTGTCTGTCTGTCTGTCTGTCTGTCTGTGTATTCGTGCATGATATTGGTATAACCTGTTACTTTGTTATAAACATGTCAGTATTTCTAGTTTGTGGATTGTTTGCTGGTTCGCTTTTTTACCCCCCCCCCCAGCTCCATGCATTAATCACTGTACGTTACATTACAAGTGTTCACAACTGATATACTGCACCATATTTATTTACTTATCATATACATTTACTTAATTTATCTGTCATTCAATAAAGCGAATCCTTGAAGACAATTTAACTTACATGGAGGCTTAGGGTTGTATCAATGTTGTGTTCAAGCAAGCATAACACCAAATTCCGATATATCATTCATAAGAAAAGTTAAAGTATCCCCAGCATGTAGCTTCCGTCAGTGTGGCGTCGATCCTATTTTAGTGAAATGTCATGATAAAAGAACATTTTTGATAAGAATAGTGGATAAGACTTATCATAAATGCACGCCTCATGTCAAGAACTTTCCTTGGAGCGGGTCACGTGCATTGCACCCAACCGCGGCCAAGGCAAAACTGTTGACTGAGGCATTCTCTCTGACCAAAAAGGGCTAATGATATGGGCCAAAGCAGCTACATAAATGAACCGATTTGTATCAAGTGCCCCTAATCAATACTTCTACTCACCAGCTAATTCAACTGAAGTATGACAGATGTCTGTTCACACACAGACACTTGCCGTTTTGACCTAAGGCCTGGATGGTGTGATTGGGTGACAGCCTTGTCTTTATAGATGTCAACTATACTTGAGACGAATGACTTGAGAGTAACAGATCACAGACCATTTCACTTTTTACGTGAGTTTCAGTTGGGCAACACAAAAATCATTTTAAAGGGTTTTAGGGTGACTGCTCCTGGGTAGCATAGCTCTTAATATTTTAGCCAGACCAGTACACAAAGCAAAATCTTGTGACATTTTCTTTACTCCTAGGAACTAATTCGGCAACAAAAGAATTTGGCATATAGCCTCTTACGTGTAGACTGCGAGGGCTGGCTGAGAAATTCTAAGCATAAGTGGGATATCTCAAGCGGATTGAAACAAACTTTTGCCACCAACAAATACAGACATTGAATGAATGATACACATAAGAACTGCGACTGCAGTGTGATAAGTGTCTTAACTCCAGACCATCCTGTGAACCTACCCATTGAAATCCCTAGAAATGGACACAACTGGCCATAGGGCAGTCATCAAGTACTTGCCACGTAAAGAACTAACTCCAATACAGATAGATGCCGACATAGTCTCCACTTTAGCGGATGATGCCCCTTCCTTTTCCACTGTTAGGAAGTGGGCTGCAGAATTCAAGTATAGCAGAGAGAGCCTTGATAATGATGTGCATCCAGGAAGACCTTCAACAGCAATCACTCTTGATAACATTACCCGGGTGCATGATATGATGATGGTTGATTAATGATTAAGCACGCGACATGTTGCCAGTGGTTTGGGCATCTGTCATGAGAGGGTTGAGTACATTACCACCAGGGAGTTGGGAATGACGAAAGTGCAAGATGGGTGCAAAAGCTCTTGACAGCAGATCATAAACGTGTGACATTCCTGGTGTCCCATGAAAATTTATGCACTTTTCAAGCAGATCACGATAATTTATGTCCCAATTTGTAACCATGGGTGAGAACTGGGTTCATCACTTTCAACCAGAAACCAAAATTCAGTCTAAACAATGGAAGCACCCAGGATAACCACCTCCCCCAAAAAGCCAAGTTGGTTCCTTCTGCTGGAAAGGTGATGGCTTCAGTCTTTTTGGGATTCCAAAGATATTCTGCTGATTGACTGTCTTTTAAAAAGGCCAGGCTATCAGTGGAAGATATTTAACTAACCTACTGCGGTAGTTGCGTGAAGCTATCAAAGCTAGGCGACGACGAATGATCACTGAGGGAGTCCTCTTCCACCAAGACAATGCTCCTGTTCACAAATCAGTGGTTGCCATGTCAGCGATCCACGATTGTTGCTTCAAACTCATTGACCGTCCCCTTTATTCACACGGTTTAGCCCTGTCAAACTTCCACCTGCTTCCCAAAATTGAAAAGGAACTAATCGGTCGCCATTTTCTTAGCAATGATGACATCACTTCTGCTATGAATGACTTAGGGTGGCTGAAAATATTTCTTCTTGACCTGCATCTGGGCCGTGCAGTATTGCTGGCAAAAGTGTGTAAACCTGAGAGGGAACTAAGTAGAGAAATTAATATAAACCATCTACTTTGTAAGGGTCTTTCACAGTTAGGCTTAGAACTCTTTAGCCAGCCCTTGTATATTTGCTTAAGCGATAATGGTTTCAGAATAACAGATGATGGATCATAATATATTTCACTTTTAGTTTCAGTTTCAAGCATGCAACAGAACCTAAGTTTAAAGATGTTTTGGCATGAATGCTGCTTAAGAGTGTTGATTTAGCATTGTCACCAGACACGTACATAAAATATAAATTGGTTTTGTACATTTTTGTTGTTTTCTGTTTAATCTTGGGAACCAAGAAGGCAAAGGAAGAAATCAGCATCCAGCCTGACGCCAGAATAAATGCCACTGTAAATCAGAGATGACAAAAAAGTGAACGACGCAACTAGTCATAAAGCCAGAATAATCTTCAGCTTTCCCATGTGCGTCTGGACATTGAAAGCCGCCAGTCCTGTCAAAGGGGTACATTATCCTCTTAGATTTCCTTTGTTGGTTTAATTCGTAATATATTGATTTATCAAGATCAAAACTTTATCATCTCGGATTGTTTAATGAGAATTTTATCACGTTGAAGCAAACTTCCTCAAGAAAAAAGAATTGCATTCATTATAGGCAATGTCATAATGTAACTATTTCCAAGAGAAAGTTATCATGCACCCGACGCAAGAGAAAGCAATTAAAGGAATTTACTTAGCAAGTAATAATGTAACTGCAATTACGTATGTGCACAACACAGACAACAGGAAGGGCAGTCCGTAAGTCTGGCCAATTTTGAGCCGATGATATCGATTTCTACATCTGATTAATTTACACAGATTTTGCCAACCCTACCTGCAAAAGGCTATTTACACAAGTCTTGCGGTGGTCAAAATCACGTATTCTTTGAACACCATGTGAAAATTTATTGCAAGGGCTCGTGATCATTTTTTAAATTGATATTAAGACTGCATGAACGTGCAACGTAAGTTCAGACAAAAATATATGCAGTATTGAATTATGATATTCTCTTTCATATTTCTCAACTACTTGGTCGTCAAATGATTTTAAAGTGGGAAAAGTGTGCTTTCCACTTTGCTTACTCCGACAGACGGTGACCAGGTTTATTCACTAACAATGATGTAACAGGTTGTATGAAGCATAACCTTACGTAGCGATTAAGGTCAACTTCAGACCGAGTTTCAACTATATCTTAAGTTAACTATCCTGTGGAAATATGAAAAGAATAGAATTCGGCCATCCTAATTTTTGATTAACTCATCAAAGAAGTGAAATACTAGTAGCCCTAATTCATCCTTCAAAATGAACCAGTTAATTTGGTGTAGGAAGTAATGCAAGGCAACAACAACCAGGGTCCGGGGAAAGTGCAATGCCTTGCATCAATCAAATAACAAACAAATGGATTTTCGTGATATTACATGAGAAAAATGAAAGAGGCCAATGGAGTATGGTGTCCGTGGTGGCATTGAAGATAACTCATCCTTGGCTTCCATCTGGTGCAGGTACAGAGATACCAGGGGGATAAACTGTACCCACCTCTTTCATTCTTTGACTATTATGTGCTATACAGCAAGATGGAGCTTCCAGTATGCAGACTTGTGTATCTTACATGCCCTGTTCTTAAATGACTTTTTATGACAGATAAAGTGTATGTTTATATCATTTTCCAACTACGAGCAAAATAAAAACTCATCGGGCTCCTATCATGCCGAACTGGCAGACAAGCGCTTTTTCAGCGCTACCTTTAAATTGATCAAGGTAGGGTTTTGATTAAAATCCAGAAATATGACTTTCATATCAGTGCCTTAAGAGAGAAATTTTTGTTTTTGGTAAAGTGTCATAGCAGCAAAAGCTGTTAACATCTGCCTATAGTATTGTAGAGAATGGATACTTTAGCTATCTGTCCCGAACGGTTGGTCCATCACCACATCACTTTTTTTATTTCCAGTGACTTACAAGTATAATGGCAAATCTAGAATAGAGGTGTGCGAAAACCTTGGAAAAGGCAGCAAGTTCAGCAACACAGATTATACTTGCTGCAGTATGGAGCTTGATACCACTTATGTTAATTTGCTCAAATAAGACCAACAACAAAATGAAAGTTGATACTTAATTATATTTTTATATGAAATAACACCAACATATAATATGTAAATGGACATGATTGCACACAATAGCACAAGACAAGGTAAGAGATACTAGCAAAAATAATACAATACTTGGCAGTCTTTGCCTTATTCAATTGGGCTCACAAGGTGTACCGGTAATAGAAAATATTTAAAATTGCTAATTAATCACTAATTACTGCGGAAAAATACCAAAGTGACCCAAAGGTGAATTCATCCCTGTTCGAAGGCAGGGAGGCTAAGGTCTTTGTCAGCATTTGACATGCATACCTATGTACTATGTTATGCTATATTAAAATGGCACGTCAGTTGCTGTATCTTATGTGATACCCCTCACTCATGGAAAGGTGCACTGAGGCATAGTAGCTAATCGTATTCAATTTGGTGTTATCTGGCAGTAATAAGGGGTAATAAAAGACCTCTGAGATGGATATCTGCTTTTGCTTTGACAAACCTTATCAGTCGCCCACCCTGCAATACCCATGGCATGAATTACCTATGTAACAAATGTAACTAACGACTTAATACATGAGAGATTACCTGATGGCCATCCATTCACTTGACAGGTTTATGAGCATTAAATGATCTGTACATGCCTTCTTTATGTTGCTTTGATATAGATTTAGGGTTAGTCTTTCTGCTGACATGTCTTTTGAGTGTGTAGTTCCTGTGTTGATTGCAGAATGATCTAGTTTCTTAAGATAACCTGGCCTCAGAAAGGCATTTAGATTAAAACAAACTACTACGTTTCGTCTTAGATTGATATGCTTTTTTGGGGCTTTCCCCATAAATTGGTCGAGTTCAGCCGCTATATTGGAATGTCACCTAATCCCTGTTTTCTTCCTTTTGTTTTTAGAAACACAGCTTCCAGCCCTCAAGATAGAGTTAGGGATGGTGTCAGGGCTGCAGCTGTTGTGAGCAAGGAGGTCCATGATAGGGTGGAGCAGTCCAAGGGAGAACAAGATGGGTAGGGGGGGTCAGGGGGGAGGTGAGAATGAGGGTAGGCAGAAAGTATCAAAGCCTAGTGCCAGGAGGGACCTAAAAAGCAGTGCTGATATGGAGCAGCAAAGTAAGGACAATAGATAGGGTCTTCTGTAGGACAGACAGCATAGGGTTAAGGTGTGCCTTCCAGTGGTTATGATAAGAGATGTTGAGGAGAGGCCGGAGGGGGGAGTGAGAAGTAGGGAGGAGCATCCGACAGTCATTGTGCAGGTTGGCACAAATGATCACTCAGACATGGAAGAGAAGGTGGAGAGAGTAGGGATGGCGACAGTATTAGGCAAGTATGGGGAGCTTGTGGGGAGGTTAGCGCTGTTAGACTGTGATGCTTTGGTGATGGGGATATTATCAAGGATTAGGATAAGTGGGTGGGAATCAAGTAGGATTTGAGACATTAAAGGGAGGTTAGAGAAGCTTTGTAGGCAGGGTGTGACAGCATTAAGAGGTGTGGAAAGATTCTGCAGGGAGGAGGGAGATTTTGCTGGGGATGGAATACACCCAAGTCAGAAAGGAGGTGATAGGCTAGGACAGGTATACAGCCAGTGGATGCAAAAGCAGGAAAACTAGACACCCCAGCAACTACTAGGTAAGTTCTGGAACAGGATAACGATCATAAGCAAACAGAAAGTAGTAGTAGAATGAAAGGAGGCAGAAAAAGGAAAACAAATAAAAAAGATATGTCAATTGTAGAGGATTCAAAGGTGAAATAGCAGAAATATAAGAGAGAGTGGAATGTAAAAAGATGGATATTATTGCACTCTTAGTGACACATATAACAAAAAAGATAGGGATTGTGACCAGCACAAAAGGATATGATATGATAGGTGAAGCAAGAGAGAGTGGCCAAAAGAAGAGAGGAGGAGTAAGGTTTGCGATAAAGAAAAATGGTAAAGTGGCATGAAGTCTGGAAGGACAGATGAGATGATGATAGTGAGATAAAAAAGCGAGATGCAGTTGATAGGAATAGAGTCAAATGGAAATAAAGTAGCACTAGGTATAGAGTATGTGAATCACAAGGGGTTACCCAACCAATGGAATGACCAGATATTTAACAGGATGAGATTGATGATTAGTGATATTCAGCAGCAGTGCTACCAGATTATGATAGCTGGGGGTTTTAATGGGCACATAGGAAATGGAATAAGTGTAATTGAGGGAGGGGATATTGGAATCAATGGAAATGGAACCAGGCTTCTGAATTTCACAAGTGAATTTAGTCTGAGTCCTGTCTTGTCTGTCCTGTCTCTTTGTCTATTCCCAGCAAGAGGGGTTCATAAAGGGCTAGGCCCTCCTCCCCAATTGCCTTCCATGACAAACTGCTTTGAAAACCACTTGGCCGCTGTGTGTAATTGATTTGTCATGGAATAAAATACGTTTAAGCCAATTTAGTCCGAGAATGTTAATAGGGATGTGCAATACAAAATAAAGTGGACATGGGCTTCGGTGAAAGAGGGACAATAATTGATTATATTTAAGTAGACAATGAAGTATTTCAATTGACACAAGAATGCCAAATAGATGAAGAAAGTATATAGCATATAGGCTGTGACCAAAACTGGATGATAGGCTCGATTGACATGCAGTGTCAAAGAAGAAGCAGAGAGGGATTAAATGGGTGTGGAATATATAGGAGGAGACAGACTGAACGGGGTATCAAAAAAGTCTAAAAGTTGAATTGCAGGAATGGAAAAGTAGATGGCAGAATGTGATTGAGGTACAGGAAATGAATGGAGATCTGATCAGAAGGATTCTTTGGGTAGCACAGGAACAGATACAAAGAAAGAAAGTCCCAACTGAATGTGTAGAGGTAGAATAAGCCCCCCCCCCCCCCCGAGCTGAAAGGAGCCATAAAAAGAAAAAAGGTTTAAAAAAAAGAGCACAGAGTTTAGCCAGGAAACAAAGTACCCAGAAGATGATTCGGAAGAAGCTAAAAGTCTGTATATGGAATGTAGCAGAGATGAAAGCAGAGAGGAAAACCAGTTATAATGAACAAATATCAAGGAAAATAATGGAGAGGGGGGGGGCTACTATCTTTTGGAAACAGGTTAATCAGCAAGGAGAAAATAAAGGAAGCCTTAAGGAAGCATTGACAGGAAGTTGATAATCCACATTGGGGTCAGGGATCAGTACCAGAGTGTCAAGCAGAGCACCTAGAGGATCAATTGGATCCAGAGATGTGTAGCAGAGTCCTAAGTATAGAAGATAAATAAGCTGTTGAGCATGTGTGATTACAGTAAGGTTCAGGACCAGATGATATCTTGACGGAATTTACAAAGACAGGGCCAGCGGAAATTGAAGATAGTTTACAGTTGCTCTCCAATAGGTTATTAAGAAAAGACAAGTACCAAAGGAAAGGAGTAAACTCTTGATTTTATATAATCCAAAGAAGACCCCGGGAGGCCAATGCGACCAATGTAGGGGTATTGTTATTTCGTCATATGTGGGCAAAATATTCAGTAGGATAATGTACCGGAGACTAAGTAAAATAATTGAAAGGCTTGGCCTTCTGGGGGATATTCAGAATGGATTCAGACCAGGTAGACCGGTAGGCGACCACATCTTCGTATTGACCCAGGTATTGGACTTCGCAAGACAAAAGTGGAAGAAAGTTTTTATGGGTTTCTTAGATGTGAGGAAAGCTTATGACAGGGATTGGAGAGATACCCTGTGGGAAAAACTATGTGGACTATGATTTGGTGGGAACTTTATAGAAATTCTGAAAGCATTGTATGAAGATGTAGACTGTACACTCTCATTAGGAAAGGTAGATGTAGAGTATGCATGTCTTGATATAGGCATACAGCAGGCATGTGTGCTGTCCCCAATTTTGTTTGCTCTGTATATTAAGGAGTTGGGGGACCAGTTAATGGAGTATGACAAGGGAATAAAGGTAGGTGTCCTATGAATCCCAGGTTTGTTTTTGCAGATGGCATTGTACTCATGGCACAGTCCCAGAAAGAACTACAAGATATGCTGAACATAGATGGGAAGCATGGGAAATGGAGGCTAGAATTTAGTAAGGACAGGAGTAAAGTCATGGCTCTTTGGATGAAACCAGATGGAATTAAAAATTGGAGAATTGGGCAGTTCCAAATTCCAAAAGTTAGAGAACAGTTAATCAAGATTGGGGTATTTGAGGAGTAAGAAGACCTAGTCGTTAGGATAAAAGCAATGGGGGAAGGCATGTTTAGGTAGCAGGTGGAGAAAATTAAACAGAAAGTGAACCATATAAAAGGAATGATAGAAGCTACCGCACTGAACAGTTTCAATAGAGCATACACAGCAAGAGTATTATGGTATAGAGTTGCCAAACCAGGGGTGATATATGGCTTAGCTGTTATTTCAATAAGCGAGGGTCATATCCATGGAATGGAGAAAGCACAGAATGAGATGGGGAAATGCATACTGGAGGCACCACCATGTGCAGTAACAAAAATAGTCCTAGGAGAGTTTAAATGGAATAAAATCACAGACTGGATTGCCAAAGCAAAGTTAAAGTACTGGGGATATTTACAAGCAGACAGTGGTGCAGGAATGTTCAGAATGAGGTAGTCAATGAACAAACAAAATGGGTCAAACACGTGGACAAGTTAGCAGAGATATATGAATTGAAAGGATATGGTGAGGTTGATCATAAGAAAGTGATTATAAATAAAGTGGTTACAGAGGGCGGAAAGGGGGACTGGAAAAGAGAAGCCAGGAAAAAGAGTACATTAAAAGTATACCAGTTACTAGGAAAGCCAAAGAAAACTGTGTGTCGGGATGTAGGGAAGGAATCCAGGCTTCTTTTCCAAGTGTGGCAGGAGTGATCAATCTAATAAAGAGCAAACAGAAGCGAACAACAGGTATGAATGCAAAATGTATGGAATGCAGACAAGAGGCAGGTGATACAGTGGAACATTGGTTGTTGTGGTGGGATGCATGAAGAGAGGTTAGAGAGGATTTTTTCCAGAAAGTGGCACAGGGGAGACTATAATAACTAGGGCCGAGGAAAGGTTTGGTCTTCAGCGGAAAAGGTATGTGTAGCATGGGTGTTAAGTTTAAAGGGTCGCTCCCTGGGATGCAGGAAAGGTACTAGGAGTGTACAGAATAACATGGTAGGATGCTGGGAGAAAAAAAAGTGAAATTACAGAGCTACACAGTAACAGGATAAATTAGATAATCAGAGTGCAGGGAGGAAAGTGAATTATGTTAGACCTTCAAGGAGCTCCCATGGGATTGCCTGAGCCCTAGAGCCGGGGATAGGGTGTGTGAGGGAAAGCTCTTTTTTTTCAAACAATAGGAAAGTCCTTTATGCTACCATCTTTCAAATTTTAAGAAAGTACTTCATGCTACCACTTACCCAAACGAGTTATCATAGAATTAATACCAGGAAACATCAGAGAGCATTTTGAACTGCAACAAAATTTAGACAAATGTAGACAACAAAGTGAAATGATAATTTTGTCGTACAAATACCTACCGGATCATGCTTATTGTTTCTCAGTTTACCTAACCCAATTCTTGCAGTAGTTTTATGACCAAGACCGGAGTCAAAAGTCTTTGAACATTGATTACATATATTAAAATGAAGATTGTAATACCCATTCACATGTATCTTTAATACTGACCAAGATCAATCTGTTTACATTTATATCAGAAATCATGAAATTACATATGTCTCATCGGTAAGCACTATCAATACAGAACAAGTCACATTACATTCTAACCAAGTGTTTCTACGTTGCATCAGTGGTTTTAAAAACATCAAATAGCTCAACACACACACACACACACACACACACACACACACACATATATATATATATATATATATATATATATATATATATATATATATATATATATATATATATATATATATATATATATGTGTGTGTGTGTGTGTGTGTGTTGTGAAAGGAAACACAGTATTTATATGAAATTTGCGTGATACCACTTCCTGAGAAGGACAACAAAAACCAAGCAAAAACAAAAAAAAAAAAAACAAAAGTGAATAAACATTAAGAGGTGTATGATGACCACGATTTTGTGTGTGTGTGTGTGTTTGTGTGTGTGCCTGTGTGGATTTTTTCTGCATGATGTTGGTATAATCTGTTACTTTGTTCTGAATATATCAGCATTTCCTGTTTTGTGGATTGTTTCCTATTTCGCTCTTTTTAAAAGCCCCCCTCCCCTCCGAAATAACAAGAGAGAGCTTCGTGTTTTAATCACATCAGACAACAAGTACGTTGCGTTACAAGGGTTCACAAATGATGTACTGCACCATGTTGCATTTGCCTAATTTAAGCATTTACTTCATTTATCAGTCATTTAATAAAGCGAATCATTAAAAGCATTGAAACTTACATTGGCTGTATCGATGTTGTGTTAAAACCAATATGAAACTAATTCCAATATTTCATTCTTAAGACAATCAACAATGTCTCTAACAGGTGGTTTCTTTCAGCTTGGAGTCTATTTTACAAGGGCATGTGTGATACTCGTTTATTGAACCAAAGCAGACAGAATATCAGATCAATGCACCTCTTATCTGGTAATTATTTCCGGAAATTTACCCTTTCCAAATCAGCTTGTTCCTGTAGAAAATATGAATTGCATGATTGAACGAATCTTTAACACTTTGGCTTTCAGGCTATACACTAAACAATCCCGTGTCATCTGTCATGAAACAAAGATCCTGGTACGGGAATTGAACTATTTACTCCTACCAACCCAATATTTATTCGACTGAATTCTCCGAGCGATTTATCTACATAATCGTAATGGAGATCCCTTATTAAGTTAAACATTTTTCAAATAATTTCATATTGGAAAAAACTTCGTCACAAGGGGCCGCCACATGTATTAACGTAAAAACCGAATTCACATCCGGGAAAATTTACCGAATGCACATCTCAGGATATGTAGCGAATGCATATCCGGGAGTATTTACCGAATGTACATCCGGGAACATTTACCGTTCTTGCAATGTTCATCAGTGGATAAGTTGTGAAAACTCACAATCGCATGCCTCTTTTGCCTAGTCTCAACCTGCCTATTAGGCCAAGAACGTCTCATCTTGGGCTATAGAGAATTCTTTGACACACGATATGCTAGCGCCTGTGATCACAACATTTTTTTTTCTCATTATTTTTGGAACATGGAACGGCAAGCTTTTGAACCATCAACCGCCATCTTGTGACGTGTTCCCGAGTATTTCACATATACCTGTCTTTTCTTTTTCAAGAGTTTGCTAGCAAGACCTGAACAGATGATCTGAGCCTAGAATACAGGACAAAAATTGGAGGCGTGTGAAACAAAACATACTACTGTCGCTTATTTCGTTCATGACAAAAAAATATATAAAACATAAAAACAAAACACCTTGAAATGAATCTTAAAATTAGTTTAATAACAACTATGCGACAATAGTGAGATTGAAACTTCAATTTAATGCCTGAAATGGATAAACTACGAAAATTCATGCAAGGAACTACATCTAGCGCACTTTACCGTGTCTCATGTACCAATGTACATAGCACAAACACTACGGTTACAAAAACGCTTCCTCCTGTCCCATCCACTTGCAGCTGCGTCGCTTAGCTGTTGTTTGCTCTGTCATAGATAACCAAAATGTTACACAGATTTTCAGGAATGGGCACTACCTGGACCATATTTATTTTGGATGAAGTTCGCAAACAAAAAGCAATCACAACGAAAATTACATATCACTCGCTAACTGTCTCTTGTAAATGTTAACTGACCACTCGCATGATAAAAGCCATGCAATTCTGATCAGACGCTAACTTGGCGATCTTCGGTTAACAAAGGCTTAAGTGTTGTTTTGACAGCTCTGATCCTGTCTTATCCTACCGTTATAGCCCATGTATGTGTATATACTTATGGTATATTTATAAGCATCTGAAACAACCCTGTCAGCATTCTTTGGTCATTTGATACCACGCAAAATGATCACTGTGTTCAATATGGGAGATCTGGGTTAGTTCTAAATTCGCCTAAAGGTGGTGCTGCCCATCTTGTTCATGGTTGACCGCCCACATTTCCTGGGGTCACTTTCCATGACCCCTATTTTTTCTCCATAGATTAACATGGTGTATTAACAGATATAAATTTAACGCTTTTATATGTCATCAAATAAGCATTAAACTTTCATCTGATCACACATGGGTGTATTTGAAATATAACAATATGTACTTCAAGTAGATTACAAGATGACAATTCCCAAAATCGTCCTGATATGCAGGGAAAACTTTTCAGGTTCACTTTGATGTGAGGGGCTTTGGTGACCCACCAGACCTCAAATGACATGGGTTGCTAGGTGTTACAAACATGCATCATGGGAACAAAAGTCAGTGTGTCAGGAAATTAAAGCAACCCAGAACACTCCTATTACTTTCACTGAATATCTGTTTTCGCTTATTTCCTTGATGACACAAAACCGTGACAATAGAAACACAATGTAGTAGTATTGTAACATAAGCTGTATAAGTAGTATGTCGACAGTGAAATTAAAAGTTCATTGAAATATCTAAAATGCCAAATCAATGATTTTTTGCCAGCGAAAGTAAGTAATTTACGATATAAATGGCATTAAAGATGACATTTGACATATTTTTTAATCCAATTTGATTTATGTTCGCATAGAAGGGACATACAATGACCAAACTGTAGTCGATTGCCTGTAATTTCATATTTCTCTAACTCGGCATTTGGTGCATTGTGGTTACATATAAACCATGAAATGATACCGTAGCTTGCATATTTGTTCTCTCCAAAAACAAGCCTTTAGCTGCACGCTTGCTAATTTTGTTTCTATACAGATACTTGCATTTTTGGTTGTTGTTGTTGTTGTTGTTGTTGTTGTTGTTGTTGTTTTTTTTTTGTTTACTTTTTTTACTTGTTTTGTGGGTTTTTTTAGTTTTGTTTTTGGTTTTTTTTGGGGGGGGGTATTTGTTTTTTTTTTTTTTTTTTTTTTTTTTTTTTTTTTTTTTTTTTTTTTTTCAATTTTCCGTCGTGTTTTGTTTTGGTTTTTTGAGGGGGAGGGTGTTCATTTTTTCTCAAAAAGCTATCAAACTGTATAATTTCCATACATTGGCATCTCTCCTTGACAGCGCTTTAAATTGATATTCTTATGTATGGCATCATTCTGGCGGGTAGATGTCGAAAATAGTTTCAGATTTGATGTACTCTGGCTCTTGGAACTGCCTATGTTGGTCACTTTTGATACCGGAGACTTCCTGATAGTGAGACACCTGTGAGCCGATCTTGCTCTGAAAATGCGGTTGTTACTCACATGAGTGACTTCAGTCGGTTTGGCCTACCTAATTCCCAGTATAGACTCCTTCTGTCCATAGTCAGGTTGATCAACATATAGTTGTTTTGAGGGAGTCTTTTTCGTGAACTGTAGGCTTACCTCTAAAACTAATAATTTTCGTGGACCGTGAAAGGCCTATCACTCATGAAAGGTGGTTCGGTAATTCAATTAATAGTCAACTGTGAATTGGTATTTCAATAATAGATAGGTTGTGAAGTTAAAAAAAAATTCCATGAATTGTTCATCATGTTCTATGAAAGCACATTTTTTTCTCTGTGATTCATACAAAGAACCATCACACACCTTGCTCCTTGTAAAAGTCAGCTTCCTCAAATTTAGGGCCTATATTCCCTCCTATTGACGCAGTCGTTTGTAATATGTGTGACTTTGGCCCAAATCTATAAATTTAAGTAGGCCCAAGCCTGGTAGGCCACATTTGGATCAGTATGTCCTTCAAGGGGTTTACGTTAATGGCCCGTAGCCAGTCGATCGACACCCCCATCAGCGCCAAAAGGTCCAATAATAACCCCCCCCCCCAAAAAAAAAAATAATAATAAAACAACGGCACCAAATAAAATAAAACAAAAAAAAAACAAAAACAAAAACAAAAAACAAAAAACAAAAAAAAAAACAGCAAAAAAGGGAAAGGAAGCAGATTGTATATCTTTAAGACATGTTTACAATAGTAATTATTCTCTGTATAAGCTCCGCACAGTAATTCATTCAACTAAGATCACTCAACTTATTCTGATTGATTATAGCACTTTAAGAACGACCAAATTTCATATTACAATTTTCAGATGTTTTCAATGTGTCACAATGTGTCTGAGGTTGATGTTCGCGTAACACTTTTCCTACTGGAAAGCGTAGTATTGGTGGTAAAAATATCCCACCAGTCACAGAAAAACTTTGGACCTTTTAACTTGTTTTCAGCTGTTTTCCTTGGATCTGTATTTCATTTCTTGCTGTCTTGTTAATACACAAAATCCAGCTTCAGTATAGCTCTTTGAGACAGAACTGAATGAGCACCTTTCTTTCATTGAAGAAATGAAAAAGAACTGTTTTACATTCAATATTGGTTATGTCAAATCTTGGTTCTTTGTACATGTATGTGTGTGTGTGTCTGTGTGTGTGTGTGTGTGTGTGTGTGTGTGTGTGTTCAGACTCCCCTTTTTATCAGTATTGCAAACCCATGTAAATATAAGTGTGTATACACTATGTACATATATGTATGCATGCCATGATGTAGCACACATATAGGTACATGCTTCAATGAATTTGTAACTTTAGAGTGTGGTAAGCCAGTATAGAGAAAAGGTCCAAAATTTTGGAATAGAGACTACCCCTTAATTAAAGTCTGGCTACGGGCCTGTGATGTCGGTTGAAAATGGGGAAGCAGCGGTGAATTTCAGGTCTATGAATTACAATAAATTGAGTCTTTTCCAAGATTCCATCCCCCATATCATAATTGACATAGATAACAATGTTATATGCGACTCTAATATGGTAGCCAAGTGACACAACGCTGTTAAATCGATGATTCAGCGTGTTACAGAAAAAAAGCAATTTCACACCACGTGACAGCACTTGAACATTCTTGCTAAATTAATGAAAGCCATAGCTCCTTGACGTAGTGCTAAATACATTTTACTTAGTCGCCGCCAAATAACATAACACTGATCTGACTCTTTTCATTCATGTGCTATGTCAACATGGTGGCGACGATATGCATTGTTATGTCAACATTGGCCATATCGCATTCTTCCTGGGTCGAAAAATTCCTGTTGTGAGGCACATCCAAATCCGTGTCCAACTCATCCTTAGACACTATAAAGCCCCATGTGTATATTTGCCTGGTTAGAATAGCATTAAATCGACAAATTCCCCAACGCCCTTGGCTAAAAGAATCAAAGGATTTTCATTGCAGTAATGCCTGTTTTCAAAGTGCATATCTTGAACATTTCAGTTATATTCTTTGGTGGTGTGACATTTCACATGCCATTTTGCTGGCGGTGCAAAGGTGGTCGGGGAGGGTCGAAGCTGCACATGGGACTTCACTGTCTTTGCCCATTAAGACCGTCAGAGCCGGGTTAAAATGTTTGAACATAAATCCTAGAAAACAGTAGGGAAGTCGGTATAACATACCCAGCCATTAACAAATTCCGCAATGTAGGAAATGACGATATGAGAAGCATTTCGAGACAAAGAGACCTCATTAAACTGTTGTCTTGTTTTTATGAACGCCACAGAGCTTGTGATGGTATTATAAGAAACACAAAAGATGGCATTGCTGTCCGCCAGTCAGGCCCAAAATGAAATTCTGCCTTAACAACATCCATAGATGGTGGTCGGGTGTAAGTGTCCTGATTATATGTCCAACTATTGTACACTTCACGTTTTTCTCTCATGTGCAGTGCGGGTGTCAACTGATCCTAGTAACAAAGAGCACACGTCGTTAGACACAGAGACGGGGCCCTGAAGAAGACAAAATGTTGACGTGACTGAAGTAGATGTTTCAGGACTTCGGCATAACTGACTGACAATGGCTTCTGTGTATGTTGTACAACTCCCTTAATCTTTTTTGAAGTGACAGTTGAGGACAACTAAAAGGCTGACTATACTACCAAAGCAGTTGGGCTAATATGGTCATACAGTTTAATCATAAAAGTCATCTCATTAAATTATCTTTTTTTTGTTTTGTTTTGTTTAGTTTTTGTTTCATTGTTTCGTTGTTTGTTTTTTTTTTGTGTGTGTGTCTTTTTTGCTTGTTTGTTTGTTTGTTTTGTTTTGTTTTGTTTTGTTTTGTTTTGTTTTATTTTTTTTGTTTTTGTTTTTTTTTTTGTTTTTGTTTTTGTTTTTGTTTTTGTTTTTTTTTTGTTTCTGTTTTTTTGTTTTTTTGGAGGGGTGTGTGGGTGGGGGTGAAGTATGGCCGATATGTCCAGTCCTCCCAAACTTATTGCTACAGGGTTTACAGGTCATTGAGATGAGTTGCTACAATCTATTTTTGTAGAAATTCATTTTAAAAATCCCTCCAACGATGCCGGTTTCAAAGTGTCAAGGCTTTTAGGGGAGAAATGATTATCCTGAAATTAAGCTTTCAATTGCATATCAAAGAAAATATTTTGCTGTCAAATTTTTTCAGGACTCCCTCATGATGATGATGATGATGATGATGATGATGATGATGATGATGATGATGATGATGATGATGATGATGATGATGATGATGTGCGTCCACGTGTGTACAACGACGTCAATTTTTTACTGAAAACGCTGATATATTGGACGGGGATCCTTCGCCTTGGGTTTGCATTTTCGTGCAACGTTATTGACCTTACTATATGTTAGGCGGGGCATTCCAACGCCACATGAATGTAACTCTAACTACGTTGCATGATGGTGAATAGGCTTTCATAAGGTATTATTATTATTATTATTATTATTATCATCATCATCATCATCATCATCATCATCATTATTAGTATTATTATTATCATTATTATTATTATTATTATTATTATTATTATTATTATTATTATTATTATTATTATTATTATTATTATTATTTGCACGGCTGAATAGATGTTGTCAATTGATCTGATAAGTTGTTAATATAAAAACCTATCCAGGATTTAAGAAATACACTTTATTTTACACTGCACATTTTACTCCACAAGTGTTGACATAACAGGTTGTTCCTTTTCCGATGGCCCTGCAGGAAGGGTGAGCAAGGCTGTTGTCCTGAAGTGTGATTGAGGCGTATTTACGTTGTCTTAAGCCGTGAAAGGTTTGTTCCTGAAACGTGATTCAGCATTTTAACAAATTGTGAACTGTGAAATCAAAGGGTGATAATCTGTAACATTTTTACTGTGAACTGGTGAAAGCAAGACCTTTGACCGGGAGTCACTTGATCCTACCAGATACATTGTTGTGTTGCCAAATATCAGACTGAGGTGGACACCCAAAATTGTTAGCTGCTCATTTCTGTGTTCCCCAATTTCCAAACCCAAATGCTACTTTCAAATACACCCAGGAGATGCTGTGCTATGCATCATGCCAAATAGTGGGGCATTTTTCCAGGTTGCCATGTTAACGGTAACTGGTCTTTTCAGTTGCATTAACGTTAATGCACTTTGGAGATCTTAAACGTCATCCGCATTCGTGCCACGGTTCTTTAACTCTTTGCATGTCCTTTTTCGTAACCATGGTGTCCCTGGCAACTGAACATCATGAAACAATTATGAATATCTTATTCCCACTGGCTGTCTTTCATATTGAATGTCATTGAAAGCAAAACTGTAAAAAAAAGCACGCTAACATTTCGGAAATCGACCTTTAAAAACAACCAAGATGCAGGAGATAGCTTTTTTTTAATTATTGCTCACGTATGGCCGTTGCCTGACAGCAGATCAAACATTAAAGGAAACCAAGCAGCTCGCCGCGGACCTAAGGTCAATTAAGCGAAAACATTAGGGTGTCCAACGTTAACAAAAAGGCAACGGACATGGCTCCACAAGGTATTGAAATGCGCTCATTAGGTGAAACAGCTATAGTTGCCAGACAAAATCCATTGCATTGGTCAATGGCCACTCACACCGGCGGCCTTTGCCATATGTGACCACACAAAGGGCAACATACACAGACTGAAAATCATTCACTTAAGGTAGACTGATAGGACACTACATTGTATAGTACCGAACCACAGCTTCTAGATTTGCAACGGACCGCTGCGCAGCATATCATTGTGCCGAAAGATCTATCCACATTGCTTAACTAATTTCATATCTAGTGTAATATTTGCGACGTTTTAATGCACTACAGTTACGATATAAATTATAGGTCACCAGTAACTGTCACTGACTGTCCGAACTGCTTAATATTTTTTTTAATGAAAACCCAACACATGAAGATTAAGTACATTGTACACCTGTTGACACCCAAGCACTAATCGTTACTCCTGAATACACAATATATCACTGTAATTGCACAGCAACTTTGAAAGAATTCATTCAGTTTTGAACATGATATTTGACCTCAAGCGTGTAGCGGAATCAACAGTATATATATATATATATATATATATATATATATATATATATATATATATATGTATATATCAGAAAGTAAAACAGCACGGGTTATGATGTTTTCCAAATTAAATATAATTTTACTTTGTCGCCAGAGTTGGCCAAATTTAACTTGCTTTTGGAATGACATCTTTCCACATTTAAACGCATGTATATCTAGAACAGCAACGAAAGAAATCAATTAAAGACACATTTTACATACTTTTACAGTATTTTTACAACTTTGCTACAAATATTAAGTCAAATTGTGTTAAAAACCCAAACCTAATTCATAATTTGTTTTCCAAAATTACAGTAATCTCATCTAAATTTTAATTCCTGTATATTTATATTGACGTTTGCGTAATTGAACCTTCCATGTAGTCTTCAAATTGAAATCATGGTCATTGTTGACGTGCATTGGGCTATTGCAAAACCAACAGTTTACTTTAACAGTGTTTAATACGACATAGTTGTTTGGAATATACAATCAGAGAAAGTTAAGCCGTTCCCGGAGACGTAGAAAGCAAATGATGTCTGTTCGCAATTAATGAAAATTGTTTTGACGGGAAAAAGTGCCTGTCATTTCATCTTCACGTGTTTTACCCGCTTTGTCGAGTTTATCACACTATGTATTTTGCACCCTTAGGTGGAACTAAGATGTCAATTCAAATATAAAGCTTGCGATTTTTTTAATCAACGTGTAAGATAAACTGTCCATTAATATTTATCAGATCAACCTGCTTCCGTTACAAAACTCAGTGCAAAGCAGATTTGCAACTGCAGAACCAACAGCCTATATGGTCTACACTTGACTCATAGTGTGGTTTCCATGACAGTCATAATTCGTTCCCAGCTCTATCAATAAACAAAACGGATTTTTTTTCATGTGAAATATATTTAGATGAACCCTTTGTTGCCATGGAAACGCACCCAGTTACCATTTTAAAAGCTTGATTATTACTCAGAGACACTCAGGTTCGTAAATCTATAAATACCCGTCGGTATAGGTGAAAATTCATTTGATATCGTGCCTCAAGTTCGTGTATTAAAACGGACATTTTAGCCAGTTTTAGGGCTAGAATTTTTTTCTCTTGTACGATTAGCGTGTCATTTTCAATTTACGGCATCACCCTGCATCAAGCTATAACATATAAATAATGGAGTGTGTTTGTTTGTGCTTTTAGATGGTTTATAAATCATTGATTTCTCTATATTCCACAAACATATTTGAAACTTTACAAATGTTGTCTGGCACACCTATTAACTAACAGTGTAGCCTTGCTGTTTAGACAAGTTACAGAATGTTTTCATTATTTGGAAGTTTGACCAACCTTATGGATTTCAAGCTACAGAAGGGCATGTTCTTTTCGCTTTATCAAAATTATTTACAGTAGTGGAATTTGATATTTTGGCCATGTAACGAGATCCTACAAAACTAACTTTTGTGAAACTCTCATTCAAATTGGTTTGATTGTCTTAAAGAAAGGTTAGAATTTCTACGCCCATCATAGCACACATTATAGAGGACAATGTGTGTAGTGGCCATAGGTCCAACTATCTTAAGGGTGTCTGCAGAAACGTTCGCAATTACCACACCGACACACGCATATATACATATATATATATATATATATATATATATATATATATATATATATATATATATATATATATATATATATATATATATATATATATATATATATATGATTGTTTATGATTTTGTGAGAATCGGAAGCTCAGAATAAAACTCTGAAACGTCTTTACTTGGCTTGTTCTTGGAATGGAAGAATATTGGGCGGCATGACGTTAAAGTTGGTCAAGGAACCTGTCACCAACAATGGCCCCAAAGATCTCATATGATATTTGCAATGCAACACCTACACGTTTTCTGAACTTGGCATCAATCCATATGTCCAAGAGAGTTTGAAGTTACATATTTTATAAGAACCAAGAATTTCTCATTTTAGTGTATAAATTGTTATCTGATTCACTAAAACTTATTTATCTGTTTTTTGAAATGTACAATGCCCTCTAAGTATGGAGTAAATATAAGCCCCAGTGGGGGTCTTTCGTCAGGCTGAAAATAGTGTAGAAATGTGTATATCTTTTTCCAATTACATTTGAACTATATTGTTTTCTTTGTTTCATAATGGATATTTTGTGTTCATACTATGAATTGGAAAAAGCTCAGCAACAGATGCAATTCAATATATCACAATGCTGCACCAGGTTGAGAAATGCACATTATGAAATAAAAACGTGAATTTTTGGTACAATGCGAACATACATGGTGCACTCTAATTGTACTGGCAAAAAATGGAGAGTTGCATAACTCATTTTCCTACAAGACTACCAAATGCAGACGAGACTGAAATATTGTGTTGATTCGTTTTTTGTTCCTACTTGGATTTGAGCAACTTTTTAACCTCCTTCGATATTCATTTAATGTCCATGTGTGGTAAGTCGTTTATATATTGAGACAAAAGCTTTGATTTGATGTATGATAAACCCGCTTATTTATATATCTGCATGGGCCTCTGTTTTCCCCCACAAGTCAAACTCACAGTCACCATGGGATTGGGGGTTCCAAACATGAACAACCAATGGGCGGGTGAGACCACAAATCTCGTGACGTACGGGATATGGTTACTTTTTTCTGGTGAGCGAACACCTGACTTTTAAGTTGTAAATTTTGTGGTTAAAAAATTCACATTTCCTGCTTAAAACGGGTCATCAGCAACTGGAATGCCGCACTGTCGTGTGTGTTCTTTTGGAGCCTTTGACTCCTTGGAGAAATCAAAAGAAGCTCTTCCACAAGGGACGCCAATTGACCTGCGTAGGATAAAGTACATTTATGTGACAACTGTGTGCCCAGATGAATAATTGACGCAGCCACCTGTATGTATGTATGTATGTATGTATGTATGTATGTATGTATGTATGTATGTATGTATGTATGTATGTATGTATGTTTGTATGTATGTAAGTATGTATGTATGTATGTATGTATGTTGCCCGTTCTCTAATTTCAAACCTTTAGCTTTCTTAAGCAAAGCAAAACACGTCTCTGGTTTCAACACCACTTATAATTGCATTCACGTCTGTCGTTCTATGTATTGCACAATCCTTCCTTGGTTAAACCAGTGTTCCTTTAGGTGCTACGTGTACCCTCGTTCTTTCGTTTTTTTCCTTTCAGAGATCAAGACATCGGTCACCTCATGTCTCATGCTCCAAGTAGTCCAGTCAAGTTAATCCAGTTGTCATTGTAAATCCTTGAGGTTACGAATCTTTCATTACAATATTTTCTTGCCTACGAAGTCGTAGCCTTTTCTTGAATAGGTATAAAGCTGCGTTAACAGGGTTCACTATCATAAATGCGGATAAATATAAGGGTGTGTTTACAGGTTTCACCATTACAAATGCGGATAGATGTAAGGGTGAATTAACAGGTTTCCTCAAAACCTGGGCCGTGCTTTTTTCCTGACAGGTCTCATCTACAATTCATATTCAAAGTGTTTTCTAGTGGTGAGATGTTTGGCCAGGAACATTGAAGCAGACGACACTTTATACCCAGCAAGCTGTGGGACAATTTAAGCAGGAAAGGGTAAATAAAGGAGGGCATGTCTGCAATCATGAAATATGCTTGTCGGAAGCACGAGTGAAAGGACATGTGCATGTCAGTTCGTTTTTGTAAAACTAGCACTTAAATAATTACCTGTGCCACTGTTTCATTTCCAGAAAAAAAATAGTTCATCCACTACACCCATAAAAGGACACGGGGGACAGGTTGCTGCAGATGGGTTATTTAGCTTATTACAGTCCGACACAAATTACATGTCTGGAAGTATCCATACATGTATATAATTTTAAACCACAGTTCAATATAATACCTGGCACCAATGTAAATCTATTCTTAGTAGCAATATCATTTAAGAACCACAGTCGTGGCCGATGTAGACATAGTAGACGTCAATTAGCCTTTTAGTCTTACAGCCTAAAACGTATACGTATGGTTTCTGGTTACATTGGTTGTACCGTTGTATTCGGAGACAAAATGAACGGGACGGGCTGCATAAAACCGTATGACGATAATTTAAGGAGGAGTATTGAGTAACTAGAAATGGCAAAAAAATCGTCTTTTTAGTAAAAAAAAAAAGAAAACATACATGTCCGGCACACTCTTGCTTCATTGACTGTTGATTTGAAAGATTTGCAGATATGGCAAGGACGGCTTGGGATTTTTTCAGGTGGGTGTCTTCCAAGGTAGATCATTTTCCGATGCCTACATATCTCAGAACGTCTGTTGTGTTTATGCGGTTTTTACATTTATTTCGTCGGGATATCAGAATCACGATGCAGAATGCAATGAAAAAAAAAACCGTATGACCATGTAAAAATCAACATCGCTGCATCTGCAGATTCAAAGCAGGCTCTGTACAATAGTGTTTCCTGTATGGTTATAACTCAATAGGAGCCGAACGAAATCTTAGTTTTCCCTTCTGTCACCTTATCGTGCGCATGACTGAATTCATAGTTACACTGGTCTGTTGTTACCAAGTGGGGCACGTTATGGTGACCACAGCGGAGGCTTTACTGTGAAACTGTGGAACGTAACCCCACACATCCATGAATATTTGCCAAGATTCGACAATTTGCCCGTATCAGCGCTACAGCCTGGTACCTTGCAATCGTAAACAGGCATATTTCAAACACAGTACAGTTTTAACTTGATCAAAATCACTCTATCAAACTTCCCCACTTTCTTCACGTCTATACACTTTAATATGGCTGTCGATGACGGACTGATTGTGGTGTCCCACTTACGGCGAAATACCGTTTAATCTCGTCGCGCGATCCTAGTGGTCGGAATTGGAAAACTAAATTTTGTTAGTTTGGTATTCAGCTGAAGCCTTTCCATTGAAAAACCTCAAAGCTGTGCTTTTCTCTCCTCATAAAGGATGCTGCTCAGTCACACCGCTTTGTTGTATAACTTTAGAGGGTAGTTCCTCGTATGTACTCTGACTATGGTCGAGGAGTGAGATAGAGGGCAGCCTGACGCAGGTCTAAGGTCTTGGCTGGTTGTGTCACTTAATACCCGCACATGCATGAACAAAAGTGGCATGTGGTCAGATGAATCCAACGCTTCTTCGTCTACGGTGAGTTGTTGACAGCAAAAAGTAGAACGATGAAAACAGAGACATGATACAAAAATTTCATTCTGAATCTAGTGAATGAATATTTCGAAACTTGTAAGCAAATATCTACTGATTCACTAAGCATTGTCACCATTACCGGGTTATTACCAATTATATAAAAACCCACCAATACTTTCAGACCTGTATCCACCATCGAGACATCCCTATCCACTAAACTCCATGTTTGACTCAGTGGGGGCTCTTGGTTCCTGTGCTCAGTGCTGCTACTTAATTCATAGCCTGAGGACGATGTCAGTGTCTGATGAAATATTCCTATTCTAGGGTTCAATGCCACCCACAACTGGTAACTTCAAAGCATTGTATATACATTTCTACGTAATGCTCACACTGTGAAAAGTCCCATTAGATATTACATTACATTCATTCGACAAAATTAACCTTCCGTTTACACTAATCACACACACGCACACACACGCACACACACACACACACACACACACACACACACATATATATATACATATATATATATATATATATATATATATATATATATATATATATATATATATATATATATATATGTATATATATATATATATATATATATATATACATATATACATATATATATATTCCATCTTCAAAATATCCAATCGCAACTAACCCACGGACTTGGCGTGCTATTTTACAAACTGTGAATTTTGCACTCGACAGCTAGATAATTGACCTAGATGGAGCACATGGGACCGGAAGTCTTATGCGCAGGCGGCAGAGTACGGCTCTGAAGTTACCGCGCGGTGGTTTCAGCGAAGGAATTCATCACGTGGATGAGTCCCTTCTCAAATTCATACTTTTCTGAACTTTGCAGCACCTTCCTAAGAAAACTTCCACAGGCCTTTAATATTTGGCAGATGATTGCAGGACAAACTGTCAATTCTGCATTCTCGATGTATTCATCAGTTTTAAAAGACCATGCTGATGAATCAGATGCTGTAGCACAACGTCTATTTGATAGAGATATACATTTTCCACAAAAGAATATGCTGGTGACACTGCAGTCACCATTTGGTTTGTGAGTTCAATAACGTTAAAATCATTTTTTCACAGGTTCACAACCTTTTGATTCAATCCAGCAATTTGAAATACAAGAATCAAATAAAAGCAAAGTGAAACATAGTCAAGTTATTAATGACAACCAAAATAGATCTGCTGTACAATTTCTTTGTTTAAAGACACATATCATATACACACCACTGTTGCGATGAAACAGCGCGTAAATAACAGTGTTAGATGAGTGGCTGGGTCTCAAATTCTTGATATTACAGGCATGGCTACAATCATCAAATAATTGCAGCCACGCCCTGTCACAGTTACAGGTCTGAAGCAATCACGCAAAAGCAAGAAGTTGAAAACACATGCAAGGGTGCACGTCAAGCGTGCGCCATAAAACAAAAATTGCAAACGTTTGGCTGCAAATTAAGATATTTTCTCTCCGTTATCAGAGGAAACGTGCGCATAGAGTTGAAATTCCGTTTCCTTTGAAAAAGTGGCAGAAAATTAAATCTTGACCCCGCGTCATCTGGTAAATATCAAAAATGTGAAACTGTTTCTTGGTGTGTCCAGCACACGGGCATTGGCACAATTTGGTAGATATGTTTTAAACTCCCCTTTTGAAAGCTAAATTCGTAGGAATCAAAATGCAGAGCTTCATAGTGGCAGCTATATGTCCTAATGTTTGGACTTCAGTCATATTGCATTTCCAATGAAGCGACAATATGCCCACTCTTGGGCCCCAGTGGTGGGACCACCTTGAGGGGAAACTCTTTATTCTGTTGTTGCCTGAGAAGAAGTGGTCATTGGCCATTGATCCCTTTCAGTCTCACGCCGACACTTGATGCTAGACACGATGACCGCTTCCATCTTACCACGGCTGTGGAATCAGGGACGTGCTATTCAAATGAACGTCCTTGTTGGAATAATACTACAGATAGTCGACACCAATGGAAAAGGTCACCTGTGTTAGCAATAACATAGATTGCTGAACGCTGACTTTGGTCGCCAAAAGTGGCACCCAACCGCAAATGTCATCATTGCATGGGAAATTTATTTGAATGAATTACACACTGTAAGACTTTACCGACAAGCTGACGGTGGGTAACCACAAGGTTTGAATGTCGACAGCTTTGACATTTCTCTTTAAGTGTTTTCCAGGCGAGCTGATCGACAGCGACCGGTAATTTAAAGGTTGTCTGGTTGGTGCCTGCTCCTAGAGGTTTATATATATATATATATATATATATATATATATATATATATATATATATACATATATACATACATACATACACATATATATATATATATATATATATATATATATATATATATATATATATATATATATATATGGCATCCTTGGTAACCCACACAAAGCCCCCGTTTGCAAAAGGTGTCATATATTTGACTAAAAAATGATCCTTGACCACAGACCAGATTGTGTGCTCAATAAACAAAGTTTCATCATTTTTCGTTACACTTATGGCACTTTATCTACATAATAGGTTTAAAAATAGCAAGGTATGAGCAGAACAACTAGATAATCTTAATTTATAGACTAAGGGTTCCAGGTATGCATATATGATATGCTGTTCCCAATGGGAAAATATGGCATGTACATGTAAGACACTTGAGAGAACATGTGTATGTTTTGTTGATACAACAAAACATATGTGAAAACTAGGTCCTTCCTACCAAAGTTCCCGGACTTTTGCTAGATCATTTGCCACACGGGTTCTTTATGGTACATAGAAGACTTTCAATGATATAGTAAATCTAAAATTTAGTGCGTAATTCGTATATTTTAGACTATTTGCACTATTTTTAAACAGCCAAATTTTACTCATCTGAACGTAATTTCAGCCTCACATTTCAGCCTCACAGATTTCATCAAAATAATGACAATGATACAGGAACTTTTATTTTTATCCATGAGATCTATACATGTTGCATGAAACGAAGCGTATCTGAAACATTCTACAGGGTATCTTTAAAAAAAACGCCGAAAATATTCACATTTTGCATCTGAAAACACAACAAAAAACCGCTGAAATAGATGAATAACAAACAACAATTATAATATCAATGGCCCTAGATACATATCTCTGATGTACATTTACCTGTGCCATTACAGCATTAAATGTAATTGGATAATACTTGAATGCAAACATTAGCGAGATATTTTTAGTATGAGACCGGTACAAATATGCACATGTTCCATTCAATATTAAAAGTACTATACATACAAACATGCATGCATACATACATATATATATATATATATATATATATATACATACATACATACATACGTACACACACACAGACATACATACATACATACACACACATACATGCATTCGTACCTACCTATATATATATATATATATATATATACATACATACATACATACATACATACATACATACATACAAAGCGTTCCTACCGATTACATATTTATCGATATGTTATATTGCTTTCATAATGCAGCAACAAACTATTGACTGCTGCTTATCCATGTTCAACAAATCATAGTGTAGTGTTCATGCATTGTGTGGCTGGGATGTATCCTTTGATAGTGACTTCACATTATCACCCTCCGAACTTGGAATTTTGCTCAGGCCTGCTATAAGTAGAGATTCTGCTTCTTTTCTGTGTGATATTTGAAAGAAAATAGGACAAGAAAAAAACATGACATATCATTTTTCCTTCCTAAACTATTCATGCTCTTTGTCAAAAATACCTCCACATGAGGACAAGGAACCAGAAAAAAAAATCATACGCCTATAGTATCAACTGTCAACAATTCACTACTCTGAATTGGAAAAGGTCGAAACTGCAATGCTTCAGATCGTGGATATTGAAGCCACGGATGACTTAGTTGCTCCTCGCCTCGGAATAAGAATTCTTCTGCCACAAACCCCTGTTGATTCCCGAGGAATCATTCTCAGTTTAGGAGAGTTTCTTTATCTGTACTATTTACTCTGCGTGCTGGAGTGCTCATTTCCGCCTCATATTCTTCTCGAAAGTTGAAGGTTCTGTTAGTTTACCTGCCTTCTTGTTCCCCATCCTTGGATTAGGATGGGGAGAGAAGGCATGATTGTGGACTACAGTCTAATTGTGTGCTATTCTAGGTATTAAAAGGGGTCCATTACTGGAGGACGGTAATTATTTTATGGTGCAGTTCAATGTAAGTGATGGACGTTGGGTCACTTAGTTTACACGTTCATTAATGAAAATGTAATTGAGAAGAAGGGAGCGGCCTTAAAATTACCATCCAAGGCACATGGGTGCATTTATAAATGGAAGACATGTATTCAATTTCACTTTCTCTCCACCCGGGTCTTGTAGTCATCAACGTAGAATTTCGAGACAATACAAAAAGGAAACAAAAATAAAACAATAATAATAATAATAATAATAATAATAATAATAATAATAATAATAATAATAATAATAATAATAATAATAATAATAAAAAAATAAAAAAAGGAAAAAAAAACCAGCAGCTTCCTTTTTGATTTCCCACGGAGACGACTTGACAATTGAATGGGATGAGTCAAGTTCACCCTTTCCTCCTTAAACTGGCCAAAACCAGCTGGTGATCAACTGTCGCCTGCTTCAAGATTTTAAACGGATTTCACCCCCCCCCCCCCCAAAATGAATCAGAATTTTAGATAAAACCTATCAAGATAACATAACCCAGGTCAACAGCTTTCCTTGGGGGTAGATTGGGTGCTTTTGCACTCAGTTTTAATTCAATGTGGAATGAGTTGATGCCATGGAAGGCGGGGTCAAATCCTGCCGCGTCATCAGTGCCATTATTGAAGACTCTACCGGAGTAAAGTGTGGCCCTGGAGATACCTCTGTGGCATTGTACACTGTTTTGGTGTATGTACATGTAGCTATCTATGATTCAGGTATCCTGGTATAATAGGGAGCGTTACGAATTATCCCATAGTGTGCCAGCCGTCACTTAACCGGGGAGCTGCGTGATTGTTTGACAAAAGTTGTTTGGGACTGCCTGATGGCCCGCTTTTATAGCGAGCAGAAAATGTACGCACTGTGTTTGATTGCTTCAGACAGAGTTCAAGACGGGTATTTCGAAAGCATCAGTTTTCTCGTCATATTGAAATGAGAATATCATGCACATGTTTTCTCAGAGGGAAAAGGGAGGCATAATTCCATGGAAATTACCGCGAGTTACATTCTGTGTCGTTTGGTGTAACACTCAAAAGTGACTATAGCTGATTATTCAGAGATCTTGCCTTGAATCCCTCAGTGAAATGTTTGAGTTGCCTTGGATCCAGTGGCGTATGGCGTCCGGCCATCGACCACATACATGCATACCTTTGGGAGTTTAATGCAAGCTGAATGAGTCCCTACACTAAATTCTTTGAAACATTTTTGAGAGAATTGCTTTGGCAAATATGTCTGAAAAATTGCCAATGCGTGGCTGCAGTCTCGGTTCTGCTTGTAAAAATCGTCGAAAACGTCTGTCCAATTTCGCAGTGACAAATACAGCAAGCTGTATTGGTATATTACATCAGCGGAACTGCGTGTTAACAGTTGTCATTTCAACTGAAAGTTTGTGACACTGAAGAAAGCTGTGACTATAAGTTGATTATATGCCATGTTGCATATCAAAGTGAGGGGGATAGAGGAATTTAATTTTGTTTTATCGGTCTAAATGAACTAAGCAACATGAAACAATTATCCATTGAAACAGGTGTGCACTGTTGCGCTAAAGTGATTATGATGAAGTATGCATATATTTTTTATATTTGGAGAAGTAGTGAAGTTATAATTATGCTGTTATGCCCATAGAGAAGAAGGCAGACATATTGTTTTGATGGTAGCCATTTTTTCACAGTGTCACATACTTTAAAAAGCCTTATGGAAGGGTCTTTCTTGTGTTCAATGAGAAACCATACATCAGCAATAGTAAAAACGCATAGTATTGGAACTAAATGAAAAATTTAGGCCGATAAAATAATATCAAACTGTCCATTTTTCGTATTGAACCCCGCAGTCCCATTTCTGAGACTTTTAATGTTTAATTGGCCATGAAAGACTGTTAGAAAAAATGAGATACTCCTTCATGCGATTTGTTTTGAGTCTTAATGCAAAATGACTGGACTGTGTGGACAATTTACTTGCACTGCTGAATCCGTAATATGAACCATAGAGAACGGGATTTTTACAGAACGTGCGTTGCCCTATGCAAATTATCACACATATTGGTCAGTCGACGCTAACGAATTGATTAATTTATGAAACATTTTATACATATCCATTTGCAATGCTTGCCTCTGAAGAGCCTGTAGAGAGAGGACAAATCTGTGTAATATCGCTGCAACAGTCATTCCAATTATGCTAATGTGCACAATCGTGGAAAAATTTCAACAATTTGCCTCACATTTTCAACTAAACAAACTTGGTGAGAGATAACTGACCTATTTTAAGGTCGGATCACACCCTGTGGCACTTACTGTATGAATGACCTATGTCATTGAACTGGTCGTTGTTACTAGGAATTGCTTCTACTGTACGCGTTCTGGATTTATTTCCAAGAGATATCACACTGGTCTGCAGATCTCTGGGATAAAGGCACACTCCCAGAACAAGTGTTTGACGTTTTCTATTTTAGTCTTGCACAAAGTCCACAGATGCCACACTTCAAGTCTATGCAATATTAATGTAATACCATGCTACAACAAAATCTATCCCTGTACAGTATTAAACCATTGCCTCTACCCTGAAAAGAATAACATTTTGTGACTACAAAAGGAAAAACAAACAAAAAAAACACACAAAAGAAAAAACATAGATTACACTTAATATTACGCGTTCGTGTCGAAGACGGCATAACAGAACACGGCCTGCTTTTTGCATTTCAAAAGATGCCGTGAGGGATCTCTCTGTGTGCGCCATATCACTTACAGTCTAAGGTACCTATTCGGGTCAGGCCAGCCATCAAAAGGCCATTGTTCACAATAAAACTAGAATATGTTTGCTTTGTCCTGGATCCTCTTCGGTCAGAAAGGAGACGTCATATCGAAACTTCTACCTCCCGGCATCTGATATGGTCCCAGATTTGATGCTGTACCGTTCTGCCATGTAATACCTAAGTTTCATATCCGTGTAGAGTTGTGGTGTTGATGGTAAACCATTGTCTTGTAAAGTTATTTCACTACAATAAAATTGACTCTGTTTATCTTTTGTTTTCAGTACAAAAGCAAAGGGATAGTTGGCACGGCTGGTCACTCAACGCAGAAACGATTATTTCCCATTTCCAATTTTCTATTTCTGACATTTTTTGCCAACGTCGATTTTGTGTGTAGAAAACTGAAAGGGCCTTTAACTCCTCTGACATTAACTATAACTAAGCTCTCCATCGCGCATCGATGTCTTTAAGGTTCATCTGAACGATGCACGTTGCAGGGCTTCCAAAGAGAATTCGACATAAATGGAACGTAAGTACTTCCAGATGTGGTTGACGACAGTATACTTGTAAAGTGCAATTGCTCACCAAATGTATGTCTTTGATCTGCCTCTGGTGCAGGTGAAGCGAGTCTGCTAGAGGACCTTTCAAAGAAATGACGAACTAGAAAGTATTTGGTAAGTCCTCCTTTCTGTGCATAAGCTGCGGGGTTTTTTTCTAGTACGTCGTTCGTCATCGCTTCCGTTTGTCCGCGCTTTCTTATGCAATTTACAGTTTTACTTCTCTTATCCTGGATTTTATTTCAATTTGGTGTAACTGTACCTTGGCTGGACTTCTATCGTGTGTCCCAATTTAGTTCTTTTTATGATTCTGATATAGTCTTCAAAATTCTTGCTCTAACAATCCACTGTGCTCAATGTGTTAAAATACATAGGGACAAACCCCTAGACGTTAATTTGTTCAACACGTGGCCCTTCGATGTTTATCTACTATTTTCATACATCTTTATGTGTTTTCAATTGCAAATTGCTTTCTGCGTACTCTTCAAAATTGGTTAAAAAAAGTACATTCATTCCGGGTCAACCAAATTTACTTGGACAGTGGCGCACTGTTATATCCAGATTTTCAATGAATTGTAAATATTACGATTAATGATAAATACGAGTACAAGTTAACATGGTTAGTAAAGCAATTTAGACTGGCATAATTGACCCATTTCATAAATGAACCAATCAGAGTGTTACTTTCGTTTCTTAGCCTGCTAGGAGTTTTCCTTATGACACGATTGCGTCCAATTCACCACAGTGCGAGCTCCACCAACTACAGAACACGCCCATCAGTACAACTTGTGATGGAATGCGCCATTATGTTACTCACCAGGTAAATTGGACACACAAGAACAAGGCTTTCACTGGACATTTCCGTGTACACCAATCACATAAAAAATCACTCCGTAATGTCTCTGGCTGCATATTCCGCCACACGACTCCAGATGAAAAACACAAACTTTAAATCTTCAAAAGTTCAGAGTTATTGTAGGTAGAGGTGCCATCTCAACGTACTGTACAGGTTTGTGACATAGGTGCATCCATTGAACCATGAACCAAAGTTGTAGGATTTAATTATTGCAAATAAGGCGAACACATAAATCTAAATATTGAATAACTTCAAATCATTTATACATAGAGGAACCATTCCAACTTCAATTTGTAGGTTTGTGACATAACCACAGCCAATGAACCAAAGTTGTATACTTTTAATTAGGCAAATACACAAAATTAAGAACTTGATTGGTTCGAAACTATCATAGATAGTTGTGTCATTCAAACCAGTTTATAAGTTTGTGCATGGCCACATCCAACGAACCAAGAACCAAAATTTAACATTTTAATTTATGTAAATTAGGGTAATATACAAAATTTATATTATGTTGAAGCATGGCAAAGGGTTTCATTTCAAACTGTTCTGATTTGAAGGCACCCAGACAAATTTGCTATAAAGCAAATCTTCTTTTCTAGGTCAAATTCACTTAAATTGCATTATAATAACTCGCAACCCAATATGCAGAGTGTGAGAGGCTTGTGCGCCGTCGTTTGCAGTTACATACTTTTGTCATACAAGATTGACACACAGGACCTTTATTTCATTGGTGGATTAATTATAGTCTGAGTGGGTAAGACACGCATAAGGAAGAACCTCGTGACATTTAACACGTACGCTTCGCTTGCGCACCGCTTCGGTGCTAAATGTCAGGAGGAGCCTCTACGTGCATTCTCACTTTTACATTGGTGTACATATATGAGTATAGGACTATTATATCTCTGTAACCGTTGACAGATCCACTTCATAAATGGCCTTACAGACAGTGCACCTTGGGTGCTGTCAATCAAGTTAATTTGATAGGTCAAATTTCTAATCTTTGGTAAATCAATCTGTTTTTATTTTGCAAATTCTGAAAGAAGCCAGTTCTCTGAAACCACTATGAACACGAAAGGTTTGCCATATTTTCGGCTGTCTGTAACTTTTTATTTCTCACCACAAAGGTCGGCCTCAATCCCTATCACACGCGATGCGAATTTGCTCTCTAGCAAAATTGTTTAGTGAGTGGTGTTGCTGTCATATCTGAGAGGGGATGGGGCTACTGCCATAAGGACAAGTAAGAGACATGTCATGACACTAAACTACACAAATAGAATTGTAATATAAATGCCTCTACTAGTGGTTTTCTGGCAAAATATGATGACCAAATCCTCCTCAGAATTATTTATTATGTTCTATGGTTTGGTCAGCTGAGCACAGACTATTCTCAGAGCCTTGTTGTTGTGTTACAGTCTCGTTTCCGGAGCTGAACAGAGTCGGAGGAAGTGAATATATTGCAGTCTGTGTACCCTATACTCAGGTTGAGGTTTTATGAGTTAAATGTGGTAACGTGATTCCCGATTTGGCCCACGATAATCTCAAACCCAGATTTATTCTCTCAATTTTCAATCAAATGAATTTAACCATCAACACACACACAATATATATATATATATATATATATATATATATATATATATATATATATATATATATATATATATATATATATATATATATATATATATATATATATATATATATGCGTTATATTTCAATTTTTAGTGTACCATTCCCATCAAGTGGACAGACATGTAACGTACGTCGTATAATGAATCGCAAAATTTCCCTATTTCAAAAACTGGAGATTTAGATTTGAACATGCTCCAAAATAGCACTATTATATGATGTCAACCACAGAAGATATTGTACAATCGAATTTACACACGGAAAAAAGAAGCAATTATAGTTTTTTCCGTGAAGCCAAACCCAAAACTAAAAGCTACAAATATTTGGTTGGTCATTTTGGAATGACATCACTACAGGTTGGTTACCATGTCGGAAAATATGACATAACATAATGTCAAAATATTCATATTATCGTGATTAATGCTATTATGTATTTTACGTTTTCTGTCTTATAATGTTTTGCATGTGATGGGGCTTCATTTAAGCAGAAAAGGGTTAGAACCTTGCACTCAACGATGGCATGTAGAGTATGGAAATTAAAAGGGAATTATCAATTGCTATTTTATCGCTTTTAACACAAATTTTGCTGACTAAATTCACTTTGATAAATGGACCCCAGTGTCTAATTGAAACATTGCCATGAACGACACTTATCACATAACTGAAAGTGTCTACTGGAAATAAATACAGCAATAGTGACAACTATAATAAGCCAAGTGGTTGTCAATTTAGATTGGCGTAGTCTATCATTGCTTTTTCCTAACCCTTGCTTGCTATTGGAATCTTTAAATTACTGCAGAAGCATCGTATTGACTCTTTCGATGCCAACTGCGACTCAAGTCGAACTATGTAAGATAAACTGCACTCAAACATAATAAGGATGCCAGATTCATTTTTTGCTTGTACAAAGAACTTTCATTCTATACCAGAATGTCTCTAGTTCCAGAAAAAAAAATAATGATCCGGGTCAACAGCTTTTCTCGGCGCTCCATGCACGTAGTGCGGCTAAAGCACACGGAGTAAAGCTGTGGACTGAGTCCAAATCTTGGCACTGAAAGAGTTAACTTAAGACTAAATATAGGTCCACGCGAGAAACTTTAATAGCTTTGGTTTAAAAAGTTTTGATTGATGTCTAAGTCATTGATTCCTTTTTATATCGAATGTGAATTGGTCGCAGAACGTCCGCCTATGAACAATAAAGCCACACCTGACAGGATTACCTGTGGAAAGATTCGCATGCCAACAGTAGTGGGTTCGGTGAGAAGTTCTGTCATTTATTAAGAATATATGATCAAACAATACTGATGAGCAAGTGTGTGCTCTGAGACATAAAGAGCGCAGTAATGGCAGTATTTTTTTTCTCATGATGCCTCTACGTACAGAAACTAACTGAAAAAATATCCACGGTTACAATGACATAGACGTTACATGTATGAGGAGAAGAATGCATCTTGGAAGATTCACACAGTTGAGAGGCATAACATGTACTAATAAAGGTTCCAAGACTCATTGTGGAATAAAATTTGTCAGGAGCAAACTGGATCTAGCATGAACATATTTAATATTGGTAGCTTGTAGAGGCAGTATTTGCCACTGTTTAATGTACATCTATATGAATTTGATTTGTGGCGTACGGTCATTTCCTGCTGTTTACTTTCAATCAGGACCTCGGTGCCTCATGCAGGTAGCTCATGGGCTGCTCAGATGGACGACTGGCCAGCCGTCAACAGTATTAAGAATGTATAGCGTGTCACTCTCCGCTCGCCGTCGGTAGACCAACGGCTGTCAAGATTTAGAGGGAGGGGGGGCAGGGGACCCAGGCATTGAGGCCACACGGCGGGTGGCCAACATCAGTGGCACACCACTTCATTTGTATGGTCAAACCTTGTGCACTACTTTGCTGATTGGTCGCTCACTGCCTCCTATGGGCAGCACCTTTCAAGCGGCAAAGGGCTTGCACACACACATACAAAAGTACATGTATATATGCACAATGTGATTTAAGAAAGTACAAATAATGTTGATACTTTCAATAGTCACACAGAAACAATGTAAAGTTAGATCTCTACTGTCACTATTAACAATACAGACACATACATGTACATACATACACAAACATGCGCATGTATGTATGTATGTATGTGTGTGCGTGTTTACATATGTATGTATAACGCCATCGCTGTGGGTATAAATAATATTCACACACACACACACACACACACACACATATATATATATATATATATATATATATATATATATATATATATATATATATATATATAGACTTGATACATCTTTCTATTTTTGTGACCATTGAAAATTTAATTTCTTATTTCAAAGCAGGGTAATATGCGTCAAAATAGTCGTTTGCTTACAAAACCTTCTTAATAGTGCCGCAGCATAATATAACAATTGTGCATTGTATGATAAAGGTACCAAATTTGGCAGACATATAGATACGTCTTAACAGTGGTAAAGTTTAGATATAGAGGTATTTGGAATTTTCGTTGCTGACGCATGATCAATACGCTTCAATGTTGAGTTCATTTGAGATTGTATTGCTTCATAAGCAACAGCTTCATGTCTCATCAATAATGCATTCCGAAATTACACATTAGAACTATTCATCATATGCCTTGTAATTATGCATCTTACCAGCAATGGCCTTTCTCTGGCATTTAAGGACAAAGGTCATTTGGTTCTCTCAATATTACAAGTACTATTTCCAATACTGTGTTAAGTCATTTCACAAATTTGTAGACCTATCACCTATTGAGGACTTGTTTGGATACAAATGGCCCAGTTTACAGGGCAGGCCTACTGATATTTATTTTGGATTCCGTACCAAATTTCATTTTAGGTGCACTTGTTTTTTCTAAAAAAAAAGTGCACATGGTCTTGTCGTTTCAAGGGGCTTACATTTTACTTTCACATAGAGGACCTCTTTTGAACTTTGAAACTTATAGGTGCAGAAAGAAACAACAAAAAGAAAAAAATGTGCCTTTCAACAAGTACGTGATCTTGCTTAATCACTCATTGTTTTCTTGTACATTTACATCTTGAACGCACTTACATTAAGGTTGTGCATATTCTCCCTGAGATGAGCACAGAGCTGTACATTTTAGATCATGTCTTTTGCACTTGCAGCAGTATTGGCATCCTTCTTTACATCCACAGGACAGTAGCTCATAGCATGTTTTGGACCCTATAGTAAGGGCTGTCCAGTACGTCTCAAATTGTTCATCAATTATAGTCCAACCCCAATCAGTTGGAGCAAGACGTGTGACATATGGAATCAATGTTTGACCCCAGGTAAAACCACCGTGACAGACAACCCTTTTCACTTGCTGTTCTAGAACAGCAGAGGAAGGTATTCTTTCTGCCTATGCTCGTGTGGCAGATATCTTTTGTGTTCCCTGTTCAAAATGTGATGTGCTATGCGGGACATGCGAGTGAAATTAATTTCTTCACATTGGTATTGGATGACGCATGTTGAAGTTGTGGTAATTAATAAATCTCTCTCTTTGCGATAATTGACTTTGCTTTCACTGTAGGGATGAAATTTATGAATATGGGTAATTTTTCTGAAGAGGTACTTGCTTTGTCAATGGCTGTGCAGGTACTAGTTCTGTCATGCATCAGCATGACAAAGCTCTAAACAGTTTTTAGAGCTTTATCTGCTATTGCACTGGGTGGACAAGAAAGATGCAGTAGGGCATCTGTGAGTTGAGGTAATGATGCCCAAACAGCCCTGGCTGTCTTCACTGTCATCACCTGTTAAAGTGTGGTACATGGAAAGAGCAAGTGAGTTTTGTGATCCAAAGCTGTCAGTTATCTCCGGTATGGGTAGCTAAAGAAAGTTTTTTAACCATGAGATGAGCTTTGTCAAGAAATCAAAATACAGGGCAAGCACAGTCACTCACTACTTGAAATGTGACACATTGTGCTTTCCATTCACACCAAGCATTGAAGCTTAGATGTGTATGAGTCTCATCTAGCTGAGTGTGACAATGGGTTTCATATGCCTGGCATAAAAGGATACCTGGTAAAAGCTGTGATCTGGTGTGCATGTCTAGTGTGTGAAACATGTGATGCATGCAAGAGGGCTTTATCAGTGGATGCTATTTCAGCTTGGACAAGTATTGGAGTCCATTCACTGCCTTGCCAACAGTCGCTTGAAGTTTTAAGTCCGTCATTTCAATATGAAGCCCGCCAAATATAACCACGATTTGATCTTCACCATATCGTTTAGGCCACTTCCACTTGATTTGTTTGGCAATGCCAAAAGTGGCAGATTAAATGTTTTAACTGGCACTTGCCTTGGATGTAGGCATGCCATGGCTTTGTGCATAACATCCATGGAATGACTGATCATCGGTACAGTGCTTACCTAGAATCAGTAGGAGAAATGCTGCTGTAATAACAGGGACTTTGCCATTCTGCAAATTAGCAAGATATGCAGCCCAAGATATGCCATCAAAGTTTTCCTGAACTGAACCTTTCAAGTGTTCTCTAGATCTTTCTAACCACGTATATGCGTTCTATACATGTGTCTGGGAACGGATCAGTTGATATACATGTAATAGTGCAGGCTGGAATAGTCCATCCTTTAATATCAGCACATACAGGGGGATCCTTGGCGCAATACATGGGCAGATTAGCAACATATTTCAATATTGACTGGCCACCTATGATGGTCTTGTCACGATCTGTGTCTTTGCCATCAAAATTGGGGTTTTGTAATAAAAAGAAATGCTAGTGTCATGGAAGGAACCCCTTGATGTTGTTGAGCTTGGGTTATGGTCAATGTTGCCACCAGCAGCGGTCGAGAAAATACTGATTCGTAATGTTGATGTTGAAACCATTTGCTCCATACCAAACTGTTCACAAACGCTTCCCCCCACATCTGATGAGAGACGCAGCTCTCTGTCAAAAGAGATACTTTGACTACGTTTTTAATACTGCTCTATCAGTTCTCTTGAACGAGTGTGTGTGTGTATGTGCATTATAAGCCCCATACATATAGCGACAGGAAGTTTGCTGAGATGTCTGATGTCGAACTTGCATTTTGTCTATACTTGTGAGCCTATGTTTGATAGTTAAATGTCAAAAACTGTGCAACAGATAGTGCTGCTGATGTGGTAGAATTATTAGCTTGCTCTTTTACACTTGGACCTTCTAATATCATTTTTAGCAGTGAAACTAAGAGTGGACACTGATTTTCTCTTGACATTGGGTTCCAAACGATCTATTGAAAGCTTTACAATTATCCAAATTTTATCTGCATGCATTTTGCGCCGGCCGCGCAAGGCACATGGCATCACTATCATAATCGTGCTTGCATGCTTTTGCTATAGCAGCACCAATGTCTTCTTCAAAGGCAAGCATAATCTCACTACCTTTTTGTATGTTTTGAAATTAGGCAACTGTGTCAGCAGTCTTTATTTTTACGCCTGGTGCTATGTATTTGCCACATCTGCTAACTTAAAATCCGAGGAAATGCTTACTGCCACAAGTATGTTGCAAGTTCTGCCAATGCAATACTGACCAGTGTGCCTTCATTTTGAGTGTCATGATCACAAGTTTGCATCTCTAGCTCGATTAGGAAGGACAGTTATACATTTCCTGCGGTATTTGGCCTTCAAAGGCACCATATGACTGACACTTAGCCTTGCCAGCAGATCCATATCTTCTGTCAAGACAGCACTAACTCGAACTCGCCTGTCAAATTCTAATGGTGAAGCTTTATGAAACTTGTTAAATTTACAGGCAGGCTACCCACGCAATAAACAGGAAGATTCAGTAGTCATTCCTGTAAGGGAAAACTGTGATCTTGTGCATTTGTGCATATCGGCCCCTTCATTTTTACCATCACTTTTATCAGAACTTTTCTTATGGTGCTCTGAGGCTCTGTTTTGTTATCTCTAATGCCACATGCCTTATGCCATGCTGCTGTATTTGTAACAAAGGTAGCCTCAGCACATTTACCTACATTTAACCTTACATTAAAAAAAGTAGAAGCCAACTTTCTTCATAAAATTTTCTGGACTCTCATGCCTGGATTCGTACCCAATCCATCAGTCATGTCGTTTTCCCTTGGCATGACAATTGAGAGATTCTGGTTTTTGTTCGTGACAAACAATGAAGAAATACCAAATTGAATGTGTGTGTTTTTTGTGCTTGCAACGGTGTTGTACAGCCGAGCAAGATAAACGTTTTAGACATTGTTCTCATGCAGGGTCTCATTTAAATGTGGCAAACCAGACTAAACACGCCATAACCTTTGGTTCTGATGGTTGCATGATCAATTTAATATTAAGATAGCACAAAATTTGCTACCAAGTTGAAATCAAACAAAACAAGAATTGCCATTTAGATTGGTTTCAACCAACCCCAAATCAATATTTAAATCAGGTTTACACACCAGTAAAATAAATAGTTTATTGTCAGAGAAAAGCATACAAATATGTACATACAATCTTTTGTATAAATGGCACGGGAATCAGAAGCAGAGCTTAGCTTATAAAGCTCCCTTAATTGTAACCAATAAAAACACACTGCAATTCCATGGAAGCAAGGAGTCAATGTCCATGAAACTACAACAAATACGCAAACCTGCTAATGTATACATTCAAGAAATCACAGAGCCTATAAAAGTTATATACTCCTTGATAATATGTGTATAAAGTTAATATGTAAAATAATTCCCGTAATTATAATAACAGAGTATGAGAAATGTCTGAAAATTCAAGGAATGGTTTTCAGGCAGTACATTCTCGATAGCCTCTTTATCCAAATGAGTCAATACATATTGCTCTATATTTGTGCAAAGTTCGGTGCTTTTTAAAGGTTTATTGTAAATAGGACAATTATTATGTATTTTTTTAAGTATGTCACTGAATTATAGAACAACCTGTCATGTCACCATGTTGGATACGTGAAACCATGGAGGAGAAACTTTGTGTCTGTACATGTTGTACTCTGGGTCAGCTGGGTATGACCTGAACATATTGTTAACAGGACAAGAATGACTAACAAACTAAACACCGCATTGAAGCTCATCCACTCAATTCTTAGAAATTACCTTCCAGCACTTTTGGAGGAAGAGAAGGATGGAGAGTGAGAAATGACTGCTTTGTCCGTAAGCTTCTTTGGAGCTTATTATACCTCAAGCAAAGTGGTGTGAACATCCGTTCCTTGCACTCAGCAAAATTATGTATATTCAGATTTGTTCTGTTTGCACCGAAACACGTACACATATTATGAATTTTATGTCATATGTAGTAACACCGATAAGCGTGAATGGGTTTTCTAATAGACAGCAGCACCGACCCTGCTTCACGGTGGAAGCTACCTAATTGATATCATAATGAAACCAGCAACAGAGTCGCAATTAACCTGGGCATGATATGCAGACTGTGTAGTACGATCCTGCAATAGATCTTATGCTCACGACACAGCGCATGCGCCAAATTTTTTGACGCGCAGTGCATTGTGGACTTATTTGTAGTATGCGAGCTGTTATGGCGATACCTGTGTCGACTTGGAAATTACACATGTAGCCATGAGAAGTTTAATTTGTTATTTGGCTGTGTGCTTTTCAACTTATTCCTGCGGCAAACAACGTAAATTTTATCCCTTGCCAACAAATAAAAACTGGGAAAACAATGGATAAGAAGAATTCCTGTCCTGGAAAGGACTGAAAATGGTGTAAATTCGTGCCCATGACCTCGTCATACAACGTTTGCCGTGTAACTTTGAATGATGACATTTGCACATAGCGATCAGTCAAAACAGTATAGTTTAAATATATCCATTCCAACTGGGTAACCCTGTTATCTGAATCATATTCCTTTAGGAACCAAATCGTATTGTGTGTTTTGCAACCAACGTGTAAACAATATGGCCAATGATAAAAGAATAGATAGATGGATAGATAGATGGATGGATGGATGGATGGATGGATGGATGGATGGATGGATGGATCGATCGATCGATAGATAGATAGATAGATAGATAGATAGATAGATAGATAGATAGATAGATAGATAGATAGATAGATTAGTAGTTAAACGAGCGAAAGAACGAAAGAAAGAAAGAATGAATGAAAGAAAGAAAGAAAGAAAGAAAGAAAGAAAGAAAGAAAGAAAGAAAGAAAGAAAGAAAGAAAGAAAGAAAGAAAGAAAGAAAGAAAGAAAGAAAGAAAGATTACGCTCCCTAAAATAACAAATTTTCCTTCCTTTATTACTGATTTTTCAAAGATAAATACAGGTTGTTTTTCGAGCAAAGTTGTTTCAAAACTGAGGTATTCTTCTACAAACTTTGATTTCGGAATAATCCGAGTCAGATTTGAAAATAGGAAATGTTCAACTTTCATTACGCAATGTCATACATGAAAACAGGTGTGTTCATCTGTAGCAGAAATTATTCAGATTGATAAGCTGAGATTTTGCTCTTCCACCTTTGCCATATTCAGCTAGACAACCCATGTTATTAGTCATCTAGAAGTAATGTTGGACAATCCTGTATAGCTACATATGTTTAAACCTATGAGGTGAGTTTTCTTAATCATAACCGAAAAAATACTCATTTTAACGTTTTTTATTTTTACCATGCGCTCCTCAACTAACAACCCGTGTGTTGTTTCTTGGCGTGTTGTTTTCACAAGTAGTTTTTTCAAAGCAACCAGTACTTGTGCTAATCTCGTAAACTCTTTCATAGCTTAAGCACCGGGTGATTAATTTTATGCAAACATCGTTAACACAAAGAAAGGCCAAGTACTTAACACGTACTAATGGTTTCAGAAAGCACACTTTGAAGACTTAGGAGCCAAATTCCATATCGCTAACACGTTGTTTTCCCATTTTAAGTCGGTATTTTTAGGGTAATTGCGTGAAATAAAAAGAATTACTGAAACAATACACATGTACATTGCAAAGATGTGCAACACGCTTAAATGTACAAAGTTGCATCGATATCCGCACAAGGGATGGGCTCGTATAGGCGTTGCCTGCTCCCCACTGGTACATGTATTTTGAGAAATAAAATACGTTTAAACCAAGAGAAACACACACACACACACACACACACACACACACACACACACACACACACACACAAACAAACAAAAATATGGAGTGTTTGCAGGAGCAAAATGTGTCTTGCACGTACGCTTGTTCGTTTGTATTTCAAACCTTTTGATTACCAAAGGGATGTCTTAACGCAAGTGTACGTTCTTGATTTGAAGAGAAACTGTTGAAGTTTGTGCAAGTTGTCGTTATTATTATTGTGCCTTTTGTTTGACAGTAAGCGCACCAAAAATGACATTTGGCTATGTTCGATGTGTCCACGAGTTTGCGGTTTCCCTTCATTGAAAGATCATTGAAACCCGAGCTCAACCAGATGGATGCGGTCTCTCCGTTGCATTTTTATGTTCATTTTGTTCAGGGATTATTTCTCACTGAAAGATAGACCTCTGCGTCAAAGAAAATCACACTTCTTAAAGTACGATCGAAACGCAACAGTTAACTCGGAAAAAAGGAGAAAAAGAGGGGAAAAATAAAAAACTACCAACAAGCGAAAGAAAAAGATGAGAAAGTAGGGGCGCAAGCAAACAAAAAACACCACAGTGAATTGATGATATTTGCTCAGGCCTGAAGGACATCCTTAACTTTAACTTATTTTTCCCCCTTAAAGACTTCAATTTTCCACATTGTTTTTGGAGACCAGATAGTTTCGATACTACACCTTCAGAAACCAAATATACGTTACATTTGTCCGACCATATTAGTGAAAAACTCGCTAAACAACGAGTGAAACTTATCACGGCGAGCTATCTAATATCAATGCAGCCCTCAGACTGATCTCAGCAGCGTACTACAATTAATCCCAGAATGCAATTTCCCAACATGGCGCTAATTTATTCAAAATGGCGACCGTGCATAAGATCTATTAGCAACTAGAATTGATTTTTCAAGTGTAAAAAAATTCATGTGCCAAAAGGATTGTAATAATAATTTATAAATGTAACGCATTGTTGGAACATGTGAAATGTTGCCAAATGGCAGCCGCAGATTGTAGGTCAACATTATCAGAAGACGTCAGATCAACTCCCTCTTCTCCCATATCTCTCTGTCAGTTTGTTCTCCCATATAGTCCTGATAGGAAGAATAGACAGCATGTCTGTTTGCCCTCGGTACCAGTGATGCCCCTTGGGTCTCATGGGATTAGTCCCTTTTGTAGTTGCACTATGACCAATAGGTAATTTAAGATGGAACCTTTCCTGTTGGTAAGCCACACCAACTGCAGATGGCTGTCCATGTGTGCCCTCAGGCTCTATCACGGTAATCCACTGCGGTGGCTTCCATAGGTAACATGAAAGTCCTTACAGCATCTTTGAAATACAGCCCATTCGACGGATGCATTAAATTGTGTTGAAAAAAAATCATTCGCTAAGTTGAAATTACATGTAATTAAATGATGCACACTAAGTCACCCGAACCGTGCACCAGAGGTTGAATTTTCTATGCATGATACCCTTGAAGATAGAAGAGCAACGATCACAGTCAACTTAAAAAAACCGTGTAATGTAGCTTTCAACTAGCGCACGCATCCATCTACGTTTACCAAAAGAGTTACATCGGGCACCAAATTTGAGTCTGCCTCATTGGTATATTGCAAAAAAAAAAGTCTAGACGAAATGAAGAGCAAATCAAATATCGACAAAGACAGAAACAATTCTGCCAAAATCTGTCCCTATGCAGCATTTAATGTGCATTCCTATAGTAAAATAGACATCTCGTGTACATTTGAGACCCATTAAGTAGTTAGTGCTACAATATATGTATTCAGTTCAGTGTCTATTCAATGTAATGGCCAATATTTACTTCTTCGAATGCAATTAATTTGCATTATTGCCAACAACCTAATTTTCAGAATTGCGTACTGGGATATCAGTGGTGCTTTAACACAAGTGCATAAAAATGTCAAGTTCAACTAAAGATATCATGTCTACATGTAGACAGTGTCTCCAATCTTTTTATACACAAGGTAACTTGCACATTTTGTGACAATTGTGTAAGATGATTCATTTATAGGTAAATGTATATATGCATATATATATATAGAGAGAGAGAGAGAGAGAGAATATTACATATATATACAGTCAAACCTGCACTAATGGACACATGTATAAGACGGACTTCTGTCCAAGACGGACAATATCAAGTCTGCCCCTTAGTTTTTAAGCTTAATGAGCCTCCATACGGGTGGTTTGCCAGTGGATCTTATCCGACCCGTTGCGGTAACGTTGCGCTTGCGTTAATAATGAAACAGTAAGTCTAACTATCAAAACTCATTACGCTTTTGTATCCGTTTCTGCTTGCGTTTTCGGATGCGATGGCATGCGGTGTTTTACTTTCAACGCGTGGGATCCGAATTCGTACCAATTGTCATAATAACAATTGACTGTTACATTTTTTTTTTTTTTTTTTAATGACGAACCATAAGAAAGGCACTGCTTGGAAAACCACCCTATGCCGGAACCCTGTCCATCCCTTACAACGGACATCAGCCCACGGCTCTAGCGGCCAGGAAACCTGGATAAAACGAGCTCTATGGTCGATGGGGACTGGTTTGACCGTTAAAGTGCCAATGGTGATAGAAACAAGGCCCTGTTAAAAGAATGTGTTGCTATATTCTAATGATCGCGCTTACGAAAAATCAGCCCTATCAGCGGCTATTGTTCGGTTTGTAATGTGCCAAGTCCTGTTAAAACAATGCGTAGGCTTACATTACCAGACGTTTTAAAATAATACCGACAAGTGGTCACGCTGCTTAATAATTCCAGGTGCAACTATACGTCCTTGAACACGTTGGTGAATATAAAATTAACTTTGTCTAAGACGGACACCTGTCTATGACGGACATAATTCAACTGTCCCTTCAATGACCGTTATTCGCAAGTTTGACTATGTATACGTACATTCATGATTTTTAATGATTTACAATGAATCCACAGGTAAATATTTGCTTAATCAGTTCTGTTCATCAGTAGTTTTCCTTTTGGGAGGAGGAAGCCATGTCCAGTCTGACTTGTTGGTTAAATATTTTAAAATTATTACCTATCGTTCGAAGGTCAGGGTTACCCATAATAAAAAAGGTTACCCTACTTAAACCATCTAAATTGTGCATTATTTGGTTAACTTCTGAACAAATCGGCCCCTAGCCGTGTCATATCCAGTGACAAGATTTGTTCTTTATAGCCTATCTTCATATGTGAGTTATCAAAGACCATAATTTCTTTTTGTAACCTCTATGTACTATCTAGATGTTATCAATATCCTTCTGTAAATATTTTCTCCGTTCTTAACACAATACTCTAGATGAGGCCTCACCAAAGAATTGTATAATTGTACAATGTTTCTCCTTTGATTTATCATCATATGTTCTCCTGATGATGCCAAGTACTTGGTTTGCTTTTTTAACTATTCTAGCACAATGCACACTTGATTTCAGTGACTGGTGCACAGTTACTCCCACATCGTACTCTTCCAGACAAGATGTCCCTGTCTTATTGTCTATTTTATACTCAAATTTACAATAATTAAAACCAAAATGTAAACATTTGCACAGTCCCACTTTTCTACATTAAACAACATCTATCAATCTTTGGACAAGGAACACAAGTTATTTAAGTCTTGTTGGAGGACTTTGGTGGCTTCCACTGTGCCTGCACTTGCATAGATTTTAGTATTGTCTGCAAATTTCAACATTTCATTTGCCACAGTTTCATCAATGTCATTTGCATATATCAAAAATAAAGTTGGTCCCAACGCCCTGAGGTACTTTACTAGTCACCATTTACCAGTTCGAACTTTTATCATTTATTACTACTCTTTGTTCCCTGCCATGTAACCAAGGGGTTATCCATCCATTAGTTTTACCTCCGCTTTGACTTAGCTCAGCAGCCTTCCATGTGGTACCTTATCAAATGACTTGCTAAAATGTAAATATAACACCACTACTGGCTTCCGTGCATCTACATTTTTGTAGCATTTTCCTGGAACTTGAGAAAATTTGTTAAACAAGACCTACCACTTCTGAATCTATGTAGCCATTCCTTCAATAGACCAATTTTTCTTTTTCAAATGTGCCACTATAGCGTCCCCAATGGCAGATTCCAATACTTTGCAAATATATGATGTAAGACTCAATGGCCAGTAGTTAGATGCCAGATATTTAGGTGTTTTCTTATGAATAGGTGTTACATTAGCTTTCCTCCAATCCTTCGGTACAATTTGATCATGTACACTTTGATTAAGTAGTCTTTTCAAAGGTTCAAATATGACTTTAGCCATTACCTTCAGAACTCTAGAGTGCATATCGTCTATACCTGGGGACTTGTCTGTGAATATTTTAACTGGTTCTGGCATGTTTTCCAGTTTTTCCTTAGTAAAAACTGAACAGAAGTACTCATTTTATATGTTAGCAAACTGTTTATCATCTGTAATAGGTAATCCATTTTCATCCACCAGAGGTCCTACTCTATCTTTTGTATTTACCTCTTGTTTAAGTATAAAATGCTTTAGGGTCCTTCTTTATGTTCTTTGCTTCTTTGTTCTTAAATGACCCTTTGGCTTTCCTTATCTCCTTTGTTACTTTATTCAAGGCTTCTTTATGGCAGACATAGGCCGCATATGCTTTTGTTTCAGTGTATTTTTCCATTGCAAATATATTTGTTTTCTGATTCTGTTAATGACTGTGTGCCACCATGGTGGATTTTGATTGTCTTTCTGCATTTCTTTGGCACAGTTTTTTTAAACAGCTTCCGCCATCTTTTCCTTAAATAATTTGCACTTGTCTTCAATATCTGTATTCTTAAACAGTATCTCCAAATCTGTTCCTTGTAAAAGTTTCTTCATTCCTTTATAGTCCCCCTGCCTATAGTGATAATATTCCTGTTTTCAGTTCTGTATATTTACCTCATATACTAAATCAAAATATGTAACATTGTGGTCACAAGCCCCAAAGGGCTCACGAACATCTGCTCCCTGAATCATGCTTGCTTCCGTAGATAGCACCAAGTCTAATGTGTTTGTGCCCGTTGTAGCCTGTTCCACATGTTGATGAAGAAAACATTCTAGATGTAAATCTTTTTTGACCCTCTGTTTGTGCATGTAGTTTTTTCCAGTCTATTGATGGATGGTTGAAGTCTCCACAAATCAAAATATTCTTATATTTACTGCAAACTTCCTCTATCTTTTTGCATAAAGCTTTGTTTTTGCTCGTCCGAAGTGGTGGTACTGTTGCAGCAGACTCCAATCAGAATTTGAGTTTTACATATGTCCAATTTACACCATACTGACTCTATATTGTTTTCATTTATAAGAGAGTCCTCTATTTCAATATTTAAGTTTTATTTAGCGTAAAGAAGACACTCCCACCTTTACAATATTTGCGGTCCTTTGTCACTACTGTGTATCTCTCTATATTATTTTCTGCATCCAATATTTCCCCAGTATGCCCACGATTCTGTTACAAATATTAAGTCTGGTTCTTTATCAGAAAATAATATTTTATTTCTGGTATTTTTGTTGAGAGCCACAACCCCCCCCCCCCCCCCCCCCATCCCGGCTCATTTTTCCATCTGCCTGGCTTCTGCCACTTTTTCTCTGATTTTTTCTCTAATCTTGCTTCTGCATTTTTCAGTTTAGGCAAACTTGCAATGATCTTACGCTTATCATCTTTGTTGCTTAGCGACACTTTGAGTGGCTTCAGCCTTGATCTATCTTCAATGCTGGTTTTTCTAAGTGAGACAACATTCTTCACCTCAATATTTTGGTGACCTAGCACCTCACTGCAAAATGACGTGATAAATTATACGTCCAGCCCTACGTATAATTAGGATTTCCTCCCTAATTTCTCTCGACCTCGTGTCATCTGTATGCTCTTTCATTGTTCCTCTACAATTTTCTTCACACTTACGTTTTCCATTTCATTAGTCGTTATCTTTTTATTACTAACTACTTCAGCCCATGTTTGGTTGAGTTTGTCAGGAGCCTCTTTAGTATATCCACTAAGTTTTGATTCTATCTTGCTATCCATTCACTCAATTTTACATTCATCTCGTCAAGAAGTTTTGAAAAGAAGCTCTCAGTCTCATTTCTCCTACTTGCCCTAGGCTGTTTTAAGTCGTCTTCACACGTAGGGCAATACCAGAAGCAATCTGGTCTTTGCATCGTAGCAGCATAATAAATGGGCCTCCACACACACACACACACACACACACACACACACACACACACACACACACACACACTGCACTTCTAAATCCCATCTTCACTACTGAAACTAGCATTCATGCTCCCTTTGCTGCTGGCTGTTTTGGCCGCATCAACATTTGCTCTCGATCCTCTGTTAGGCACTCTCTTACTGATCTCACTTCCTTTCACATGGGATTTCTCTTTTTAGGTGATCTAACATACTTGTCCAACTATCCAGGCATACTTCAACAATAGGCGATAATAGGTGAATTTGTATTGTCTACCAGTGAATTCTGGAAAAATGGTTGTTCTCCAGCCTGGTGCACCATGACACCACACTTTCAAGCAGTTTTAGTTTCAAAATCGTCCTGTTCTCAGACTGAAAAACGACAGCCACTCACTCTGACTCATAAGATTGAAAACTGTAAAAATGAAAAAAAAATCGGACCAACACACAGTCAGCCCGTTAAGCCTCACTTTCGACTTTTTCATATATGGTCCTGATCACAGCAACTGATAGTCCTTCATCAGTCAGATTATTCCAGCACACACTGTTCGAATAATTTTACCCCTAACTTTGTGACACCAACTGTGAAGGTTATCGCATTTATGATTTCCTCAATTTAATGTTCAAAATAGTCATGACATTGGCATGCTAGGTTCACAATTTTCTAAGCGAGGCCCTGAACACAATTAAAAGTTTGGCTTATGTATTTTCTCGACACTAATGTGTAGATTCCTGGGTTTTACTTTACTAGAAAATGTATAAAAGTGGAGCTGTATTTACAGATACAGTGTAAAAAACAAAACAAAAATTAATATATAGTTTCTGATGACGTTTCTCACTTGTGTTGTCAGCCTAGGGAACTTGCCATATCACTCGGTTGTACTCCATACGCATCACCGTGCTGTTAGTTTCGTTCTTTATTTTACTTTACACGTCTAGTTGAAATATTTGTCCGTATTAGGGGAGGGGGGCAGGGGGCAGTATTGAAAAAAAATCGATAAAATATATGTAAGACCTACATTTCACAATCTTGCTGCCTCGTGCCTCAAGTGATTAATAGCTATTCTCGATACTTTAACTTCCAACAGAAAAACCGCCCCGTAAGCATGAAAAAAAGTTATTTTTGATAGGAAATATGCTAAATTCAAAACGCAACTTATGTAAACATAAGCATGGAAAGTTTCGAATGGGGGAGTTATTGGTCTTTGCGAAGAGACTGGCAGTTTTCCATATATTTGCCACAACCAGATAACACTTCTGGTGACATATGGAGAGAAAAATCATTTGTTTACTCCAACCATAAATTTCCAATTCCCGACGTTCAATACCGAAAAGTATCTGTGAAAATAAGTATGGAAAATACCATACTGTGCTAGAGATATCACTGCATGACGGAAGTGAAGTTACATTTGAATTATATCATTTTTATTTAAATTGAGCTTAATTGTACCACAGTGTTGTAATTGCTGGCAAACTTTACTTTACAACACAAAATGTGGTTTACATTAATGACCATTTGTTTTCCATGTTGAATATCAAGAGAAGTGTTTATTGTATTTGTGTCTTTTTGCCCAGAACCACTTCCTAGTAGTCAATATCCTATTCCGCAGTTCGAACTCTTTACTCTCCATAAGCTAACCTGTCCCTGTCTAACCTGTATATATATGGAATTACTATTGTCTATATTGCACACGTTCCTCTGTAAAATTTTGACATAGGCTGTATCAGCCCAAATAAATTAAAGGGTCTTCAGCGGGTAACTACTCAACATGTTTCGGAGCCTTCGATCCGTACACGTCTCTCTGAGTAGCGGCTCCTTGCCTAAGCTAAATATTCAGCAAAGACAACCCACATAATAATGAATAAATATGAACGTGGCAATTGATGAATTAGCTAAATATGTGAAGTTTTGCTTGTAAATGCAGAGCTTCATATCAAAGAAGAATACCTGTCAAACAAACCATAATTACCAAATTTTCATAGTACAGGTTCAGATAAGAACAATTTGACTTACCCCTGAACCAAAATGTACCCTTTCTAGCTGGACAGCTTTTCCTACTTAAACCATCCGCCAATGTTTAACTGAAGTGGAAACAAGCTGGGGCATTATATTCAGTCCCAGTGATTGTAAAATAAACAGTTGCAGCTAGACCACCTGTACAGACCAAGGAAAATCCTAACAAGGACTGCAACAATGTACATCCTGTACCAGAGATGTAAAACAAACTCCATGATGACACCTACTCCTCAAACAATTAAGCTCTATTTAACTGCCAACCCTGAGTCAATGTGTCAACTTAATGTGTCAGGTTTGTGACACTTGAGAAAATACTGTCAATTTTGAGTAATTTTTTAATAGTGAGTAAATGTGCATTTAGGCATGTCAGAAAAGAATGGAAGTCATTAGCATTTATGCCAAAAACATGCTATCAAAACAATTTTTCTTAACAGGATTTTAAGTACAATTAGGCAAACATGCAACTGTCGTAGGCCGCTTCTTGCTACCTGTAGCCCCTGGGGGTTTACCTAACAGAAAACATGTAAGCCTAAAATGTCTGATAGTGAATATTAAAACAGAAAGATGCCAAAAGATAAAGTTAAGTAGCAAAACAGACAAGTCTACAAACTGTAGATTATTGTAGCCAGACTTTCTAATAATCTTTGGATGTTAACAGTAGAATTATAGGGCAAGTCAGAAAAGAATGGAAGTCTTTTGTATTTATGTCAAAAGAATGCAATGAAAATATTAACCAGATATCAAGTACAATTAGGCAAGCTTGTAACTGTCGTAGGCCGCTTCTTGCTACCTGTAGCCCCTGGGGGTTTACCTAACAGAAAACAAGCTAGCCTAAAATGTCCGAAAGGTGAACGTTTAAACATAATGGTGTCAAAAGATGAAATTAAGTAGCAAAACAGGCAAGTCTAAAATCTCTAAAATTATTGAAGCCAAACTTTCCAACCATCTCGGGATATTTACAGCAAAATTTGTAGAAATATTTGATCAAAAGTACACCTTTGAATCCTCTTGACTCAAGTTTATTGTAAATAGATTTGGTTCTTGATGCAAAGTCCTGAAATTTAGAACAAATACGACCAAATCTCAAAATTTGTGACAAAAATGTATTATATCCAATAGTATCGGAAATATTACTGTCCGGGAAAGGATAATTAACTACTTCAAAGTTAAACTTATCTATTTTGTGATAGACTTTAATACAAAACCTGTCATTAGTGACCTGAATATCCAAGTCCAAAAACACATCTCTGAAACCATCTGAATTGTTACCCTCCAAAGGGATATCTTTTGGGTAAATTTCTTTAGCAATTTCACTGAAATTTTGTACATTTACACAAGCAATGTTATCAATATATCTTGCGTTGTTTGATAATTTTGTAGCCATTTGAAAGTCCTTTTTCATCAATTTATTCATATACTTAAATTCAAGCCAGGTTAAATATAAATCTGCCAGTAAAAGGGAGCAGTTGCTACCCATTGGAATGCCTTTTATTTGTTGAAAAACCAGTGGCCAACATTGAACAAAAGTATTATCCAAGAGAAATTTTATAGCATCTATCAAAGTTTCAACAGTGTAAGATTTAACGTTACTTTTTGAATATTTATTGTGTGACCAGTATGCTTTCTTTGTATATGAATTAATATTTATGTATGGTTTACCATTATGTTTAAACATTTTGCTAATTAATTCTGAAAGTGAACTTTTGACTTCATCTATGGGTAGATTTGTGTACAGTGTAGAAAAATCAAAACATTTGATATTATTTGCCTTTACATCTTTGATTTTAGATACAAACTCGGAAGAATTGTTAATACTCCAAAAACAATTTATTTCACAGTTTCTAGAAATTGCATTACAGTATTTACGAAAATGATTCCTAATTGCAGTGAAACACAATGTTACTTCTTTTGATAATTGCTTTGTAGTACATTTTGAAGCACCAGCTATGAATCTAGATTTAAAAGGGTTTTTATGTAATTTGGGTATCCAGAACAAAAGTGGAATAGAGGAGTCCTCTTCAGAAATTTTGATATTAAAATTCCTTTTCATCTCATCTTTATGTGCATCAATCAAATTATCAATGGATTGTTTGTGTAATTTATAAACGTCATTTCCTCTTATGTCTGAAATATTGTTTATACCAACTTCCTTTTTCAAAACATCCAGATAATATTTTTTGCAGATGATCCCAAAATTGTTACCTGCCGTATCTATGTTAGTGACTACAAATCTATCTTGTAGTTCTTTGACTGCTTTAGAAACTTTAGGCTGTTTTAGATTAACCGTATTGAAATTCTTAATGTGGGATTTGTAACGATAAATTCTATTTCTAAAGACTCTTTTCAAGTTTGATAACCATCCTTCAAATTTCTGAAATTCCATTTTTTCTTTCTTTGCCCATTTCATACAGTAGGAGTCGAGTGCATCACATGTATCCTGAAAAATACTGTCAATATTCAACTTGGGACATATCCGAAATTTTGTACCTTTTTTCATTATTTCTTTTAAACCTGAATTTTGTATTATATCCAAGTTACCTGTAAATACATGTTTGTGGTGTGCATCAACAAAATTAGAATATTTACTATTAGACATACAGTCACAATTTTGATTTGCTGCGATATCCTCAAGAGTAATTGAAGCCAGAAATCTTTTGTAATTCATGATACTTTGTCCAATATTGTTGCCGTATTTATAGGAAATGATGGGGGGATCTTTTATTTTGCATTCCTTGCGAATCATGTTACGAACAAATTTCAATTTGAAAAGGGACTGAATGTTTAGTGAGTCAATGATTTTGTGTTTGAAAGGAATGCTGCAAAACATTTGATCTAATTTTTTCTTATTAGAATCTGGTTTCCGAATAGTTGTTGTGTAAGCATACACAATTTCACAAAAATTTTGCGGAAATGTGTGTTCTGAATCAGTGAGACCCAAATATTCATTAATTCTTGTTATGTCTCGAAATGATAGTGCTTTAAGAGCTGTATGTAATTGATCAATACCATTGGAGAAAGCCTGTAGTAAATTTTGGACAAGGTCTTTTGTATCCATGTTCCTGCATTTCCTGTTTTCCCGTGATTTTCTTTGTCCATGACTTCTTCTTCTTCTTTGAATACCAGCCTGATTGTTATGAAAAGGTGTGTGACTTCTGTCAAGAGTTGTAAAGTCCAAATTCCTAACATCACCGAAGCCTAAAATTCTGTCATTGAGTCCATAATGAAAAGCTCAATTAAGTGTTTTGATCCAAAAATCTTCCATTTGTAATAATTTCCTTGTGTTAACATAACTGTCTTGGTCTAACAAATTTGGCTCTATGTAATCAATAATTTGTATCCGGCAATCCAAATGTGAATGTTCTGCAGAATTGAAATGGTTACACAAAAAAGTGTTTAACTTTTTAATTTTAGTTTTATGACCACTGATTCTCTTTTTAACTGATTGAGTAGTTAGGCCCACATATTGTGCTTTACATTTGATGCAGGATAACAAATAAATGATATTAGTAGATTCACAAGATAATACCAAATTTTCCAATCGGGGGTTCCTTAATTTGAATTTTTTGTGGGTAACGTTACTGTGAAACTCTTTGTTCTTTGTGAAATTTGACTTGCAGAATAGACAGTTAGAATTTCCATCAAAACATATTCCAAAATCAGCGCTCGAGGCTAACGCTGAACCGTTTTCATTGTTTATCTCACTGTATGTAAATTGTTCGTCTCTTATCGATGATATTACATTTTACTTATCATAAAAACATCTTCATTTTTCTTCATTTCTTAATTTTTACCATTTTGCACGTAGTGATTGATCAAGTCTGGGAAAATAATGGTCTGCAATTGAAATTTACTTGTTCATGTCTAGCACTTGACATTTTGTGAATATTCTCGATATGTACCGCACGAAACTAAAGCCTAGGATCGTAAAAGGTGCACTCTCTTTGCGTACATAGCCAGATAGATTGGCACATTTTTTCAATCAGTCCATGAAGGAAACCATAGTTAAAAAAAGAACAAGATATTCTGCAATTACCTTGCTGCATGCGCGAAAGAGAAAGCTACCGGCTACATGGGGGATGCTGATTATTTAGTTTTAAATTATTACTCTGTGTATACATACTATATATATATATATATATATATATATATATATATATATATATATATATATATATTGTGCGTTGACCCATTTGATATTCTTTGCTGTAGATGGAGGGGGCTTAATGTACAATTTGTATCCCTTAAAACCCTATACTCTGCTGGTCACAGTTTTGCAGATATAAATATGTTGGCATCATTTGAAGTTTAGCGTGCCGACAAAAATTAACACACTTTATCTAAATTTAAAACAGAATCGGTCCCAGTAGTGGTACCTATTACAAAACGTAACTTATGTCTTATTTGGAATCATTTGCTTAAATATACCTGCAGGAGTTCTTTTGCAATTTTTTTTAAAGACGCTATAGGATATAAGGTTTAAATTCCCTATAAATATTTTATGGCTTACCGTTTCGAAAATGTTTTTCAGATTTATTTGCGACCCTGGTATATTATAACATTTATCTAGCATGCTTGTTTAGTATCAATAATTCTTTGTCAGAAAATTTTGATAGATTGTATTGAAACATTGGCATCGTAACAAGTTGGGTTTGGTTGGAAATAAATGCAGTATTTAGTGCCTTACTTGTTCATTGTTGTTTTTTTTTCTAAAATTTAAATCGTTGCTTTACCACAGTCTTGCAGTCTGGTATAATATATAATGCAAATGTGAACCAGAAGCTGGTCTCAACATAGCGGAAAGGCCAAAAATTGTGGAACTAAGGGTCAAAAAGGCCTACTCTCATACAAAGGAACCAACTTTTGACTACAGACGTAGAGGTCTGGCATCAAAGAAACCAGTTTCAACATGATGAAATGCTCAATGTAAATCGGATTTTATTTCCCTCTTTTTAATAAAAGAGAAGTGCTCCTTTAATATTGGCTCAAAGCGCGCTGCGCAAGCTTGGTTTGAAAAGTACTTAATAGGTGTGAGCTACACTATGTATTGATGTCAGAGAGTGTATGCGTCTTCCAATCTGATGGCTTCAAGCCATGCCTGCTTCCTAGTTTCAGGAAAATTGATATTTAAGATTTAAAGACTGCAATGCTACTAGTTAGTGTACATTAAGATGCTATTAGGTTTGATCAATGGTCTTTTGATACGCAATGGTCAATGAAACGCATAGCAGTCACAACGTAAATAATAATGAATTATACACTAAAATAAAATGGTAAAGAAGCACCAAAACACATATAAAATGGTAATATATTAATAAAGAAAGAAGTTATATGCCGACAAAATACCCAAAGCACTTAAACTGCAAGTTTTGTAACCTTTTATTTTATTGCCGAATTTTTTGTCGAATGTGTCTTTGTGAAGACAGCTCTCAGAATCTAAAATATCCATCTTCGTAGAGTGCAATGTTAGTAAGTAACTTATAAGGAGAAGTTTGCACTATATATCATCCTAACAATGGTAGTTTTACGCATTATAAACGAAATTTATAGCTTAATGCAGATTCCTATAGTGTAAGAATTGTGCACAAAAGAGTAGTTTTCAGACAGATGGGTCGATTAAATCTGAACCAACATTTTTCCTTAATGGGCTCGTAGCTATCGAATACATTCATAGCAACTTATCTGTTAAGGTTGGAACGATCTTTATAACAATATACCTTCATTAAGGATAATGAGCCTGTTGGCCAATTGTTTATGTGAATAAGCTATGTTGAAACCGGAGATTTTGAACCAGTAATTAAAAATACAACGAAGTAAAATTGATCACATTGCCTACCCCCAAGCGAAAGAGTCTTCTACATGTACCACTTGTTACAAGCCAGACTTTTCGAATCCATTTGTAACGCTTGATACAAAGTTGCTCTGCCTCACTTACTTTCAGTCTTAGAGGTGGCACGTGTTCTTGCATTTTTGGCAACTGACTGCTTTCTAGGCAGCTTACGATCTGTTCACTCCGAGTTGGCAAGGCGATTGAATATGGACTCACAAGGCACATGTTAATCAGTTCGTCTGTTATGTCTCTGACTGATAGTGATTACTAATGCTGAATGGAGTACCTGTAATGACAAAATACAGTCCCTCATACTGTTTTCAGTTTAACTTGGTAAACGTGATCCAGTCTGCATTATTTGCCACATGATGATGTCGTGTGTCATTTTGGATACATTTATTGAGACATCTTATGATTTTTAGTTGGTTTTTGTAACTTGGTTTTTCCAGCCTTCTCCGAAAGGGGGCCATTTCAAAAGAAATAAAATAGACTTGCATGAGCATAACTGAACATGCTGCACAATAAGTTCAAGTTTAAGTGAATGTTAAAAACACGTATAATGTCACTACTAATGGTAGGGGGCCCCAATGATACGGCCCCCTGAGTGATGAAAATCTGGACAATATGTTTCCTTATTCTGTATGTACAAATAAAGTGATGGTTATTACAACTAGTTGGCCTATGTACATAAACGTTCAGAAACGTTACAGTATTTTGCATGTGACTGCAGGACTTTGTAACGTGTAATTACAAATGTAAATGTGACTCGTCACAGTCAGGCACTCCATCCAGGCCTCTTTACCAAAGGCTGGAACTACTTTCAAATTCGTGTCCTTGCCAACTCAAAATGAACAGACTGTAGATATGATAAAATCATGACAGGAGGAGCAAAAGATGCTCAAGACAAGACTGCCAAAAGTAGAAGTAACCTAACAGCTATGTCAACAGAAAATGCCAAGGATAGAGGATCACGATACCCTTGACTAGTATGTAAGTATTTAAATTTTGTGAGCTTAGATCTCACTCAGCCCCGAAATCGCTTTGAAATGCACGCTTCACGCATCCCATATCAGACTGTAACTTAATATTAGATAGTAAAATTAAAGACACTTATCATTCTGGACATAGCCTGGCAAATGGGAACTCAGATTTTGTGGTTGAAACAAATTGTGGCTGGAAATTTCAAAGTGTTCAGATATATTTACATAAACGAAATTGCCGAAATGTCGTTTTGTCGTGAAAATATATCCTGTACTATTTATGGAACCCCTCCTCTTTGTCGTCAGATATTTCGTTTAAGCATATAAATATTGATTTAGTCTTCCAACCTTTGAGGATCTAACGCACTAACAAATTTCCAGATGAAATCATTTGTAATTTGCGGTTTTGAGAAGGTATTTAATGTTCAAAATTGACATTATCATAGAAACATGCAGTGCGGCAATTTTTAACAGTGCAGCTGTATTTGTAATAACTCAATTTGTAATAAAAATGAGTAGCAATTTGCAGAAGTTTGTAACAATTGCGGCAAAATGTAATATAATAACATTATGCAATTTGTAATAATGTCTTGTGGAAAAATGCAATAAATCAGGCAAGTTGAAAATGTTATGTAATGTAATAAATTGCGCAGACGTATGCTTCACAGGGATTCAAGGTATTTTTGAGACGACCCCTGTTGAAGTTTTTAAAGATGGACAGTCTTTTTTTTTTTTTTTTTTTTTTCGAAATTTATGATTTTGATACGTTTGAAATTAAGCAAAATAACAACTCGGAACATTTGTTCTACATGTATATGAATCATGTTCTGTGTGAAAAAGCAGGGAAAATGGACCAAATGCAACGATCAGCTGACAAAGTAATCCACAAACATGGCGATTTCCAGATTTAGGGTGTCAAAGAGAAAGGCTTGGCCAGAAGGTTTTAAATATAACAGCAAGACCCACTGATACAGTGAAGAATGTTGAAACACAGAGTTGGGTTACATGTTACGGTCAAACGTCCACATGTTTTTTTCAATTGCGAGAATGATTTATATATTTTCTCACTAGACCCCATAGTATGTTTATTACACTGAAACCATGGCTCCTTATTTTTAAACATTTCAGATTTTCACAGATGGCTACATGTCGGCAAATCGTCAATCACACGGTGCCAACTGTCGATTTTATTTGTTTAATTCTAAGATTCGAATTTTGTTGAAGTTCCTGAATTCTATGTACTCTGGTGAAATCAGTGCCAAGCGGTTCCAATATTCCGAGCAGGTATTATTGCCGGTGCACCACTATCGCGGACACGGGAATCATAACGTACTCTTGCCTTCAAGACATGAAGTTTAATATACACCCCACCTCCCGGACTTGAAAGTCGTTGCCGCCCACCGCCATTGGAGGACACTTTCTGTAACAGCCCTTTTGACAAAACCAAAGATCCTCTCCGCAGAAGCTAGATCAACCCAGGAATCACCAAACACGTCCCGTATTAAAACCTGGTCACTTGGATTCGTCATAATGTCTATTTCAGAGGCGTGGCGAGGCCACGATCAATTCCAAGACCCTTTTCAAAGAGCACGAGTACTTCATCAATCAAGGTTGCAATGTCAATCACATCTATCGACTATTCAGCCTATTTATTGCAAGTCTCGGATGTCACCAAATTGTAAGGTCTATCACGTTTTACGTGTATTTACTTTGATTAATAACGCATAAAGAGGAACTGCCCGGATCACAAATTACGCCTACCTTTTAACCACAATAAACTCGGTGTTCTTAGCCGTGTTTTTTTTTTCTCAAAGGAGCAGAAAAAGTGGGCAACCACTTTTACAGCTGGTTAGAAAGCGATCGCATCACAAGAAAGAAATTGAGAAAGAAAGAAAGAAAGAAAGAAAGAAAGAAAGAAAGAAAGAAAGAAAGAAAAAATGAAAGAAAGAATTGTAGTCTAGTCACCACTGAATTAGACCCCACAGGGCATGTCACTAGACGGTCACGGGCCTGAATATGTACATTCTCGCTTCATCTGTGATGAGCATGCTGTCAAAATTCTTTTCGTTAAGAAAAACAAATCATCACATCAACAGTCCTGCACCCTGGGAAGTTGTTAAATGCACTACTAACTGTTATCTGTTCCCCGTATTAAACTCTTAAATTTTTTGTTCTGATGCGGTTATTCACAAGTTTCTTGAGCTTTTAATTGGTCACCACACCTTATTTTAAGTTAGAGAAAGGACTTGTATCAGCAGTTTCTTGATTTCCCACTAACTGGGCGACAAGCGGCCTTGTAGATTCAAAATCTAGAACCTGCTGACACTCAGTTTTTTTCTAGTACGTACTCAGTAGAATAACCTTTCAAAGGATCAGTTAATCTGTAAATGGAACAAAAACATAACTGAGTGTAAAATGTCATTTTTGTACCAAGACACTGGTTGAATGTGCCAATATAAGTGCTGGTATTCGAGTCTGACCGAAGAACATGCTTCACTCTGAATGGAACTGTTCCAAGGACCCGACGATTTGCGGTTCAAAACAATCGAAGCTCTTTATCCATTTTTTTTTTTTTTTCGCCGAGGTGTCCGTTTTAAATAATAATGATAATAATAGTTATAATAATAACAATAATAATAATAATAATAATAATAATAATAATAATAATAATAATAATAATGATAATAATTATCATTATTATTATCATCACCATCACCATCATCATCATCATCATCATAATAATAATAATAATAATAATAATAATAATAATAATAATAATAATAATAATAATAATAATGTTGAGATAGAATTCTGAAGAGCACATAGTGATGAAGTCATTAAAGAGATTTTTTTTACTTACAAGAAAAGCATGCCTGTAAATTATCTTTGTATTTTCGTCTCTATTATGGGAAACAATAACATAACCAGGAAGCTGCACGTGCCATACACATCGCCCCACGTTGCCAAATGCAATGTTTTCTTTATATTGTGAGGATATATCTATTTTTTTAATCTACTTATCGCCAAAGTGTAAATAAATGCTCAAAAAGTTATTGATCAGACGCCAAGAAAGCAGCATTCGGTCAGTCAACTTTAAGACTTGTCGGCCACATCGAAGTTAACATAGATGTGGCAGCTGCAGGGCTATATGTTTACATTGTGTTGTTTATGGAACACCAACATTACTTGAATTATTTGTGTCACACACATAGGGAAATCAAAAAAGTAAATTGCGATTTAATGTGTCATGCGGCACCTCGCGTACTTGTTGCCACATGGCACGTTGAATGGTAATTAACCTGGAGTTGAGTGCGCGATTTTGGCTAACATAGCGAAATTTCTCACCACTGCCATGCAGTGCTCAATTACCTTTGTACATATTTTGCCACAAACCTGCATGGGAATTGTATTTGACTTTGCAGTGCGATAATTGTTTTATAACCTAAGCGCATTGGTCTTGATAGGGGGCACTTTAGAATGTGAGAACGGATATCCAATGGTAGATATCGAATTAATCCAGGATTCTCATATATATAATCACTTGAACGTTTGCTCTGCATGAAATTGCATCACGATACGTAGTTTCTAAAATGCCGCTGTTAAATCCGTTAAAGCAGGTAGTAATGGACAACATGTAGTAATGGAGAGTGCAAGATGTGTAGACAAGAGGCAGATGAGACGGTGGGTCACTGGCTGTTGTGGTGCGATGCATATAGACAGATAAGGGATTTTTTCAGAAAGTGGCACATGGAAGATTGCAACTACAAGGGGTTTAGAAGAGCTTCGATGTTTAGAGTGAAAAGAACGCGTAGCATGGGTTTTAGGTTTGAAAGCCGGCTTTCTGGGAGGCAGGAAACGTACTAAAAGTATACAGGACTACACCTGGTAGAATTTTGGGATTTAAGGAATGAAACAATAGAGTTAGGAAGCAACAGGTTAATTTAGAATTTCAGAGTAGAGGGAGCAAAAGGAATCGTGGTAGCCCTTATAAGGGCTCCCATGGGGGCCCCTGTGGGAAAGTGGGAAATGCCTGAGCCTTAGAGGTGGGGAAAGGGTTATGAGGAAAGGTTTTTTTTTTGTTTTTTGTTTTTTGTTTTAAAGAAAGTACACGCAATGAGTGTAAGGGGATATACCCAGGACCAGGGGCCCACCACAGCTGTAAAGGAGTGGGTGGTGGACCCTTTGCCTCGACTCCGGTCCTTCAGAAACATAGCAGCACAAGCTGATAAGGATTACAATGGTTTCCCTCCTCCTCATCTATCCCTTTTTTGTATTATTATTATCATTATTATTATTATTATTATTATTATTATTATTATTATTATTATTATTATTATTATTATTATTATTATTATTGTTATTATTATTATTATTATTATTATTATTATTATCATCATCATTATTATTATTATTATTATTATAATTATCATTACTATTATTCAATTGAACGAGTTATTAGGTATTAATCATACCCTATTACTTGAATAGTAGATTTTTAATTCTTTCAGATTTCACCTTTCCTGTGGAAATGTCAGGAAATTTAATTTAGCAAGTGCCCCGGGGGTCGCAATGTCCAGAATCCTATCAGCTTTACTTGTACATGTGCGAAGGAAGACAATGCACATGGACATGAACGACGATAGGCTTTTCAGGGTTTTTGTTTTGTTTCTACTAATTACATCTTGATTTTATGAGATTTTGAATCCAACAATTTATAAACTTTAAGTCTAAGACTTGTTGCGTTGTGTATTATGGATGATCCGAACAAATCCATTCGATATGCTACTTATGTATGTATGTATGTATGTATGTATGTATGTATGTATGTATGTTTGTATGTATATATGCATATATGTGTGTATATATATATGTATATATATATGCATATATACATACAAACATACATAAATACATACATAAGTAGCATATATATATATATATATATATATATATATATATATATATATATATATATATATATATATATAGGAGAGCCTCCAAGTCTCCCGCCTCGGCAGGAGATCTCCCGCTTGTTATAAAATGTCTCCCGGTTTTGTAAAATTAAGAAACAGCATTATTCCATCGGTGGTTGTAAAGTTCTACTGTTTTGCCATGTTGTTGTACTATATACGAGTGGAATATGTCTATGATGGTGCCTACATTGGTTCAAAATGCAGGAAATGACGGTGCACATTTCAAATTTTTCCTGGGGGACCATGGTCCCCCATACCTCCTTAGCTTGACTTTGCGCCTTCGGCGCTCGCGCTCCCACTTTTCAGTACCTGCAGGAGGGAAATCTCCCACTTTTAACATATGCCAGCTTGGAAGTTCTGTAAAATGAATGTAATTTTCAAAAGCCGAGACGTCCTAAATTTCAGTTGCCAGTTCAAAAGAAAAATACAAAAAGATTGAGCCAGATACAAGCAGTTATGACGAATTTGTTTCATTTTGTGAATTAAAGGATGTATGCCGACGAAGTAGATAGCAAAAGGCATAATCAGACATGTATAGATACTCCGTAGAAAATATAAAGAGCAATTTCGACAGTCAACAACTGCAATATACCCCGTTGTTTGTCAAAATACAAAACATCCATCTCTACGCAATAATTGAGAAAGACAATGGTCATTTTTAAAGATTACATTTTATGTGTCATTTTCTATAGCAGATAAACAGGGTTTAATGATAATCTACATGAATTGTATTCAGAACAAGCACACAAAATCAACATTGCCGAACCAAATATCTATTATTTTTATATCACTTTACTGTAATCGGCAAAAGAGAATTGCAAGAGTTTAATTCTAGGACAAATGGACCTTCAATCATATATATGCATATTGAGATAATTGAGCTTTGGGACTTAATACTTCATATTTTAAAGGAACACACACAAACATACAAACTTGCATACATATATCTTATATTGTGCGCGTGCGTAATTGTGGTCGGCATTGCTTCAGGAACCAAAACGAACTGGCACCTGTAAATAAGATCGTAGTATCTTCAGAAAGATCATTACCTCAGCAAACTGCTGCTCTGTGAACGTACGGAACACTGCCCGATCATAGCATGGACCATTATATTCGATGTTAATTACCAGTTAAAACAGTTCGAGTAAATTTTGTACATGATACTTACAGACTTACGACGTACTTATCGTATAGAAAAGCAATAATTGTGGACAATACTTTTCTTGAAAAAAAAATCTTTGTATATGATCGAATATTAGCCGGGGCATAGAGAGTCCGGCGTTTTCTTTCACATACAAGTTTCCTGGTAGTAGGAGTCTGATTTGTAACTCACAACAGTGTTTTGATTTCGTGTTGAGGAATACATCCGTAGTCGAGTATGCTGTGGTCTTGAGCAACTGACGCACATTTCCAGAAATGTTTCGCGAAAATCTAGACTCATAAGAGAATAAACAATGAAATTAACAGCACTGTTGAGAATTACCGCTAAATCACAGAGGTGTAAAATCCTTCTGTATACGTCTTTCATAATATCTTCATTTAGAGCAGCAAGCATGGAAATAATACCTTGCGGAAGTTCAACGACTACATACAAGAGCACAATGACAACGATCATCTTTGTTATACTCCTATACTTTTGGCTGCTTAGACTTGTATTCTCTGACGTCACACGCAGCTTGTGTGAGTTCCGACGTAGGGCATTGCTCAAAGTCATGACGATCTTGAAACTAAGGCACAGCAACGCCATTGAGGGCACAATCTTCCCCATGCTGGCATAAATCCAAAGGATTGGTAGGTGTAATCCTCTCTTCAAGTGGAGAGAATAACCAAGAAAATTTGTTCTTGTGTGGGAATCAAAACAAAATGTAAAATTTTCCATTGGTTGCAAATTGACAACTTCGTATGATCCTGCGGCAGTGACGTTCATGCTGCGCCCATTACAATGAGCCTTTGTGCGCTCCGTATTAACTTCGTAAACCGCGAATTGAGGAGCACAAAACACAGATCCGAGTAAATAAACTATAAGAATGGAGACTTTGGCTCTGTGCAAACTGCAGAGGGTATGTGCCACCAGTGGCCAACACACGCCAATATATCGGAAGATTGATATCAGCACAGCTAACCATAAGGATATAGTGTGAGACGTCACCTGTAACGTTCTGGCGATGATGAATATAATGGCTTCAGATTTATGAGAAAAGTAGCTTCCGTTGAAGGGCTTAAAGATTAGATATACAACTGGAATATTGAACACCATGATCAATAAATCCGCGAAAGCCATGGATGCAAGGATCAGATTTATAGCTTTTCTTCGCATATGTCTCCGCAGAAGAACTAACATATTAATTACATTAAGTATAAGACCGAGGACGCACAAGGTAAGCTCCACATACCCATACGCCGAATTGTACGAGTCTGTCATACTTTTCCACAGTTCCAAGGCTGTGTATTGTTTAGGAGTACTGCAGTTTTTTGAAAGGCTTAAGTTCACAATTTCCATCGTGCCTATCTTTCGTCGTTTTACGTCCTCATGTGAGATTAACTTTTAAGCCGGCTCGGTTTATGGCTGATTATAGTTGTTACATCGGGATGACGAAGCTAGACACTGGTTTCCCCCGACGAAGCGTGTAGAAGAGGCCATTATCCGAAAGAGGCTTTTACTTCGCCATGTCGAACGAGCACTTTCATACCCCAGGGTCAACAGATGGATCCAAGCAGCAGTCCAGCACAGCCGAGCATCTGGAAGAGCAAATAAAACGACAAAAACGTTGATACATGAATTTGCTCAAATATTTTTCATATTTGGTAACATGATTTCACACATGTACTATCGTGGCATATAATTTACAAATAAGAAAAAAAAAAAGAAAAACAGAAACACTACTCTATAAATCAATAAATAGACCCACTTTCGTTTATATTATTTCCCAGTCACACAGTCACATCATGCTCTCTCTCTCTCTCTCTCTCTCCTCCGTGTGGATACCTTCTCCTCCATAGCCAAGCGGGCGCTAGTAAAGCTGTGAGCGGAATGATTCCTTCAGCCCGTAGATCTGCAAGATGTTAATGAATCCCTTAGCGAGGTGTAGCGGAAGGGGTCCTTTCAAAAGTCCCTGTTAACCCGTACATTGCATTTTCAGACAATATCATATATTTGTCTCTGTATTTTTGTTGTCTCACCTAAAACTTTAAAGTTTATAATAAAATGTGTATTTTGCTTAGAAAAAACATAGAGAGTACGTTTCCATTGTTTCAAATTTACTATTTCAAACGAAATGATGGCTTTTTGTAGATATGATATGACGTTTTTTAAGTCTTTTGGTTCGTCCGATCTTAATCCCAAATTTATCTGAATGGGTTTTGCGCAAATTTGGCACAACGGTACCTCTAAGCTGAAAAATAAATGATCTGATTGGGATGTTTTGTGACTAAATCGTAATCGCCTAGCTGTCTGTTATTTAGCACACATCATTTAAGGTATATCCTTCACTTAATACCTTTGTTACCAAGATATCTTAAAATGCATGAACGCATTTTTCCATCTTGTCCACCCAAAAACCGTATGAGAATTTTGTAAGTTTGTGGGTGTAGTGTGACATATTTGTCGATTTCTGTAAGCTATTTTCTTAGTAGCGTACATCATGAAATATCCATATGTCGCTTTGGGACCGTATTTTAAGAAAAAATGCAATGGCGTGTTAATCAAGCACTTTAAGTATTTGCCAGCAAGAAATCATTCAGTAAAAGCAACTCAATATAATATACAATATCTTGTTATCATGAGCAATTTAAAGTTCGGCATGTGGTGTACAATAAACTCATGAAATTCAAAAAGCCGACCTGGACCTCCTGTTGAGCCGTGTAATTTTTAAAGCAAAATGTTTACTTGTGCTGTATCTGATAACTTTAACTTACCCCATATATCCCTCCTTCCCCTTGTAATTAACTACACTTTTAAGTTTTGTTCTGATCTGCAGAAGTCCAAGTATGGATAGTGGCATACATAGAAATATGGAACAGTTTTCGTGAAACAACTTATTATAAATTCTCATTCTCAAGAATTTCATTCTTATTTTCAATTAAATCTAAATATTGAGACTACATTTTGTGACTTTGGATTACCTATTCCTCTGTCTTATGGCATAGTTTCCTGGTTTGCCTAATCCAGCGTTTAACTCTTTACCTCTTAAACCGACTGATAGTCAAATGCCGTCTGTTTCAGTGTTTTGACTATTTCAACAGTTACGGAAGACAAATGAATGAGAACTGTAGATGAGACCTATCAACATACCATGCCCTCGCCACAAAAATTTAAAGCTGTTGATTCAGTCTTAAATTCAGATGTAATCTAAGGGGGGTAAAGTCTGACTTTTTTAAAAGTTTTTTAGTGAATACAACCTCAGGTTCGCAGCAACTGAGGATTATGTGGATCTAGCTGTAACTGTATTCTTCTTCACTAATGAAAAGAAAATAGTGTGTGTGGGGGGTGGGTGGGGTGGGATGGATAGGTAAATTGCATGTGACATTACCACCTGCTGAACGTAATTGCATGTAACATCATTCCCGGTGGACCACCAGTACCGCATCAGTGAGGCTGGATGTATCTATTCACAAATGATTCTACGCGTGGAGAGTTGATACCAGGCCTAAGTTACCAGTGGCGCCATATTGGTATGAGTCACCTTACGTGAAAATACACTTGTTTTAAGATTTCAGTTTCAACAAACTTCTAAACATATGGGATTTTCCATTTATCCAAATTATGTGTACTAGGCATTGTCTGAGATGCGGGCGTCAGCATAACAAATTTATGTGTAAGAGTACGAGTCCTTCTTAATGAAGATCATCGAAAAGAGACTTGTAAATTACAAGATCAAAGTGCAGGCCGACTATTAGCCTGGTTCCCAGTCCCAACCTCGGCTCACCGTGCGGCGCTTTAATCAATCCAGCCGAGCCCTATTTCACAACAGGTGTGGTGCTGTTCGGGAAACTGACCCTAAGTTGATTTTCGCTATAATGTCGAGCATTACTGTGATTTCAACGTGGTATGCGTTCTCAAGCAATAAAATTAGAAACTGGGTTAAAGATTACCTGAAAAAAAGTCTAAAAATGAATTCAATGCGAATTTATTTTGTGATTACCCTGAGGGCCATGCTCTTGACGGAAGCGTCCATTTTTAGATCGCGCCGTCAACAAACAGGTGGCTTTCCATCGGCATACACAGGGAAGGTATCTATGAAATACAACTCTTAATTTCTTTTCTGCACACCCACGCCTGACCACAGAAGCCCGCTGGCGCTCTCTAATATGCAGTAGGCATAGCCTAAGATGCAAACGACGTCAGCATTACAAATTTATGTGTAAATCTAAATTTACCATACGGGTCCTTCCTGGTTCCCCGGCCAACCTCCGCTCACCACGCGACGCTTTAATCAATCCGTTCGTCGAAGCCATATTTCACAACAGGTGCCGCGCTGTTCGGGCAGTTGACCGTAACTTGATTTTCGCTATTTCAACGGGATGTACACTCTAAAACAATGAAATTGGAAACTGAGTCAAAGGGTTCCTGAAAAAATGTTTGAAACTGTATTCAGTGTGAATTTGTTTTATTATTACCCTGAAGGCCACGGTCTTGACGGAAACGCTCATTTCAAGATGGCGCCGAGCACCGAACGGTGATTTTTCATTGGCATACCACCGGAAATGTATATCTGTGAAATACAGCTTTTTTCTTCTCTTCTACATGCCCACGCCAAACCATAGGAGCTCGCTCACATTCACTATTAATTTATATTGTGAGGTTTATATATTCCTTAACTAATATTCCAAACATGACAACGTACAGATATAGATTTGTGACATTTCTGCTTATTTTATGTGGCTCCAATTCTTCAAATTATTGTCACAATTTTCACAAATGTTTTGTTCTCTTGTATATCTGGATCGAACAAGTATATAATTTTTATCTACTTATTCCTCTTAATAATTTTGTATTTCAACCGTTTTGTTTTCGTCAAATATAATTTTTACATTTCTGACTTCAACATTTCTTCCCTTTTAGCTCAGCTTAGATTATTTTCCATACCTTAATCTCATGTAAGTTTTCGTTTTATTTTGCATTCATTCTTCTTTTCCTTCATTTCCAATCCTAATATTCTTTTAATTTCATTTCTTCTGACTTGCAAATATCATGCAATATTTTCTTTCTCCGAGGACATATTTTTGTCTCTGGCATAGAAATGCCAACTTACACGTCCTTGAACAAAATATGAATTTTCATTTTTTGCATAAACCCATTTCTTTCCTAAATATTTTTGTCACAGTTAACACGATTCTAACGTTGTATCCGAATCTATGTTCATCTATCTTTTGTTTATTCTTATTACAGAATATTTTTGCTTTCGACATTGAAATAGTGAATGATTTGTTAGACTTATTTATTTTCTTTTTGAATCAAATAAAATACTTAAAATTTAACTTGCTTTCTTTTATAATTCTTTCATTACAACGGAGCTCTTAAAATCAGTCCAACTAAAATTAATACCGACCTTCCTGTTCCCGCACCAATTTTCCAAAATCCTAAAGCTTTCGTGCATGTATAGTCCTGCAGAAATATCAGCTTTCCTTCTTTAAAAGGTCCTCCTCATTTCTGGAATCTGACAACCAATTGAACCTAAAGTGTACCAAAATATTGTGTGTCATCCTTTCCGTTCCTTTCTTTTATATTACGCAAGTCATGTGACTTAGTCATCGAATTTTCTCTTCATTTTATAATTTCACAATCCCTTGATCAGCTAATTCCAGGGTATATCTAGGATTTCATGAAGCTTTTTCTACGTATAAATTTTTTCTCATAAATATCCATTTACGTCATTACTGCAATTACCATCCAATTATTTTGTCATCTTCTCTATTCCTAACCTCTAATTATTGTGGGCTCCTCGTCAGGTATACAATATATGTCCATCTTTTTCCATTTTAGCAGGGTTTATACAATTTTATTTCTATTTTTGTTTCTTAAATCTTTAACGTTTTCTTCATCATTAGATGATCATTGGGTGTTTTCCTTTCGAAGATTATAAATAAAGAACTCCCATTTTGTCTTGAGAAATTTCACTTACATTTCAGAAGCATCAAAATCAAACTTGCATGGTTAATAAAGTATGTGATTATTATGTCACATCAATCTTTTTTGAATGACAGTGACATTGCTTTAATTACACGTTGCTTTAATTGTTATGCTCTTCAATGCTCTCATCAGCGGTGATTCTATATCCGTGCAATGTCATTCTCATGGAAAACATCTGTTCCGCTTTGGTTGAAAATTATGTAACTCATCTCATATGTGTGGTTATACATGTATACATGAAATTTATGAAAAATTATCCATCCATATGTGTTCAATCATGAAATCGGTAGGCCTAATTAAAAAGTGATGTCCTAAATTTTATCTCGTTACTGCTTAAAGCACGTTACACCGAACACGGTCACATCAAGCCTTAGTTTGGGTTCTTACTTTGTTCAAAATCACAAATACTATGAAGCATCCCTTGAGATTTTTTATCTTTTCACCCTTATCGTTGCAAGAACAGAAGATACTAGGAAAGATGATTTGCTGCATACCAAATCAGTGTGTGTGTCTTCAAAGCATATTGGTATGGTAATGTACAACTATTCCATAACACTGGAGTAGAAGTTGGAATGGCATCTCTATCTTTTATAGCTTTGAAGATATTCAAGATTGAAAATTTCGAATACTGCTAATTAGCATAATTTAAATTGCTACAACTTTATTTTAAATCCATTAGGTGCGCAATGGTCAACAACCCCCTAGTAGAAGTTGGAATGACATCTCTATCTATAATAGTTTTGAAGATATTCAAGTTTAAAAATTTGAAATGCTGCTAATTAGCATAATTTGAATTGCTACAACTTTTGCTTTAGATTCATTACATGCGAAATGGTCAGTAACCCCCTAGAAGAAGTTAAAATGACGTCTCCATCTATAATAGTTTTGAAGAAATTCAAGTTTGAAAATTTCAAATGCTGCTAATTAGCATAATTTAAATTGCTACAACGTTTATTTTAAATTCATTAGATGCGCAATGGTCAATAACCCCCTAGTAGAAGTTGGAAGGACATCTCTATCTATTATACTTTTGAAGATATATGAGATTTAAAATTTCAAATGCCCCTAATTTGCATAATTTTACACAGCTTGATCCCTTTGTATAAAACGGTCAAACTCCTTGTATGGAGGTACAATCATGCCAAGTTTGGAGTTTCTATGTATAATAGTGTTTGAGAAAAGTGTCGGACAAATTTGCTGGTAAAGAAGAAAGAAGAAAGAAAGAAAGAATTTCACGAAAAACAAAAAAGTGTGTGTTGACACACACACTTAAATATTAACGAAGTGATTGCGTGGTTTTCAATGAGTTGATATTTTGGCACGATTGAACAAGATATATGCTTCTGCCAGCCATAAAATGTGTGCCATACATTTCCGGCATCCTCCCGGAACAAAACAAAAGGCCCTTTAAGTTGATGCCCGAAAGTTTTCTTTTTAGCAACAAGCGTTCCCTATAATACGTCGATCTGTGTTTGGCCTTGTTGCCGTCTCAACTAGTATACTGAATCATGTACAGCACGGAAAATCGACGGGTTCATAAACTGTTTTTGAGCTTTTAATACTGGGGTAGGTGCATACACGTGTATTCGTGATGTCGCATAGTGATCAGACCTATAAACTACCCATTCTTTTGATTGTCTAAATTACACGCTATAGTGACGTTTTCTACTGTATGGTACGCCATTAATTTCACGCAAGCCTAAATATTATCTTTATTTCCGTAGCTTATTCACATGACAAGTGTGGAACTTTTGTGCACGTTAAAAAGCCCTTCGCTCAAGTTGTGTTCTCCCAAATTGCAGTACAAATTGAATGTGATCATGTAATATAGATGATCTGCGGGTACAGAGTTCCTAGAGCAAACAAAGACGGAGGGCGGGGGGGGGGGGAGGGAGGTCTAGGTACGAGTCGATACTTGACAGTGCTGTAGACATACAAAAGCCCGAAAGTAGGGGAATACTACGGTGCACTGAAAATCATATCCACTCCCTGGTAGCAACTAGGTCTGAATGACGTCACGATGAGGGGATAGTCCGGCGCTTTTTGAGAAGGCGATAATTTCTCCTTCATCAGATGGCGCAGCGTATACTTTATAAGTGGAGCCAAGGCCTTTCCTCCCGTCAAACTGTCCATTTAGCCTACGAACTCTGCGCTTTTGGTCCACCCACATTGATATATTACACCATAAAATGCCATTTTACCTCGAGTGTGGAACAAAAGAACCTGGAATGGACTTCCTCAAGGCTACGTGCATGTGAAAATCTAGTGTTGTGTTTAAACAACCAATCCACATTCAAGATGCATTTCCTGCAGGTTATTACATGTAAATGAATCAAGGTTTTAAGTGATTGTGATAAACTAGGAATATCACACATACTCATATGTATTTATGTATGTATGAATGTCTGTATGTTTGTATGTGTGTATGTTTGTACGTACGTACGTACGTATGTATGTATGTATGTATGTATGTATGTATGTATGTATGTATGTATGTATGTATGTATGAAAGAAAATATTCGAATGTACAAATATCAACTTCCACCCCAACTCATAAGGTTTTATTGGCAGTAGTATAACTAACTGTACTTATCACATGAGCATTGCTTTTAGGTCCGGAGCCACCTGTTCTTTCAAATGAGTGACCAGGTCTCTTGTGTGAGGAAGCACGCCCCCGAACAGTCATTTGCAGTGACATAAGGTGCGCGTTTGTATGTAAATGAGTTTAGATGGCATCAATACATCAAACCATTAAAGCGAAAATTTTACATGTCTCTGTCAACACGTAATACCTGATAATAATATATAATGAGGTGCTTTATTGCAGTTCATCGAAAGGTTGATCATATAGGTCAAGATATTGCTTAATACGTTCAAAATAGAGTCAGTCGGCTGCAGGTAACCCCCCCCTTCACCTGGGGAATACACAAAACTTGCATAATTCATTGGTGTGAAATGCAATTTCAAGCGGGTGAGGCCGCCAAACAGAAGAGAACAGTGTATCTGACACACTTTCTCCTGTGACGAGATACTGAAGACCAATAAATGCTTCCCTGTGTGAATGTTCACATCTGCATAGACAGATAGATAGATGGATAGATAGATAGATAGATAGACAGACAGACAGACAGGTAGATAGATAGATAGATAGATAGACAGACAGTCAGAGAGACAGACAGACAGACAAACAGACAGACAGATAGATAGATAGATAGATAGATAGATAGATAGATAGATAGATAGATAGATAGATAGATAGATAGATAGATAGATAGATAGATAGATAGATAGATAGATAGATAGATAGATAGATAGATAGATAGATAGATAGATAGATATGTTTTCGAGTGTGTATGTTCGTGTGAGTGTGAATGATCTGATTGTGTGGTGTAAAAATGAAGAGATAGAAACACGTATTTTCCGATTAATAGTGATGTTCATATAAGTATCGCGCTACAGAGGGCGGATCAAGCTTTCGTAAATTGGATACACATGCGTACCGAAACATATACACCCATTCCTTTTGTACTTCGCAACAAAACCGATGCTGAGACCAATGCGGGGATGCAACTGTAATTTGTGCAACCCCTGGTATGGATGCGGTTTGGTCATTAACATTGCACTACTTGTGAATATCATATATCCAACAAGAGATTGTTGATTTGTGTGTGTTTGTGATTGAAAGAGTGTGACGTGATACAGACCGAGTTCCCTGTCGACTCTGCCCTACTCTGTTAGCGTGGGCGGGTTGGTGTGTGCTGTGAAGTACATTAAAACGTTTACCTTGATTTTGTACAAGTTTCTAGCTCCGAATCCAAAGTAGACATTATCCTTTCATTTTAGATACTGCTCTGTACGATATATTTTTAATTTGGGCTGTTATCGTAGAAAGTTGTGAGAAAATGTTGGCCTGCTGAACAGATGTGTTCATGTATTCTGCACTTTACACTGAGTGAAGTTGAAACAAAAAAATCCAACTCAGTTCTGGCGGCATTGAAAATAAGATACGAAGTACTGCAACTTACTTGCTGCAGAATGGATATGAGGAAAAAGTATGTACATCCCTTAGAAATTTTGTGAAAAAGCACAGAAGACTGGGAAATTGATTAATCTCAGTTATGACAATTCAGAAAAACAATAATTCAATTGAATTATATAATTTTTGAGAAACAAAGTTCGTCATAGATTTTGTATTTATGCCCCAAATCCGATGCGCCATTCATAAGTAATGATGCTGTGCGCCCGTGGTCAACACTAATGCGGCCTTGCGTGTCGCCCTAAAGAATGACTCACCAGACAAACGAGGAAAGAAGACCAACAAAACTGTACCAATGTTTCTCAATGTTTGCCATTCTTTTTGCACTTGTGCATGCCATGTCCTTACGTTGGCGATAATGCACCTGTAGCGCCACTGTCGACGCACATCTGATGCAGGCAGTTACGAGCAGAATTGCCTGCAGACGGCGGTATGTGAATAATCAGTCACCTGAAGCACGCACTTGATATGATCTTTTTATGATTTGGACATGTGCTTCCATGGAGCAAGCTATTAATGGATTACTAAAATATGTAGACCTACATATGATAATTAAATGTCACTATTCAAAAAGAGCCAAAAAAATTTTCAAAGCAAACAATCTCATCGAACAAAATGTCGTCTGACTGCTGTTCATTGCAGATGGACACATTAATGCAAGTGAACATTGACGTAGTTTTGTCCCGACTAAACACAGTGACTCTTTCCTTTAGAACGTAGAGCTTTCCTTCCCTTGGCATCAATAATGTGATTCCTTAAAAGAGTTCGATATCAGACGTGGACAGAAAAATTAAACAACTCATACATTTCTTCCTTAATTTATTCTTACTGTAGGATCATTATAGATTTTCGGCCATACTTGTGTTAAAAACATTACTTGTGTTGTTAAATAGAGAATCAAAGACCTGAACTATCTTTTCCCATCAAATGCGAAAAAAGTGCGTTCAACAAACCTGCATTGAGGATGATGTAAAAAGAAAATATGTATGTTCGTACTCTTTAAGCTCACCCATCAAAGATGCAGTGTGAAAATACTTTACAATTGGAGCACATCGTTGTTGCTTGAGCTCTCGTCCTCGCCAAACGTTTTTGCATTATTTTTCTTCATTTTCTTACTTTCATTGTCTTCAACACAGCGTTTCATGGTAGCGTATATTTGGTATTGCCTTGCATTGATCTTGGTCTATTCCACTGTAAGTATCTGGATAAATATATCAATCTTATCCATATTCGTTCATGTTGTGATCCAAAGGGAGACATTCACAGCTGTACGCTGATTCGTTAAGATCTTGAGCGCTAATGATTGCCCACTGCTAATATGGCTTCCCTGTGGCTATTGTGTCCTAATCAAAGGATTAAAAGGTAGCTCGGCCTTCAATCAAATATAAACAGATCACGATAAAATTATGATAAATTGAAATCTCGCTGACGAGCAGTGTTTCTCACTTTTTTTTTGTAGGCTCATCCCATGACCAGGCACACAGTGAAATTTTGTTTTTGTACTGGAATGATGCATGTCTGCCCGGCGGGGGGGGGGGTGTCTGATATTTAGCTTAGACAAAGAGCCACTACTCAGAGAGACATGTACCGGTACAGGCTTTGAAACATGTTCTGAGTAGTTACCAGCTGAAGAACCTTTATTTTATTTGGGCTAATACAGCCTATGTCAAAATTCTACAGAGCAACGTGTACAATAAGGACAACAGTACTTCCACATGTATATATGTATATAGGTTAGACAGTGACTGGTTAGCTTATGTAGAGTAAAGAGTTAGGACTGCGGAAAAGGGTAATGACTTCTAGGAAGTGGTTCTGCAAAAAAGACATATATGGACAATAGAACTTCTATGTATATAAGTTAGACAGGGACAGGTTAGCTTATGGAGAGTAAAGAGTTCGGACTACGGAAATGGGTAATGACTACTAGGAAGTGGTTTTGGACAAAAAGACACAAATACAATATATATATATATATATATATATGTGTGTGTGTGTGTGTGTGTGTGTGTGTGTGTGTGTGTGTGTGTGTGTGTGTGTGTGTGTGTGTGTGTGTGTGTGTGTGTATAAAGTGCCAAAGGACTCCCAAACGTTACGATATTTTGCTGCTAAGTTTTTCCCAAAGATGTTTTTTCCACGGCAAGTTTTGATTGATCTGAAAGCCTTAACATTTGTAACGAGGAACGGCATCAATTGTATGTTTTTTTATCTATTTGACTGAGACCTGATGAAATGTTCATGGTGGTAATGATGTGTTTTTTTACCCTAATCTCGGATTAAACACTCAGCTTTTTCCAGAGTCAGAGCTAGTTGCTTTTCCGCCAGCCAAGACCGACTGTGCTCAAGTCATTTGATTCGAAAGATGATTAATGATTAAAAGCTAACTTCTTTTTTTACTTGAATGGTTTAAACCTGATGAGACATTTATACAAGAACCTTATGCAATTTTTCACATAGCCAGTACACACAGCATATGTTTATGTAATAAAGGAAGGTGAAAATAGGACTTGTGCGTGGCTAATACACACGCAAGAACAAATATAACCGAAAGAGATATTACGTTAGTCCTCATGTGCTACATGCTTATGTATACAAGCCACGTTACGGAATTGATGCCTTGTGTCGTCATCATCAAGCAATGGCAGCTTATTTCACATAAGTGTTTGTATTGGAAACGAACAATGACGATATTCATACATACATACATACATACATACACACACACACACATATATATATATATATATATATATATATATATATATATATACATATATGCATAATTTGTTTCACACCGACAAGAAGTACTCTTTATGAGAATGAATTTAAAAAGCAAGGTGTTTTTTATGACTCTTTTGAATGTAAATGCGCAGTTAATAAATATTTCTTGAAGTAAGCTGTGCTGAATGTTTCATCTCAACCAAAGAGATAAACTGTATTTTTTTTCTGAAACAAGATATAAAGACTGAGCATGACATGACGTTTGCAAGTGCTCAAAATACCGAATTGGCATGTCGTGTTAGCTCCGATGTCTTCTATCATTTTGCTGAGATTACACAGTGGATGGTTGGTCGTCCATCGTCCGTGCGTCTGTTGTCCGTCCGTCATCCGTCTATCATTACTTCAAACTTTCATTTTCCACTTTTTAAAATTCTTGTCTATATCCTTATCAAACCTTGGGTGATTCGTTTAACAAGTCACGATTCGTGATTTGTATTTATTTATTTATTTGTTTATTTATTTATTTATTTATTTATTTATTTATTTATTTATTTATTTATTTATCTATTTATTTATTTATTTATTTATTTATTTATTTATTTATTTATTTATTTATTTATTTATTTATTTATTTATTAATTTTATTTTATTTTTTTATATTTATTTTTGGTGAAACATCTGAAAATCATGCTCTTTACTGATACTGCGATGCCAGTTGCTTTGGAATTACATGATAGGAACACTTGAAGGTGCCTGAAGACCTAATATTTGTTCAACACGTAAGATTGTATTTGTGTCTATTTTTTTTCTCTACATTTCTTTTACTTCCACAAAACTGCTAGTCGGCTGGTCCGAACTTTGCATAGGGAGGTCCATTGACTAAGTGGGTGGCAATTTTGTGCCCTCAGTTGCACTGAATATTTCTGATTTTAATTGTATTTTCAAATACGTTGCTAACCACGGGAGTACGTTTTGTAGCATATTGTTAGCATATGGGTGTACGTGTAAATGCGTCATCATATAATTCTGTGTAAAACTGTTAACCGGATCTTTTTATAAACTTAGTTGTGTGCACCTCGGGCGGGTTTATATACCAACCAGGATCAATAGGTCACGATACGGGCTGATATCTTGATAGGAGTGAGTCGTATCATTTTTCATTAGGAAAAATGATTGCTTCAGAACTGTTTGAGTTAAGACTGATATTGCAAACAGTGATAATGGACTTAAACAAAGAAGATATTGATATTATGTACAATGTCACAGGACCATTAAAGTGTGTGCCTCCAAAGTCAGCTTAGCACAGGACTGTTACAGTCCTTTCTGTGGGGCGGGAACACAACCGATAACGTCATCTGATAAGGTTATATAAATACACATCGGTACACTTGGCACAAGACTGGTGTGTTTATCGATTTGATTTTGGCTCTAACATTATCAGAGAGTACCACCTTTAATTGAAACTGGCCAGGTCGCTACAAGCAATATCGAAAAATGCAACATTTTAAACAAGTATTTTCCTGCTCAACGTAGTTTGACTCGTGAAGACAACCCTCTCCCTTTGCTGGAGTTTACTTGCCGTACTGAAGCTAAACTAATTTGTTTCAGGTTGACCAAAATACTGTTTATGTCATATAATATTACATAATATATATGTATATATATATATATATATATATATATATATATATATATATATATATATATATATATATATATATATATATATATATATATATACAGTGGAATGTCACTATTAACACCACCTAAGGGACTGGGACAATGTGGTCTTTATAGGGAGTTGTCTACATTGGGGATAGAATTTAAATGAGGATAAAAAGAAATGGGACTGTAAATTGGTGGTCTTAATATAAAACGGTCTCTCTGTGGAGATTCTACTGTATATATGTAAAAAATAATTAAAGTCAGTTCTGCGCGTCTGATTTTGATGGGATAGTTAATATCTTGGAAAATGCTACCCCATTTATCAGTCACTCGCTTGCCAAAATGCTTAATCTTCCTGTCTGCTTCCCTTTCCCCTAATCCTTGAAAAAGTTTAATGTGCGAATGTTTTCAAACAGAACGATATTGTAAATGAAACATAATCATCGTGGCATTCCACTCATGCGATGCTTCTAAAATGTTTGAACGCCTAATTTACCGTCCTATATACGAGTATTTTGTAATTAATCGATTGCTGACGTCCAAATTTTGTCCATAAAATGTTGCGTAATTTAACGCAAATGACAATCAACCTAATTCCCAATTGTACCAGGCAGCCTGACAAGCGCCAAAAAGAGATTTGGTTCAATTTAAAAGAAATTTGGTCTAAGACAAGGGGTTATGGTAATTCGCTCTTCCATCAACCATTCGTCTTTGGAACAGTCTGCCTTTGGATATCCGGCAGTCAGAATCTTGACAGCAATATAAATCTTGGTCAAAAACTGTCCTCCCGTCTGTTAATATTGGGACTCAGTACTTCTCATATGCAAACAGTTTTTTTAAATATCTGTCTCACACAGTTGCGCCTGGGCCATTCAGGAATTAATTCCTACCTACACAAGATAAATGTCACCCCGACCCCATGCCAGCCTGTGATTGTTCAGAAATATGCGAAGTTGCCCACCATTAGTCTCCCATCTGTCCCTGTTACGCAGCCCCTGGAAAAAAATCTCCCCTTTAAAACTATAATATGTAAATTCCAGTTTGATAGTACAGCCCTTGATACTCTCCTTAACAATTTAACCAATGGCCACAAAGAAATTTCACTTGAGATAGGGGCATGATACACTTTTACAGTGCTTTACACAGGAAGTACGACTTTGCTCAAAACATGTCCTTTTATATTTATATATATATATATATATATATATATATATATATATATATATATATATATATATATATATATATATATATATATATATATATATATATATTCATATATATATACACTAGACTTCTTATTTGAAATCACCTATTTTCTCAAACTATACATTTGAATTCAGCTATCAAAAATAATGAAATCTCTGTTAGTATTAAGACTTTGAATTTTAACGCTTAATTGAAAATTTAAATAAAACGTTTTTTGGTGGAAACCCCAAAAAATTGCAAACACAAAAAATGGGAAACATTAATTCCGATGGGAAATAAAACAAATTACTTTAATACATTAGAGTAAATAAATAGTTCGTGCCATTGGTGATACATACAACACGGACACATATTGAACACATGAATGTAAACAAAGACCCTTGATATAAAGTCAATTTGAGGTGCTTCTAAATCAAATGCAGGAACTCATCATTATTTCACATGACCGAAATTGTTTTGAGGTAATCCACTAATCCAGATTTTATTTTATTGGAAATGATCACTCACGCCTACAAAGACTATTCATTCAAATACAATCCTCGCAAAACTATAACCGCTGCACCTCTTCATTAGTGAAAAATAATGATGAGTGGGAACAATGCAGCAATTTCCACTACGAAATATCTGGACGAATTGTACCGTAAACGGAACTATCTGCATATCTGCATACAAAAATAACATCACAATTTTGTTCACGTTTTAAAAGTTTTGGGTCTTCTGATTCCTGATTATTATGCCGTCTTTATTTTCACACATGTGTATTGATCTTTTTATCTTATTTGATTTAAACATATTTATTTCAATCCGATTGCCCAGTTAGCACACTACAGTGCTAATTTAGGGCCGCTCCAAAACATACAGAGTACACACAGTATATGTGTGTATGTATGTATATATATATATATATATATATATATATATATATATATATATATATATATATATATATATATATATATATATAGTAAAACCTGTCTATTGCGGACACCTGTGGTTCTGACAAAAGTGTCCGCAATAGACAGGTGTCCACTATAGGCAGGGGCTGAACTTTTGGGATCTCAGAGTACATTTGTATCTAAGGAGATAAACTTGTATAGACTGTCATAAAATATGCACATGTGTACCCATCTTATTCCACTTAATATTATAATGAAAAAATAGGAAAAACTCAAAGTCAGATAACTTTATTTCATTGCAACAACACAAATTCTAACCAATATTAATGGCTGAAATATATTTGACCAGTACATGTTCATGTATGAACATAATGTTAAGTTCACATTTGTTATGTGTCCCAGCTCTTACATTATATTCTGCATATCCTCATGAGCACAATGTACACATACCAGGTTGTACAAAGACTTTCATTGAATGTATAGCAGTCTGCATTACAAAGACTTTCATTGAATGTATAGCAGTCTGCATTACAAAGACTTTCATTGAATGTATAGCAGTCTGCATGGCATAATATTAAATTTTGTCACAGGTACAATGTAAGCTTTTTGCACAAGTGATCATACAGCATTTGCTCTCAGTTTTTGTACAGTATGCCCCTGACACTTTACTCAAACTCATCTTAACTTGTGATTTTACAGTTTTTATCTTTTAAGGGAAAAATAGTGTATATATGGACTTACCAGGCTAAAAAAAGTTTGCGTAATTTCTTTTACTAACAGAAAAGAAACAAACAACAAACTTACCACAGGGATATCCTATCCCTTGAGTACAGTATGTGCCATTGTTACAAATTGTGAATAACTTCACATGAGTCTCAGTGGGTCCTTTGCTTTAGGCTTAATGATTGATCTATGGAGCTTAATTGTTTGATAGACAGAGAAAGTGTGAGCAACCTCACTCAACAGGAACACCAGTGCTCAGAGACACCTGGCATGTTTGTTGAGGCATTGCAGCCTAACTGCTTGGCTGAGTCAGCTTATTATGTGTTACAGGCCACTGAACAATGAATCAATTAGTCTTTGATTCCAGCTTTACATGCACGGCATTGTTCAGGCATTACAGCTTGGAATATAACAAGTTGCAAAAAAAGCAATGACATATTGTGTCCGTAATAGACAGGTTGTTTTTGCATTTGGTACCCCAAAAAGTGTCCGCAATACACAATAGACAGGTGTCCGCTGTAGACAGGTATCACCAATATGAAAATGACTTTAAAATATTCGGTTCTGGCCAAAACTGTCCGCATTAAGCAGGTGTCCACAGTAGACAGGTGTCCACAAGGACAGGTTTTACTGTATATATATATATATATTTGTTTATTTATCTATTTATTTATTTATTTATTTATTTACTTATACAGTACGCACAAGACAACACAATATAAGAGCAAAGATTCTATAATGCCCATACAATGCTCATCCGGTACAAGTATACCACATACGTATATACAGATATATGACATTAAAACCAAATTTAAGGCACAAACTTTCTAGTTTGCATTATGAATTGCTGTAATGCATCAAACATTTGTTCATTAAGTTTATCAGAAATATCTTCCTTGCCATGGGTCAGGTACTTAAGGAGAATATCAGAGGCAATGTGAACTATTAAAGCGGGATTAACTCCAGGTGCCAAAATTTTGAAAGCAGTTAAGAGATGTGTTCTAGGGGCTACCTGATAGGGGAATTTAAAGAAAAAAATAAGGATCTTTTCGCATTAGTCATAACAATCACAGGCGGGAAATGGAATGACATTTATTTTGTAAAATAAGAGTTAAGCCGAAAGTAACCGGCACGGAGTTGCGTGTGACAAATACTACAGAAGCGATTACCACATGAGATATAGTGCGGCATAATGTCCACGGACAGGGGAACATTTTCAATTTAGATTTAAACGGCTGCAAGGATTCTGATTGGCGGATGTCAAGAGGTACATGTAGCGCATTCCAAAGGCGAATGGTGGATGGAACAAATGAATTACCATAACGCCTGGTCTTGAATCTAATTTCTCTTAAGACGATTCCTCAGATGAAAATTAACAGGAGGTCGTATGACACGGGGAACTGAGTCAGATTAGGTTATGCAACGTTTTGTAGAGTAAGACTAGTTTAAAGTACCTGCGAATGGTGGATAATTTTTGCCAATCTTCTTCATATTGGGGAGTGTGTTGCATTGCACCCGTGCATATATTCTTGCTGCTTGGTGATAAACGGATTCGAGAGAATTTGCTAACATGTCGGAGTTATTATCAAAAATTTCACAGTTATATTTTAGAATGGTGTGTATCGAGGTTGTATATAATCTAATTAATGCTTTCCAGGATAGTTTATATTTCAGCCTGCAGCGAAGAACAATGCATTTACTTGATTTATTAATAATGCGATTGATATGGTCATTCCAGTTTACATTTCCGGAGAATGTGATTTCTAAATGAATGTGGTTAGTCGCTTCTGGTAAGGGGGTATCATGAAGGTAGAGCCTGGGGGGATCTTGTTTGACGCGTTTTATCGAGAATTATACAGCAACTGATTTTGTGAAATTAAATATTACTTTTCAAAGTACACCCCATAGAGAAATTTTGTGGAGATCATCATTGATCCTCATCGCTGAAACAAGGGGATCACCGATAATTTCTAAAATACTGGTATGATCCGCAAAAAAAAAATAATATCATGTGACATATTGTAGTTTTGGTCATTGACATACACTAGAAACAGTAACGGACCTAGGATTGAGCCTTGCAGGGCACCGGCCTAGATTTGTAGCCAGCCAGAATGCTATCCGCCAATGGTCACACGCTAAAATCGATTAGAGGTTAACTTTTTATTCAACAAACGGATCCGAAATTCCTGTCTTAATTTGAATAGAAGACCTTCTTGCCAGACACGGTCGAAGGCCTTAGAAACATCAAGGAAGACCATCCTTGATTCATGGTTCATTTCTAGGCCGTTATAAATATCACGCATTATTTTAAATAACTGGTTTATGGTGGAATCGTTTTGTTTTAAGCCAGAATTTTCTGATGTGAGTAGTCCGTTAGTCATAATGTAGTCTTATAAGAGATTGTAAGTTACACGTTAAAATACTTTAGAAACATTACACAGAAGGGAGATGTGACCATAATTGTCTTTCACTTGTTTGTCATTCTTTTTGAAGGGCATATATTAGACTTTTTTTCCAGGAAACTGGAAAATGGGATGTCGAGAGTACCAGATTGTACAATTTGGTAAGCGGCTGACATATAGCTGGAGAAAAGTATTTCAAAAGGATATTCCCTGCACCATCAGGACCAGACGCGGAACTAATGTTGAGTGACTGTAATTTTTTTTTAAACAGTGGTGTCATCGACCTGAAATATGGGTAATCTAGCTTTGGTCCCATAAGCAAATTCAGGCAAGGCTAAAGGGTTTTCTACATTGATTGGCCAAAAAATGTGTTAAAAGTTTCCAATTTACTGGTAGAGACATCGACAATTTCAATTTGGGGAGGTATAGTGTGTTTAAATTTAGAACCAAGTAACGTTTTACTGAGATTCCACCACCTTTTGGGGTTTATATCCATGGAATGATGCTCTGAGCTGATTTTGGAGTAGTACAATCTGGAAGACTTTTTAACGGCATTAACAGCTACATTGCACATACGTTACTTTATAAAACTGATAAAGACGATCAATGTTGCGTAACTCAACCAGGCTGTGAGGACGAATAATTTTTAAGGGGCCCGTCTATATCTGTTCCAGACACGATTGCTTTAATTTCCACAACAATTTCTTTATATTACATACTCCAAGGTTTGTCTTTTGGCCAAATTAAACCTTCACCACAAGGGATGAACTGTTTGCACAAATCAATAAACAAATCATACGAATATAAGACATCATTTTTGTCCTCCCTATCGTTACGTAATGGTGTATGAAAAGCTTCAAGTGACAAAAGTTCATTAGGGCAGCCATTGCCGACCCAGGGTTCCGACAGAGTAATTACATAGAGTTTGACCCAATCAGTTGAGCTAAAAACATCGTTAAATTTGCCTCTAGTCATTATACTTCTGCCATTTGCATGGCAAACTGAAAATTCTTTTGAACGTAATTTTTAGGCCCCGGATTAGGGTGGATTTTAGAGGCAAGTACCTTAAATAAGTATAATCTGAGACCAGGGAATGCTGAGATACTCAGTGTTTCCTAGTCTCAGGTATAATGTGATATGTTTCAAACCGCAAAATAATTTCAACATATGTACCTTACATAAGAACAATACAAACTTCCGCAAATGATGAGTTAATGTCTGTCTAGTGCTCATTTTATATTTCAGGGGGAACTATGGCTGAGTCAGAATTTGTTTAAACCCTGATTATAGCCGTGCGATTAATCCATACAACAAAAGAACATTCGGAATATTTTATTTTCCTACTGTAAAAATAATGTTTAATTTTTATTGTGAGTGTCCAAGCGGCAACTACAAAACATCAAAACATGTGATTGCTGTCCATGGTAGCGACTTGCAAGTATACTTCTTTTCCTTTCTCCCAGGTCTGGCAAGATCGTTGTATTGGGAGTGACAGACTTTGAGCAAGTTGCAGAGTGTTTTGCCACGCCCACCGAAGGTGGGTTATCAGAACAAATCGGTGTTTGGCACTGTAAGTGTCACGAAGGAAGCGTTCTTAGAGAATGAAGCATCCCCATTGGTCAACATAAGTAACGCATCAATAGTTGCGTTCTAAACCATCATTGGTTCTTGTGTCACAATGGATTTGTTTATGTTGTAAAAAAAAAAAACACCCCGCGCTGCACGCGTTGCGGCGTCTTATTTCTTCTGCCATAATCCACTTTCACTTGTGGTGTCTCCTCACTATAGCCACCGTGCCATTCGTTATAGAAATAACAAAATAAATGTTCTGCCAAATTTGAAATCCATACCGTTTAACACTCACCTCATAATTGGGTATCGTTAGAGGCTCGATAGTTTTAGCACAAGTAGTATTTAAAGTAATTTGTCTAAAATTATCAGGCTTTTGAGTACGAGAAGATGATTGCTGCAAGACAGGAGTCATGATCAATGTGTTAAGGACACAAGGTACGAGTGATTACTTATAATGAAACCAATCTGAGAGCTCTATGTAGTACTTCTTATTCCTCCAAAGGCAGCTCGAGTAAGTATTTGGAGGTTGGTAAAGTCATAGACTATGGAATAAGTGCAAGCATCAAAACTTATCCGCTCATAATTGTTGAACAAACACAATCACTATGAAATAAAGCCGCGTTTATAACATGCTGACTCGAGGCAACCTTGTTAATTCACTTGGTAAAAAAAGAAAAGAAAGAAAGTGACCCCGACAATGAAGAAATATAAAATCCTTTCAAATTCATATCTTTACATTTGAGAGCGCCGTTTGTTTCAAGAAAACCAAATGACAACCTTCTTTAGAATAAACATATGCAATTCGGATAATTTTGATTTCGACTTGCTTCACATATGTTTTCCAGAAGATGCTGGGTCGCAGGACTATCAGGACACATTAACTCGGCTTATTTGGCGTTTGAACATAAGTAACATTCAACCCTCTAAACAAACTCTTGGTATTTGTTTTTACTTAAAGCAAGGAAAATGTAAGTTCTACTGAATTAGCAAAATCGCAATAGTTTTCTTAGCATTACCAAAACGTAAATGCGACTTTTCATGATAGAAAAGATGGGGGAGGGGCTATTTGTTCTACTTGCCGATAGTTTTACCGTTGCCAAAGCGTAAATGTGACTTGTTATGATGAAAGGGTTCTGAGGGTCTCTGTCTGTGTGTGGGTTTTTTTCGGGGGGGGGGGGTGTTTGCTTCTTTTGTTTTGTTGTCTTTTTGGTTTGTGGCGGTGTTTTTGTGTTTTGTTTTGTTTATTTATCTTTTATTGCACTTGGGCTTGGTGTGTACTCACTGAGCTGCCAAATGTGGTTGCACTTGTACCGATTAGTGGGTGATTAAAAGTACTGGCTTGACAATGCACCCTATCCAAAAGTCCCGGCCATATTTTGATTACTGCACCCTCTGGTGGCAGAAACCACAATGAGGCTGGGGTGGAAACCCAATCAAGCCCCCATTCACTTACATGCTAAATATGCTTGCTTTGCCAGCTCATATGTATTATTAAATACACTTTTGAATATAACTATTCTGCTATTCTGTTAGGAAACCTCTACGACTACAACATAAGGCGGAAAATCTTCAGTGTTTTTACTTTTCCCTACTTGGTGCTGATATACATCTCCCTGCAATTTTAATACCCTGTACAGTGGGACCCAAAGCCGGAATAACTGAGTGGACTCTCTATACATTCCAGTAATTTCCAGCAGCAACAGTTCAATAAAGCATGTGTTTTTAAGTAATATATAATTAACTGTCACAGGCATATATATTCTGATGCTCAAGTGACTTGTTCATGGAGCAAACTGATCAGGACAGACCTAATTTTCTAACTAGGACATCAGATGAAACATGAGTATTGGACCGTGGGTTTTTTTTTTTTTTTTATTTATATTGTGATGTTCCGGGCAGCACAAATTACACACCCAAATGAATAATGATTGGTTCCAAAATATGAATTCCACAGATTATGTTTTGTGATAAGATGATATAAAACATGTTTGCCATGAAAACTTATTTCGTATTAACAGACTCTATCACAGTAACTTTTGCAACAATGAATCAAACACTGAAGGCCTGTTTTTCCCTCACTGTTGTAGTCCTGAAGATGTCCTAACGGGATAACACAATGGGTATATGTGTTCAACAGTGTTTTTAAATTATAGATTTGAGCTAGAAAAGTAAGCAAATTTAAGGTGTGAGTGAATGGGTACTTGATTTGGTGTCCGCCACAGCCTCATTCTGATTTTTGTCACAAGAGGTCAGTGGTGTTCCAAATATGGCAGGGACTTTTGGACAGGGTGAACGGCACATCACACTTTAAGAACATCAAGCACTTGACTTGGTGGTGTTGAACTTTCATGCTTCTGAAGAAAAATTGCCACATGTAATCAAAGAATGGCGATCGATTTACATGGTTTTATTTCTTGGGTTAAAACGCCAGTTGAGCACCGAAAATATAAACACACTGGCAGCTTTGACAAATGTCAACGATGCACATAAACTTGGCGGGGAAAATACAATCTTCTAGAAAACAGCTGCTTGAATCCACAATTTGGCGAAATTCCAATGTTGTGGAAAAACCAACTGATCTTATTAGCATATTCCATTAAACGAAATGTTGTTTGATTTGTGTCTCACCAAGCAATTTCAGTGTCAAGGCGACTGCCAGCCTACGCACATAGGATTCTTTCATGTCAAATATTGTTAATTTTTAATGCAAAGTTATTGGTCTATCTTATTGAGATAACAACTGCACGCACGTGTATGATTAGAGATGTGCTCTTAATCATGAATGCTTTGAAGTCTACATTACAAATGATTATGATTTCTGTCACAGATTTGTTAAAGACCATGGTCCGTAATCAATTTTTGACTTCCGTTATAATGTATCATACAAAGATGTTGCAAAAAAGAAACCTGAAATGAAAAGAAAAAATGGAAACTTGTCAATATGGTCAGCGCCTCGTTTGTTCTCACCCACTATGTTGGCAATCAAGTAATATTATATCAGCACATTCCATCGTAGAGCGTGCATTATTACCACTCGCTCATACAGCCTTGGACATCAGGAAAGTTTTCTATGCTGGCACAAGCTTTAGCCCTGTGGTACAAGCTTTAGAGCTGTGATACGAGCTTTGGACACGTGGTACAAACGCCCGAAGTGTCCTGCCAATAGACACAGGAATATCACACAGCACAGCAATTTGTATCCCCGTGGTGTGAGTGAGAGAAGTCAACACAACTTTGGCCGCCTTGAATGGACAACCATTACTGACGGGACTACTTCGAAAGCTCAAAAATTATATGAAGTTTGTGTTGTAAAAGCAAGCTTGGATATGAATTTGAAGCTTCAAACCAATTAATTTCAACATATTAAATGTAGTTAAAAGCAAAAGCTAACAAACCCTTGCAGTGTTCTGTCTTGAATTTTTGTTTTTTGGGAGTGTTTGGTGGGTAATTATGATATAAAGATACAACATCTAGCGTACTTTAAAAAAGTTCCTTAACCAACAGCATGTTGTTTTACATTGAACAATTAATCAAATTTTCGAGGACGGATAGCACTTGATGTAATAAGGAGGCACATCTTTACTGGAGCTCTTCAAAACGTGGGGCCTGGGGGCGGTCAGTCCATCTTTTTCCGGTGTAGTGTTACTGGACAACTCCCATCGATTTAAAAAAAAAAAATCAAATGGTTTTAGTTTTGGAGCTCTATCTTTCCCTGTGTCAACACCAGAGTTTTTCTAGCGTCACGAGACCTGGGGGAGGGGGGGGCGTTACGGTACAACTTCAGCCATGTGATAACATATGCACTAGTAAACATTTTAAGGGGCAGCGGCTATGCAGTGAGAGCATTATAGCTGCTCTGATGCCGTTATAGACAATCTGGCTGCTGCAAAGTAGGTACACAGCCGCTATATTACTACCCCAAGCATTTTTTTTCTGTCTGACGTAGCAGCTATGCACATCTCTGACTCGGTAGATATTTCCAGTTTGTACAAGGAGCAGCTATGTGGCAGCTCTGATGTTTAAAATGTTGGGGCCGCATACATGTAGCAGCAATACGGCAGCAATGTAGCAGAAATATAGCAGCTATGATTACCACTTATATAAAACCCGCCGGTACTTTCGGACCTATATCCTCTATCGGGGCAATTTTCTCCACTAAGCTCCGTCTTTGACGCAGTGAGGTGCATGACACTCAGTCTATTGCTGCCAATAATAGGGGGCGACTTCAATTTCTGATACAAAATCCGTATTTTGGGGGCCTACAACTGGTAACTGTTTGTCGTTGTATTTACATTTTCAGGTAATGCTCACTACGGAAAAGTCCCATTATATGTTGTATATTACATTCATTCGACAAATTAACCTTCCTTTAACACTAATCACACATATATTTTGGACACTACCATTTCAAAATATCCAATCGACTTGGCTCCCATTTTGAAAATTATGAATTCCGCACCCAATGGTTTGTGAACGAGCATTGGGTGGATCTTTGTGGGTGTAGGTGGGGAAAAGGGTATAAAATATGAAACCAAAAGTATAAATTATGCAAATATTTCAGAGCATTAATAATGATATCATATATGCTGTGACCGCGATTCACTTTAATATCCAAATTAAATGTATTTTTGTGCGACTGTCCCACAATCAACGTACTTATTGCACAATGTTCAAAATAGCGCTCACCACGAGGCGTGATGATGTCGTGTCGCATTTGGATTTGTAACTGACGATGGTAACTGCTTCAGACACGACCGAGCAAGCACATAAAAGTTAAGATAGTAATTCTTCTTTAGAAAATACGTTGATGACCGTTTCCCCTGGTAACTCGGAGAACGGACATTTGAAATCTAACAAAATTTTAGATACCGATCGCCGCACCACCGGCTCCGTGGCTAAATGTAGGAGCTATGTTTTTTCCCAGCCCAAGTTAACCGTCCAAACAAGTTGAAATAAAATGCTTTGTTTGAGTTGACACTACTGCAAAATAACGGCACACGTTGGCCAAAATAACTAACACTTGATCACGGGTGATAAGAATGACCGGTTTTTTGCGTGCTTTTTTTTTAACATGTGGTCGTTTGTGGGGTGATTTTGCTGGTCGTTGGTCGCGTGTTGCAGGAGGTGACAGGTCTTTCGCGTCAGGTCATTTAACATTGCAAAAGGAAAACTGCTAATTTTGACCAGGTGGCTGCCCAACCCTGGAGACTGGGGTCGGTAACTGCAGGTACTACTGCCCCATGATCATACCACACAGAACCTGCCAGGGTATATCAAAGAGAGTGAATGTAAGAATATTTTCAAAAATAAGGTGAGATCATTCTTGATGCATTAGATGGGAGTACTGGAGAGGGAACGCTTTGTATATTTATAATTTCAGTATCTTAGTGTTATAAAATTATTCTTTTGTTGCTTATATATATATATATATATATATATTGAAAATTTAAATCTATCTTTTAATTCAGAAATAATGAAAGCATTTCAGCTACAAACCTGTGCAAAACAACTTAATTTTTTTTTCGTAACTTCATACTTGCTATTTTCATGTTGTGGTCCACCATGGAAATAAGCCAAGGCAAGATTTCCATAGGCTTTTGGTTCTTCTATTTCATGCATCATAGCTTGGTGTGCTTTCAGCAATTATATTGCACCATGCTGGCATATGTATCCTTAGATACATGCATTTTATAAATTTTATGTGTTTTAGCATGTCAATTGTACACTAGTTTTATGTGCATGAATAAAATATTATCAATCAATCAATCAACATTCAGTAATAAAAGTTTAGCACATTTAGGCCTGGTCATTATCTTAATGTATTTATCCTCTTGCTTTTCTAAAGAAAATGCACAGCTGACTAATTGCAGGATAACTTATCTGTTAATTTCCCCCCGAATTAATAAACATAATGAATATGTGTGCAAAACTTCTCGAAGACATTACATGTGTTAATACACAAAAAAATGGTCTTATCTTAATTGATAACATGGCGATGGTCTTTTTAAAATTTATCTTTAATAAATTTTGCTAATTTCCATCAGATTTTTGTACAATCTGACGGAAAATAGCCAAATCAGTACAATAATGACTAAAATGTTGTGATTTCGACAACCATGTCAAGGCAAGATTTTCCATTGCAAACTCACCAGAATGCATTATTTTTGCATACTCAAATTTAATTTTTTTTGGGGGGGGGGGGGGAGGATGCCCCTAGACTCAGCATGCCTCCGGACGCTCGCTTTGGCCCTTTGGGCCACTGAAAAAGATGATGTACTTTTGGGGATCTCTGACAGAGTTTCTAGCACTGGACTGGTTCTATCAATTTTTATAAGGGAATGGCGGCTTGAAAGTCCTTTTTGTTTTGATCCATTTAGGGTTGGGCCTTTTTATTAGGGTCTGTCAGGTTACCGGAACCACGCATATATTTTTGTCAGGCCTAAAGTAACTTGCACATTTGTTGAGACATGTTTAAAATGGATGTTCTTTCCCTTTCTATACATAGCCTCTTTTGACGTCAGTTTAAATTGTTACTTGGGCATAGACGGAGGCACTTGCTGTGAAAGAAAAGAATGCTAGACATATTTCTGGTTGCAGCTGTATAGCAGGTAAAAGATGTCACGTGACAAACCAAATTCATATCCTCTTCCTGTAAGAGCCAGAGGTAAGCTTTTATTTGCCATTGTGCTAGCAATGGCTTGATAGTTTAATGTTACCATAATTGTTTCAATCGATGCATGGGGGGTACGATTGTATCGTACAAAAAATTGATTGGCATTACGGCAGTGTTCTTATCTTAGGTAAATGATCCACCATAGATATGATATGTTTGCATATTTTTGTATCCAAACGCATTGTGTATACACGTTTGTGTACATGATGATGATATAAAGAGATTCCAATTTCATCATGTCCATGCAGCATGAAATGGCCATAAATATTACACCCAACATGCAGTACTTGAAAAAGCAGGCATGTAGACATGAGTTTCTATGGAATCCTGTGCATGACGTAACCATATATACATGCATGCCACAGAATAGTTTGACCCATTTTTGTTCCATGTAAAACGCTGTCACGATCCACAATAATTTAAGTAACATTTAATAATTTTATTTTAAATCACTGATGATTAAATACAAAACAAAAACTTTCATTTTTACGACTTTGTAAACCAGCCATGCAAAATGTATTAAGTTTTGAGATGGCAGTCTCTCCTTCTCTCTTCCTACCCCCCCTCTCTCTCTCTCTCTCTCTCTCTCTCTCTCTCTCTATCTCTCTCTCTCCCACCCCCTCCCTCCCTCCTTCCTCCAACCATCCATCCATCATCCATCCATCCATCCATCTATCTATCTATCTATCTATCTATCTATCTATCTATCTATCTATCTATCTATCTATCTATCTATCTATCTATCTATCTATCTATCTATGTCCTTGACCTGTAGAGAACAGGCTTTCCAATCATGGCTTCATTGCCTGAAACATAGGCTCGTCGAACCTTCAATGCCAATCGGAGATTAGATAGACTGGTTGATTATCAGGCAATCTGAGGTTCTTGATCGGAGTTACTTTTTTATTGTAAGACACCTCAATATACAAGATTTTATATCTCATAAGCCCCATGTTATCGCATAACTGATTTATTTCGGGTTCCACTTTTTTACAGCTTAGTCCCCAATGTGTTTTAAAAGTTTAGATGAATGCATGGTTTACATGAAAGGCTTTTGTTTGTTTGTTTGTTTGTTTGTTTGTTTGTTTGTTTGTTTGTTTGTTCGTTCGTGTTTTTTTTTTTCTTGTTTTTTTTCGTGTTTTTTTTTCGTAGTTTTTTTTTATTTTTTAATCACCTGAAACTAACCCCCAGCTTCTATCTTATGGTTTCTTCAAAATTGTAATTTAAATGCTATGGCCTTTGACGGAAAACGTTTCACAGCAAAACGGCAAGCGAGTCAAAAGGACTATTATTCATGCAGCTGTCATGCGATGATCTACATAGGTGTAGGGCAGTCAAGGCATGCATTTCATAGGCTGCTACATAGTCGACATAATGGCCACTATGCTGCGGCTTCATAACCGCTACATTGCTGACAAACCTTTTCTTCAACTGATATTGCTTGGCATAATCAGAGCCCTGGTTTCTTTTCTGTGCATCTTATCTCAGAATTTTCTTCGCGCAGGCGACCACACGATGACGATGTGGGTGACTCTTTAAAGTACTTGATGACGCACGATGGTTCACGTGGTTACGGGCCAAAGAGCATCTCTTATCCGTAATTACTGACCACGTGTTTAAGTTCCGTAATTACTGACCAGGTGTTTAAGTTCAATGTAATACTTTATGGAGGCGTATATTGAGCACCTTAAAGCAGTGAATTTATTTTTAGTGTTGCTATACATACATACAGAGAGAGAGAGAGAGAGAGAGAGAGAGAGAGAGAGAGAGAGACAGAGAGACAGAGAGAGACAGAGAGAGACAGAGACAGAGAGAGAGAGAATTTGCATGCCCGAGGGTGAGTTACCATTTTCTCTCAAGAAAGATCACTGTTAGTCGGGAAAATCAAAAGTGACCGATGGTCACGAGTGATTTTGCCCACCGACAGCGATCGCGAGTGAGAGAAAAATGGTAACTCACTCTCCAGTCATGCAAGATTTTATTAATTCTATGTTAAATTGGATATTGATCGCAAAAATTATGCCCTAGGCCTACTGTCAACGCCGACCTTGCGTACCATGTCTGTTTACGTTCGTCGCAGTTGTTTCACGTCACGGTTGATGCATAATCAAACATCCCGCGCGCTCATTTGATTTTGACTATATTGTTACTGCACTAAGTCACCGAAGCAGGTGCATCATAGTTTAGTTGTAACAATGTTTAAGTCATGTGATCTACATGTAGAGTGAGTTAGTACTTTTGAACTTGGCTCCAAAAGTGATAATTCACCCCTAAACACAGAATAAATATATCTTTCTGCGCATTTGATATCTATAATGTTACTGCACTACGTCACTTATGCAAGCGCTTCATAATTTAGTTGTAACAATGTTTATGTCATGTGATCTCCAGTGAGTTACTACTTTTGAACTTGACTCTAGAAAATGATTATTCACCGCCAAACATATGATAAATATATATTATTGATTTAATTATTTATAAATCAGTACTTTTACTTGGCAACTGATGGATATTTCTTACGAACAAGTGCCTTCGGCTTTGTCCATGGTGACAATTCAGATTGATAACAAAGGAGATAATGTGATACAGGGAACGAATGTCCGTTTCAAAGGACGCTTTGTTCAACAAACAATCCAACTTACCAAATTTAAAGGCACGTGTCTCCCTTTTATTCGGACGTGCTGACAACGTGGACAGGTCTTGAACAACTGGTCAGTCAAGATGACGACGTTGCTAATGAAGCACACCCGCAAATTCCCCAAAGTATCCAAGTAATGTAGAGCATCATTCCCCAAGTGGCCGAGGGCTTGGGGCCCACCCTACCTATCGGAGTTTCTGCAACACTTGTTTTTTTATATTTTGCACCGGTGCATAAATAGCCTTGTGCTGATTTATGCTGTGTCGATTTTAAAAGTTTAACCATCCGTTTATTTTACTCTCATTTATTCCGTCGACCTTGTCATTGCTTTGTTCACTCTTGTATTGAACGAGGTAAGAAAATATATTCGTAGTCAATTTTCCCTCGATGAATGCATGATTGAAATTTCTGTGGACTTGTCATGTTTTTTACACAGCTTGCAACTGATCTCTGCGATATGAAAGTCCCCAGTGCCCATTTTTATACCCTTTCATTTATCATGGATGTATAATGTTCGTTTCCATTCTTATCCTGTGGATTTTTTCACACTTTCTCGGCACGGCCTATTGTGCGGTCCCTTTTGGCTTTAGTTACCCGTGTTGTTTTGTGAAAAACACATGGTTAAGCTGCCGTATCCCAAAAGATATACATCAATTGCCTTAGGGCTACAGAAAATCTAGCTAGTGGCGAGATTCTCTCTCACTTTGCAAAATCATAACAGAAAAGAAAGATCATGATGTTGGACGACAACAATAGTTGACCCAAAATTGTACAAACACAACTTTAAAGGGTAATGGATTATCCATTTTTGGTGGCAAAGAGCTCAATATATATATATAAAATGGCCATGCGATACAGTTTACTGACAACCTTATTCAATGATTGTTTTGAATCTTCAAAAGAAATACAGTGCGTTGGAGACATCAGCAGATGGTGCGTGTCACCTCCAGACCGCAAAGTATGAATTTATCTTTCCGAATTTGCTCAACTCCTTTATTTGAATCAACACTTCAGAAGAAATGGAGTTAAGTAATTGAGGATCCCATGTTCGGAAAATGGATCCTTATAATGGTTTTGAAAAGTTTTGATAAAGGTTTTAATTCCTAATTGATCAGACTTGTGACAATATACAAGACGTTCTCTTTTTCATATAATTGTGTATATCAGTATATTACAGGATTATCCCTGCCACAAGTGTCAGCAATTTTTTTTATTGCGCGAAACATATCACTTGCTGCTTCAAACGGAGCAGTGGGCACATAATCAGCTTAAGCACATGGCGGACAAAACAGGTTTCTCCAAGTATAATTTGAAACAAAGACGAAACGCAAAAATAAAAAAAATAAAAAAAACCCACACACCAAAAACCTCTCATGCAAAATTGTGAAATACGACCATGGAGCAGCTGGTTTCTTTTGCTGGAGAGGACTACCAGCCAGGCTCAACTGTTCCGGACACTCTTTTTTTTTCAGTAACGAGGGTGTTGTCTTTTCAGCCGGTCTTCTGTTGCGGCATTATGTAAAACCTCTTGTGGATTCCATGAATTCAGTCCATTGACATTTAACCCTTTCCGAGTCAGAATAAGACTGAGTCTTGGTCAATAGCTGTCTTTGATGCAGGTTAGGTGCAATACGCCCAGCCCGAGCCAAAGAAAACTTTTGACTTAGGGCGTGCATACATATAATGTTTTATTAAAATTTTTCTGCGAAAAAAATTGTTGAAACGAAATTTTATGAAACTAGTAAAGCAGACGACAATTTATATCTGGATGCTTTTGGGGCGATTCTGAGAAGCCAGAAAAGGGTTAAGTGTTAAATGCGGCATTGCTGAAAGCCACTCATCATTCACCACCAGTTTTCATCTAACATCAAATGAAAATGTGAATGATCAATCGAGAGCTTTTACAATGATTATGTCTCGATCGTATATACGAAGATCCAGTTTGAGGTTTAGAGGTCAGAACCTTGTGACCACAGTGAACATTTCATGGAAATGACTGTTAGTTTACGTCATTGCGGGTATAGCCTGAATGGGACACGCATTAATGGGACATGCATTATGAGAAAACAAATGTACTGTTTGCTGTTTGCCGGCTTCCGTACTCTGTGGTATTACTTGAACTATTGTATGCTTTCCCATGTGAACTGTGTGGTCATCGACCGGTAATTGGTTATGTTATCTGTCTTACATGCTGTCCTTTCCGTTGTACTGTCATCAAATATTTTGACAGGTTTCAAAAGAAGAAAATTACGACAGCAGTTAATAACTTTCCTGCCGGGGCGTTCCTCGTGGCCAGCGGGTCTCTTGACGAAAGTATTGGCTGAACCGTGTAAGATAGCTGGTTCATATTCTGCTGGAAAATTGACGTCGAAAAAAAAAGTGTAATCGTGCTGAAATATGAACAGCAAAGAATAATATTAGACGGTCGGCAAGGGAATAACCAGGCTGGACTTGGTGAAATTCACAGAATGGGAGAGAGAGAGAGAGAGAGAGAGAGAGAGAGAGAGAGAGAGAGAGAGAGAGAGAGAGAGAGAGGGAGAGAGGGAGAGAGAGAGAGAGAGAGAGTGACTGTAAATGTGTCCAGGAAATGGATGTCTGTTTTCTAACGGTGAAAGACAATAGCTGCTCCCTGCATTCACATTATGTTCTCATTTTTTGATTGTTAAGTATACCGCCTCGCTACTCTGAGGACCAGTATATCTAATAGGAACTTCATTGTTAACTGTGATAAGCTCTTAAAGTTATCCTATTACGCAGATGAAACATAGAGAGAAGCTATGAATCGTATCAGTCCTGCTACATTAACATATGCTCGATTAACCGTTATCCAAACGCAATTTTACAGGTACGTCTTCAACTCACATGAAGCAAAGTAGTTGCCTTTCTGTGTTAAGGGGCACAGTCGCTGACTACGTTTTATTTTATTTTATTTTTTTTGAAAAGTGTATCGCCAATGATATGTTGCGCGCCTATAAATCTTCGCGTGTAGTCAAAAATACGTAAAAAGCTGGCAGATCTGACATTTCAGAGCTTCATTATATTTGCCGTTATTACCGCACACACTCCATGCCAAATGTCTCGATGCGGTCTTAAGACAATGGACACTCACCTCGCAAAGTCAACGAAATGTCTTCCCACGCGATTTATTGGTGAGACTATGACGGAAGATCCAATTCGGATCCACAATGGGGTTAAGAGTTAGGGTGGTCAGTGTGCTAATATTTGAGGGGAGGCGCACTATTGTGCCACACTACTGAGCGTTTCAAAGGGTCTCACAATTTTCTTACTGTATTTTAAGGACGTTGATGTCCTTTTTTTTCAATTTACAAAAGATTGTTCTCGCGCTAAATAAAGTATGTGCCAGAATGTCTAGACGTACCATTTCTTGAAGCTCCGGTGAAAAGGAAACATTTTGTAGCAATGATCGATGTACAGTGAACTCTATATTTCTTCTACAGTAACTGGTGTGAAGAAACTTGGAGGGAATGTACCTTGGCTTGGAAATATTTACTTTATTCATGTGACATTACTGCCGTAGATATGGGGTACTTTTTTATTCACGGTGTTTTAACTTTTTTCGGGTGTTTTTTGGGGGGGTGTTTGTTTTTTATTTGTTTGTTTGATGTTTGTTTGTTTTTTTGTTTTTTATTTTTTCTTTGTTTAACATGTTTCCCTTGTAGAGATCGAGTCAACAACTTTGTCGGCATACTGGACACAATAGGCCGAGGAAGACTATAAATTGATGGCATGTTAATCTTCATAACAAAAAAATGGCAGATAACATTACTACTTCAAACACTTGCCGGTAATTTCAACGAAACATACATCGGTGTCAGACCCCCTGAAGCTTATACTTGTCAAAAATGCACATGTTAGTATCCCTATCATAAGGTTGATACATGTAGCTGTACTTCTGTTTAGTGTGAATGGCTTGATTGTCTTCTCACCTTGTAAGTTTACACCGAGTTTCTTCACCAAGTGGTGCAGCAATAAATGTTGTAAAATTTTTGGGAGTGGGTCATCTTTTTGGAACAAATCTGGATATATACTCCCTAAACCTCTTTTGTCAGTTGGCTCGAAATCAGAGAAAGATACTTATACCTTTTCATTCGGTGGACCTGTGATTCGTCTGTGAACTTTGTGGCTTTTCGATGTCCTCAATATCACTTTTCTTCAACTGTGGCAGGATTGTACCCAAATGTAGTTTCTACATCATTTATACAATGGGGGGCGCTGCTGTTGTTTTCTGATTTTCAATGAACACGTCTTGATGTGATGGTCTATATCAGTGTACCACAAGAAAAATGTAAATAGTCTGTGTACCAGTGGGTTTATGGAAGACTGGTCGAATTCTCTTAAAACTTCAATGTAAATTTGGATAAGTGTCTGTAAAGTGTTTTTACTTGTTCACCTTATGATAGCTCCGCGTTTTTTTTACGACGAGCATTCTTTAGTTCTGAGGAGATCCTTTGAGAACTTTCTAGTATTTGATGGACTTTCCTGATGTGTGTTCTTGCTGCATTGATTATACGAAAAGGATACATCCCAAGTTAAAGGGATTTATCTGGAATCCTGCTTTTTTAAATCCCGGAGCGAATCCCGGAGCGAAGCGTAGGGATTTAAAAATGCAGGATTCCAGATAAATCACGAGAACAAGGGATGTATCCTTTTTATACCATGCCTTCTTTGTTTTCATGAATATAAATGCATTTTAAAATGTATTCACCAAAGCAAATCAGTCCTGTGTTGAAATTTAGCCATAGAAATTTAAAGCAGGGATATATGTGTAAGCAGGTGACATATATATCCCTTGAGAAAACAAAGGAGGCATGGTATACATAAACCTGCACTTGTGTTATTTAAAACCTTGCCTCCACAATACACGTGGATGAGCAAGCAGTGCCCCTCATAAGTTTCTTACCTGGTGACATCTGCCTTCAAGGTTAAATCGAGCCAGAATAGCGTGTTCGTGCATAGACGTATCATACGATTTAGATCCATATATTTTACATAATGTGATGTATGTACCTGTATCTGTGTATATATGTATGTGTGTGTACGTGTGTGGTTTACTGGTTATAGTGTGAATGTTCTTTGGTTGGCTGAGAACAATTACCACAGACCTCTTCCTATTTAATTCTCATCAAATTTATTATATGACATTAAAAACTGACACCCCATTCACAGAAACAATTAAAAGTAACATTGATAGAGATTCATCCGAAGGATATCCCTTCCCTGCCAAGACAAAAACTGTGAAAGCGAAGCCTTCAAATGAAAACCCTCACATTTGGAAGTATTTTCGTGAGCTACGGAATAAATAGTTACGTAAGTGATTTAGGGAAAGCTGAAGACGATTACCATAACAAGCAATGTAACCTTGTAACTAGCGGGCAGTTTAAAAGTAAAAAATGGTGGAAAATGGTTAAGTGCTTCATGTCTGATAACTGAAACTAATCAATGCCTTCTGTATTATCAAACAATTTGGTCCTGTCTGATAGTAAGTATGAAGCCAAAGCCTTGAATGAACATTTTCTTCAAAACTCCGATGTTGATTCTTCCACTTTCACTTTACCTAGCGAGGTTCAAGACACTCTAAATTTGCTCGAAGTCATTGTTTTAGACAAAAAAGGTATCCAAGATATTTTAAAATCCTTGCATAGTGACAAGGCACGTGGACCGGATGGTATTAGCCCCCAGCTGTTAAGAGAGACAGCGCCAAGTAATACCTCTTCACGTACTAAATTCTTGAACTTTTCTCTTTCTAACTGTAAGTTTCCAAAAACTAAATCCTTGACAATAAGTAGAGAAAAACATCCCTGCAGATCATCACAACCTGAATTTCAGTAACAGTAATTTTTAAAATGTAGAGGTGCACATAGATCTCGGTCTTTGCCTTTTTACTAATCGTTCATGGTTAGTTCATCTTTATTACATTATTGCAAAGTCCAAAAACCTTGTTGGTGTCCTTAAGGTGACACAAAAAAGCTAGGCAATTAGAGGAGTGCTGTCTTCAACCCGCTCTCCTGTTTTGGTTTTTACTTTTAGACCCATAAAACTATATATATTCTTGTTGCTTAGCATCTCTAGAGTATATATACACCAAGAAAAATTTTTAAAATCATTTTTTGGGCAAAAAATGGACATTTTACGAAATGGTCCGATTTGGAGTTTTTCTCGGGATTCTCGAAAAATATAGTACTTAAAACCTCAAAAATTTGCAAAATGAAACTTCGTAGACATGCCCAGGACTGGCGTTTTTGAATATGTTATTTTTAGGTAGTTTTATGCCCCCTAAACATGAAGAATTGTTCATCTTCATGAGCATCATAATTAATAATCGATTACTATTTATCTATTGCGTTTATGGAAAAAGTGAAGGAACCGAACCTGGACATGACTACGAAGTTTCATTTTGCAAATTTTCGAGTTTTTAAGTACTATATTTTTCGAGAATCCCGAGAAAAAATCTCCAAATTGAACCCTTTTGTAAAATGTCCATTTTTCGCCCAAAAAAGGGATTTAAAATTTTTTTCTTGGTGTATGTATAATGTAAAGATCCCAAGCAACAAGAATTTGTATAGTTTTATGGGTCTAAAAATAAAAACCAAAACAGGAGAGCGGGTTGAAGACAGCACTCCTCTAAGTGCCTAGCTTTGTTTGTGCCACCTTAAACGTCTCCAGTCCAAATTGAACATAAAAGTTCTTGAATCTCTTTACTTTTCCTGTGTACGTCCTTGCCGAGAGTATGTGAATGTGGTCTGCGATGGATGCACAAAGCCTGACAAGGATAAACTTTATTGTGTTCAGCTGACTGCATCCCGGGTGGTGAGAGGGCTTTTGCTCAAACTAGTCTCCAATATATTTACTCAGCGACTGACTGGGAAAAATCAGCTGATCGTAGAAGGAAACAAAAACTGGTACTTCTGTTTAAAATTGTTAATGGAATACCCCCAGCATACCTTTCCAGATTACTACCGGGGACATTTTAAGCACGGACAAGGCAAATAAGAGTCATTGAGGCCAAGAAAACCACATTTTATAATTCCTTTTTTCCCATTAACCATTAGGGAATGGAATTCATTACCCCGATCAGTTAGGATCACTGAACATATTGAACACTTTAAACGGGAAACAAACAGGAGCGGTCCAAAATGTAACGAATTGCATTATTTTTGGACATAGAAAAATTGACATAAGCCATTCTAGAATGAGAATGGGCTGTATCCAGCTGAACAGTGATCTGCATAAAACCGGCATCGTAGAGTCTACTTCATCCCCATGAGGAGCTAATCAGGAATCTATCTATGACCTTTTCTTTGAATGCAACAAGTATGTAATACTACGGAACAAAGTACAATGGAAAATAATTACTCTTGGTAATTTTAACCCAAAAAAAATTATTGCTCGGAATGGAAGGAAAAGGAAGTTCAAAAAGTCAAAATGTGGACATTTTTAGGCCGTCCATATGTGTATTAAATTATCTGGTAGATTTAAAACGCGACTTAATTTGGCAATCTTGTTCAACTGTTTCTATTTGTAGGTATGCCCACACACCAATCCCTTTCCCCCTTTTGCTCCTCGTATTTGTTGTCCTGTGCGTGACCTGTCTGTGTATTGGTGCTCACATACTCATTATAGTCTTGTCATAAATGGACAAGAGGCCCTTATACAGGCTGGTGAGTCTGTCGGCCAATTGCGTTTTGCAAGTAAAATATGTTACCCCCCCCCCCCCCCAATCTGTGGAGAATTGGAACCCCGGTTTTAGTCACAGTCAAATTCGGCATAAACAAAGGAAGGAAATCTGCAGCAAAGGCTGAGCTGCAAACTGCATAAACTCTGCGTTGTTTGCTCTTTACGATCAAGTGTTGGCCTTGCTGGCATCCTTACTTTCAGCAGCAAAGAATTGCAATGACGCAAATGATAGCCACAGTGCGAGCACAAGGCCTGCGTGCGGGGAAGTCAAAGCTGAATGGTATACCGGCTGAAAAGCCATTCTAATAGTCAAATCACAGATTTTAATGTGTCCGTGTTGTAGTCTATTTGGCCGTTGAAAACGCACCTTTTCGTCAATAAGTATACCATTGTTCCTAATGACAAGAAAGCTTCCTTTTAGTTCAAGTTCAGCAAGTCAATAAGTGTGCCCTTGTTACTAATGACAAGGAAGCTTCCTTTTAATTTAGGTTCAGCAAAATCGTCTATAGAATATGGATCTTTTTAGCTCAGCTGACTTGTCAGTGAGCTGAATTTATGGGATGGTAGGGTCAGGTGTCCGTTGTCAATCTGTCCGTCTGTCGTATGTCCATTTACAATTCTCATTTTCGATATCTCCGCTTTATGTTTGCCGGGAATGTACCTTCAGTGAGTCTCTGCCAAACTTGTGTTCAAATGGTCACGCTCTCTTGATTGATTGATTTATGCATTCATTCTTTCATTCATTTTCGACCAAATCTTAAAAAATCTTCTTCCGCGAAATAGATCGGCCAAATTGCTTTGAAATCGCACAGGGACACTTCTGGATTCCCTATACCGTGGTCAAGAGGTGGCATTGCGAGTTTTTCTTTTGAGTTATCCCTTTTTGTGTGTACGTTTTTACTATTTTCTACTTGTCACTCTGATTCGACATGAGCCCCCCGAGCCAGCTCGACGGGACAGCTTATACGGCTCAGGTCTTCATTGGGCGGCTTCGCCAGCTCCAGTCTTTACATAAAAATAAAAACAAAACCCCCAAAAGTCGATCTTAAAGTGTTCAATAAACTCAATTTAATTCTATCAAACGCTGCCCACTGACAAGATAAGTGTATTATTCTTTATGATAAAATTAGTGTGTATTCATTCTGATATTCAAATATTGATTCCAGCTGAAGAGGCCCCATTCCTCTTCTCATCCCACACTGTCCACAGGAACTGTTACTCTATTTTTTAGTTTGAAAATAGCGCGCACGAAATCATCATCGAATCATAAACGAATGACAAGGTAGGATATTCAGATCTACTGATGTTCGTCTAAGATAACCTCCGATGAGCAGTCAACGTTAATTAGCTCATTAATACAAATTGAAAGATCTGCAGACAGCAACAAACTTTCCCCTGGCGCTTACATGGTATGCAAGTCAACAGGATGGCAATGGTAATTCACTTTCGACTTCTCGAGAGCCGTTAGCGAGATCCACGTCAAACTAGGCTGGGATGTACTTGGTCGGGTCTCCATCAAGTTTATTCGAATGATCATGTTGCATTGATTTTTGGATTGTTTTCATGATTTTGTTCATTTCGTGATAAAGCCGTAAAAACTAGCTTGAAAACTATTGGAGCCAACACTTTGACTCTTTAGACAGTACTTTGAATTTCGTGTACGACAGTCTTTAAGAATAGTGATCTTAACCTGATTCTAAAGGTCACACGACCACTTAATTTGGTGCGTGCAAGCACAGGAGTTATAGATATTTATATCTTAGAAAGCGACACAATGGGCATGATGAGGGAATTAAAAATTCCTGCCGAGGGCATGGTAAACTAACAGGATACTGAAACGTAAAATGTGCTGTTTGACAACTGTTTTCCGCGGCAAATAAACAATGATATGCATGCAGCGTGTACACAATTAGGACCTCTTTAAAAGAATGGCCCACGCACAAAGACCCAAAATTGTTTGTTTCTTTGTTATGAAGCAGTTCCACGTGTATCGTTCAAAGTTGCTCGATCATAAGCCACTTGAATGAAATATAATTCCAGATGATATCCGATATGAAATATAGCTTTTTGGTGTTTGCCTCGAAAAGAGAAACGATCACTTTTTCCAACAATATTCGGGATATTTTGATAGCCGAAAAAAAAAACAAGACTTTTTCGTTATCTCGTGTACATGTGGGGCCATAATGCTCCCATTATTCATGATGTAATGACATACTCTCCTGTAATTAGTCCTTGTGTCCCTCTGCAGTGACTTCTCCAATTTCTCATCCCTTCATGCATAAAACATGCAGACTTTGTGGCTCTTAAATTATTACCACACAGTCCCATTTTTAGCCAAAGCCCTTGTAAATTGAACTGTTTTAAAGATTCTGGGTATTCCATCTTGACGTAATTAAGGTCAAATTTGCTTCATATATTTTACAGATTGCAAAGTGGGGGATGACCTGAGTAAGTCTAACCAACCTCTCTGGTCACGGCATCCTACCATTAGACTTTTATTAGTGAGCCTATTGACACAAAGGCTCAGTTAATACTACTCGACATTTCAGAGCATATCCAGCTGTCGCTCGGTAATTCAGTCTGCAAGTTAATACAAATTTTCGAACATGGGCCTCATCATTCCTTACACGAAAATGCAATAAGGAATTTTACCCCAAAATATATCTTTAATATCGGAAAAGTACACATGGTATAAACGTTGTGTGTGTGTGTGTGTGTGTGTGTGTGTGTGTGTGTGTGTGTGTGTGTGTGTGTGTGTGTGTGTGTGTGTGTGTGTGTGTGTGTGTGTGTGTGTGTGTGTTTGTGTTTCAATTTTCGACAGCACATGTTATACAAGACAGAACTGGATAAAAATAATTTTCATGGATGGGCAATCTGGCTATCGTGCGACACTTCATGAGAAATGGTGCAATGTTTAAAACTTTGACATATAACAAAGTTAACCACCACAGACGTTAGGAGTACCGCTCGGTAAAACTCGTAATTTTGAAGAAAAAATATAGCGATATCCCAAACATTACGTATGTAATCAAATTAAGGGGAAAGCATGACATTTGCCTTTGACATGACAAGATCAGGGATACCTTCACTACTGTTAAAGAAAAAAAAAAGGAAAAACATTATTCTGCTTCGTGTTTTGACAATTCAAAAAATACTGAAAGTGCCGATACATTATTAGGCATAAAGGTGTTTACTATCAGCTGATGTTAGTCTCTTTAATGAATATATATATATATATATATATATATATATATATATATATATATATATATATATATATATATATTTATATTTATATATATCCCCGTAAAAAAAGTTTTTGCAATAAAATTTCCACCAGAAACACTATGTGTCTGATGAAACCGAAGGCTGTATGGTATACACGTCTTTAAGGTGAATATTCTCTTGCATTCCGTAAACATGCGGGTCTTAACAGTTACATCCAGTAATGATCCTACTCTAATGGAAGACAATATCAAGGAATAGACCTTATAAAGTTCATCTAGGCATATTGTTTTCCTCATTTCGTCTATATTGAACAGTTGGTTTCCCAAAACGTGAACCAAATAAATTACTCAAATTGCTTCTTTCTTTGGAGGAGGGACCCCGACTCTGTAACTCAGAAAGTCTGGATTAATATTTATTCATTTCTTTCTTTCTTTCTTTCTTTCTTTCTTTCTTTCTTTCTTTATTTATTTATTTATTTATTTATTTATTTATTTATCTATTTATTTATTTCTTTATTTGTGTGTGTGTTTGTTTGTTTGTTTATTTATTTCTTCATTTATGTTTTATAGCTGAACCATATTTTCTCTATGGTTATTTTCGGAATCGGTGACTCACTTAAGTTCGAATGGAGCACTGGCAACTTCGATGTCGATGAATTAGTTTTACACAGCAGGCCAATCTTGTTGCTTTAATAAACTAGTAAAGTGTTAATGCATTTGTAGACCTGCGGAATCTCACTGAATATGCAATACGTAATCAATCAAAGTAATTGTCATGCAGATGGGGTTTTTTTCATCACACTGGGAGATCCGGCTATAGGTGATAGCATTTAAGCAAAGTAAACATTAATCTGTTAAAAGTAAACAAGGCCTAGTGATCGTTGATGAGGTTTGTTATGGTATGAACAGCACATAGTTTTTTTGTTGTATTTTTTGTTTGTTTGTTTGTTTCTTTTTTTGTGGTTTGTTAGATTTTGTTTGTTGGTTTGTGATTTTTTTTGGGGGGTGGGGGTTGGATGAGTTTGGGGTTTTTTTTGGCACTTACAGGTATTAAGGGGTCCTTATCTTTGTCTTCTTCTTTTTTTTTTTTTTTATTGAGGGGGAGGGGAGAGAATAGTGATATTGCACGACTAGTCATAAAAACACAATATAACTTATAACCTCACCAAAAAGAAAGTCACGGACATTCATAATTTAAAAATGACGGTTCGTCTAATACACCAGTGGTATACATTTTGTAGATTAGTGTTATTGGTTCTCAAGAATTGTACCAATTATAGCACAACTAGAACTATAAAGATTACGCAGCTTTCCTAAATGCATTTATAGGTTTGATAGGACTGGACCATGAAAACAGTACATCAAATCACTGCCCTCAGGTACTTGGTCAAGTATATGAAGTTCATAAATCCTATAAGTGAGCATAACCAATCATTTCTGGTTTCAAAATTAGTGTAATATATAAACATACAGAGCTGAAAAAACAGGGCAAGGTCTTTGAAATTGACATGTCATCACATTTAAACTTAAATGGTGTTACCACCTGTATATAACCCTGCCGGTACTTTCGGACCCGTATCCACTATCAGGGCAACCTTCTCCCCTATGCTCTATATTTCAGTCAGCAGAGGCGCTTGGCAGGTCCAACTAGTGCTGCTACTTAATTCATAGCCTGGGGGCGACTTCAGTATCTGATACAATATTCCTATTCTGGGGCCCACCGCTGCAAACAACTATTAATTTCAAGCCATTGTATTTACATCTTTAGGTAGTGATTACACTAGAATAGTCCCTTTATATATTTTACATTACATCCTTTCGACAAATATGGACATATGGACTAACCCACAAACTTGGCTGTCATTTTGAAATTGTGGATTTCGCATGCCCAATGCTCTGAAAATATTCGGACGAACTTGGGGGTTATAATTTGTGAAACTAAACGTGTATATTTTGCAAATATTTCAGGGCAACAATAATGATGTGATACATGCAGTGGCTACGATTCACTTTGATATCCGAATCAAATGTGTTTTTGTGCGACTGTTTTGCCATGCATTGTGCCATGCTCAAAACAGTGCATGATTTGCTGGGTCAAGGTATCGTGCCGTATTTGGATTTGTAACTGACGATGATATCTGCTTCAGACACAACCGAGCGGACAGATTAAAGTAAAGGTAGTAAGTCATGTTTTTAAAGCACTTTAAGAGTCTTTAGCCCTGGTAACTCGGAGATCGGACACCTGGAACATAGCAACGATGATGATCACCAACCAGGGCTATGCTGTTTCATCGAACAGCCGTGGCAATGCCTTATTGAAATTTGTAATGCCATGCTGTTTCCGCCCCCCCCCCCCCCCCAAGTTAACCCTCCAGACAAGACGAAAAAAAGTACAAATACTGTGTTTGAGTGGACTTTACTGCAAAATAACGGCACACGACGGCCACTTTCTCGATAAAATCTTTCAGCCTGGGTCGATCATTTTTTTAAGGAGGGACGGTTTGAAACTTTTTATTTTCATTTTATGTCTCAAAAATTGTTTTCAGGGTCGGGACTCGGGCCTTTTCAGTGGGGCTGGTCGGGTTATCTGAACCACACATATATTTTTTTAGGCCTTAGGTTGAAACATGTTCACAGTGGATGTTCTTTCCTATTTTACACATTACCTCCTTTGACGTCAGTTTAATTTGTTACCTGGGTACTGCCGAATGCACTTGCGTGTTTGTAAAGAATGAAATAAATGATAGGACAGGGCTGGTCCGAACCCTTTTAGCTGTGCTTCAATCTTCTTGTTGATATGAAGCTGAAGACTTTGATTGGTCCGAAAAATTCGAGGTTATGGCCAGTATTTCATTATTTCACTTTTTCGGTCAATAAAACTGCACATAACTATGTCGTGTTGTGTAAATTCATAAAATAAACACAACAGAGCGCCTGTTGCAGTATTGGATTGATACACTGTGGCTCCAATGACTTCACCTTGCCGGCAGAAAGTCAATCAGTTACGGGGACTCGTTGCTGGTCACTCACACTGATGCATAACGAACAGGGTTTTCAGAACCACAAAACATCAACAATTTCGAGTCATTGGAAATAAGCAGTTAAAGTTTGATGATTGACCTTTCGACATCCAATATGTCAATTGTATTTTTACAAAGGGATTCGGGAAAACTACATGTTTCTCTGGTCGGTCATATGTTGCCTTTCGTTTACATGCCACCCTGCTATCGAGATTCGTGTAAAACACAGCTTTTGTTACGTTTTTGGCCATCATGCAACACAAATATCACCTTTCCTATATATACAAGCAGTAAGTGTCCTAATTGGTAAACTTGTCGCCAGGGACCATACGGTCATAACTTTTGCCTTAGAATGTTGTGCGTGACTTGTACTAGATCCTTAAAATTCGGGGGTTCTTTAACCTTAATCAGACGTATGAGGTCACTAAAAATATAGTATGGATTGAGTAGCCATACATGCCTGGTAATTATAATTTACAATGTGCAAAAACATGTTACGCTATACTGGTATGTTGTATGATGATCACTTCCGAACAACCCTATTTACGTGCAAAAAATATAGCTGGGCCTTCGGCCTCAACATCATTATTGACACGCGCACCATGGTAAAAGACAATGTCTATGTGTGGTGTGCAACAGGCACTCTGTGCATTTCAGAATCATAACCTCCTGGTTGTGTATTTGCCCTAAAACATGAGCCAAACCGAGCGATTTTTTGCTGGGGTTCTTGCCGTGTGGTGCGCAAAAAAAAAAACTTACCGCATGTGTTGCCACATATTTTACAATAACATGCATTTCGCAGTCGGTTGAACATGGGCCTTGACTGCAATGGGCCAGGCGTCGAGCCACCAGTCCGGTTTCTTACTGAGCATGAAAACTTTGTCAGATACTCTCGGTTATAATGTACACTGATGTATAGAATGACCACATGCCCGCAGGTTGACACCTGCCTTTTAACCTGAACTATTTTGATATATTCTCTCTTGTGTCAAAATTCAACCTCGCATCTAAACCGGGGACCCACATGTGATCGTAAATGTACAATGTAGTAATTAGTACTGCCCAACAGGTGTATATTTTTGGCGAATACATTGAACTTTGCTTTCAGTTCTAAATGTCTATCAATTTGATCTGATGAGAGAAATTGTTTTCCCAATTTAATGTTTCAAGTAGCATTTATCTCTATAATGCCGTATCCCTCATGCAGGCATTTCCCCATAATGCGGTATCTGTCCCACTGAAAACTGTAACACGTCGCTGACAGACTGGATAACCCTCCCCCCCCCCCCACCACCACCACCACTCACCACCCACCCCCGCTGAAATATATACTTAAAATCAAAAGTCCCGGAACATAACCTTTACGTACCAAGGACTCGGCACTAATATCCTGCTATTATACTGTTGTCATTTAGAGGCATGTCCTTCTGTCAGATCGTTGTAGTGAAAATGCCTCCAATCTTTCCCATGATGGGCTTTATAAGGCATGGGGCGCAGTTGAAAATTTGTCAGAATCCAACCAGCCAAGGGTCACAGAGAACTTGTTCTCCTGCATGGCTTAGACAACATGGGACCACGCAGATACATTTGACAGATGGTGAAAAAATGGAGACTGTGGCCCTTGGCAATAGAGGTTGAACCCAAACCAGAGCTGCCTAGGAATTCAATGTCAGCAATTCAGTTGCTCATTCAGACGCACATAGCCATTCTGATTGCTTAAGTGTGCCATTAAGAAACTTGGAGGCACTCACTCGGGCCCTTCAAAGTGCATATGCAGATATTCCAGAACAGAAAATCCAGAAACTGTATCGCTCCATGAACAGACGTGTTCGTTCAGCGATAGCCCTATCCGAAAGAGAAGGGGACACCTGGTACAGAAGTGGTGGCATGGACTTACGTAGTAGCCCCCTCTGTAGAATCATAGCTACCATTTTTGCTTGTGAACTTCCAAAGAACAATCTGATGTTTAATTACATTCGAATGAAGCCACTGAACCGAAACGGCCTTTGTCTGTGCTAACAGGATATTAAAGTTTATGATCTCAGGTCAAAACTTGCATTTCTCTTCCTATTTATTCAGTTATTTAATATGACAGGTCATTTTCCTTTGCTTTTGATGTTCAGTACATATTGGTTCCTGCATTGACAGGACAGGCTATGAATGGAGGTGCGATAACGTTAAAAGAACTTATCTAGAGAGAGACGGATGGACGGCAACCAACAAAGACCACCTTCCAATCGGAGATAGTTGCATCTTGCATCTGAAATTCCTGTTTTCATGCGCACATATACACATTATAATAAAGGTATGCATAGTTACTGTGCCAGCTTGGAAAGAAACCCTTGCAAAAATTAGTAGGATTTGAACCCTTTTTTTATGCACGAGGTGTCATGCACACAAAATTGTGCCTACAGGCGGGCCCTGTGGCCAACAAATATTGCCCTGCAATCGAAGATATCTGGTCGCAGCGGATTTACCGGCATTTATGCAAATGTAGATATCATGTGTAAATTCTGTGAAAACACTGGAAGAAAAACGTGCAAGAGTCTCAGAGGAGTTGCGCACACGAGATTTTGTCTCCGCACAAACCGACGGACCGACGGACAGAAAGCTGATTACAGTGTACCCTTTAAACTTCGTTTGTCGGACAAATAGTATATGACAGTTATTTCTAATAATGCACAAAAGGACACGATCCTGTCACAACCGAGGCCACAAAATTTGCCTTTTTTTCGTTCTGCTTAGGTCATCCTGGGCACAAGGGGATGAAATGCATGCAAGGACTCAGATCTTTAGAAAGAGAGAGAGAGAGAGAGAGAGAGAGAGAGAGAGAGAGAGAGAGAGAGAGAGAGAGAGAGAGAGAGAGAGAGAGAGAGAGAGAGAGAGAGAGAGAGAGAGAGAGAGAGAGAGAGAGAGAGAGAGAGAGAGAGAGAGAAAGAAAGAAAGAAAGAAAGAAAGAAAGAAAGAAAGAAAGAAAGAAAGAAAGAAAGAAAGAAAGAAAGAAAGAAATGTACTCGAAACACAGGCCAGTTCTTCGTGCAATAAAATCTACGCGTATATTGATACACGTCTGCCCTGATATAACCATTGGTATTTTACGTACAGTTTAATAAGCTTTTGTAAGTTTTAAATTGTTCAACATAGCAAGGAGGCTAAATGGAAGGAGAAACAACTAGCTGGTCGATGATGTCTACGAGCTCAAATTGTTCATCAAAATTGTTTGTGGGGTATTGTTTCAATGACGTCACTAACACACTCCTGTAACAATGCAACCGCGTTCCCCACGAGGCATACTATCACAGTGGATTTAAACAGGGTGCAAAAATTTGCCAGTCAAACAGAAAAAGGAAGTTTGCGTCGCGATTAAGATAGATGGTTGTTGAAAAACAAAATATTAGTCGATATCTCATTTTTTTCTTAAGACAAACGTGCATGGGATCGGAAAGAATCATAAAAATTCAAAATTTCCTGCTATGTTAGGCGATGCATTTGAAACCCATGCACGTTTTGCGGAAATACATTTTTAATGATAAAATTCTAAATTAGACTATTAAAGACAACATTCTTTATCTATTGGAATGAACGTGCTATAATGTGCCGTTCTGTATTTATATATCCTCATACAACGTCGTCAACCTGAAGTACCAGCGGTTCAGAGACTCCGAACGCGATGTATTTGAAACTCATGCACGTTTAACGGAAATACATTTTTAATGATAAAATTCTAAATTAAATCTATCTTTATCCATTGGAATAAACGTGTTATTGTGTACCGATCTGTATTTATATATCTTCACACAACGTTGTCAACCTGAAGTATCAGCGGTCCACAGACGCTATTAAAATATAGGATGCTGGTATAATGGACCGAACGAGAAGCCCATAATTTGTTTAGAGTTCCAAATTCTAAGAACCATTGACGTGAATAGAAGCAGGTGTTTTCGAAACATTGGTTTCGGGAGTGCTTCCTCCTCTCATATAGCCCTCTTGAAAATAGTCTAGGCAACTGCTGAAAGCGTTCCCCATCATGTATTATATTCGTATGGCAAGGCTCCACCTCACGAAATGATCCAACAACGAGCCAACCCACAATTTGTGTAGGGTCGTAATAGATGCTTAAGATCGTGATTCCGATTCACGGCCCTTCTTCCGCCCGACAACTGAAAGTTGCATGGATAAACATGAATTAAAAAGTGAGGAGGATTTAGAAAGTGTATATTTGTAAACATATGAAACCGTGACGGCCCACGTGGCGGCTGTTTGAGGTACATGTGTAACGTCGGTGGCGCAGAACTGCTCTCAGTTCGACGCAACCGTGCATTTGACGTACATGGTTCCTCATCGAAGTTATGTAAAGTTCTATAAACATAACAGAAAGTTGTTATCTGGAGTACAATCAGTCCCCAGACTGCTTTCGTTCCGCCGTGATTATCCATTTACTCTTGTGACAAAAACGGGCCACGTAGGGAGCTTTTTTTCTAATCTGTATCTCTCACTTCGATGCAATACAATAAAAAGGCACTAAAACGAGGAAAGTTCCGTTTAGAAATACTCTGTTAAATCAAACCTTCAATGTACAACAACCCTAATCCAATATCCAGATGCCATGTCATCAAAGTCAGCCAAAAGCAACACAGCAGGCGGAAAATGGCTTATGCAAGAGATACGCAGAAATAGTGGGCAGTCAGTCTGTCCACCTTGTTTTCTCTCGAGAACCGTTGAAGATTGCAATGGCTACCAGTAAACATGCCGATTGATTTCACGGTTTCTTCGCATACCGATTTTGGGGGGATATTCGGGAAGTTCTTAATTTTCAATGGATCTTGCGGTATATCGAATTTAGAAGAAAAAAAAGCTCAGTGTCAAATTGTTTCAATAATATCCTTCAGCGATCTGTGCATAATGAAAAAAAAAACAAAAAACAAAAAAAAACAAAAAAAACAAAAAAAAAAACAAAAAACAAAAAAAAAACAAACAAAGAAAGAAAGAAAGAAACGAGCCATCCTGTTTAGAGGGGTCAGCTTTAAGGGGAAGATATAGGCCAGGAATTAGATATTTTTGGACTCGCAGGGTCCTTGCTTTAGGTACCAAGACCCGTGTAAAATCGGGCATAATACATGATTTCATGTACGTTATTAACAGTCAAGCCTTCCTATGCGCCCACCTGTCACTAAGGACTGGTGCCAGTTCCCCTACATATTTTAATTCATTTTTACTTGTCTTGGCCCATCTGCTTGATGGTTCGAGCGACCCCCGTTGCCCCTCACCAATAGTCCCAGCAAGCCATACACCGCGACTTAGCGTACAGCAGTGACCTAAGCCAGGAAAATATTACGTGCCAAAGTGATTTATTTTATCGTGAGTGTGAAAACGAGGCCCTGACCTGGATTTAAATTTTCCGCGAAAAAAGAACATCGTTTACATTCCCGTGTATTTTCATCTCGTCAGTTCGTAGTCAACATTTAAAGGGAAACACACCAAGAAATTGCTATCCATCGGAGGACAAGGATAAAGCAGTACATTAAACACAAACAGAAGTTGTACCGCAATTGCACAGGACATGAACTGCAGTGTGGATCAACGCACAATAAAGAACTGCATAAAAAGCTGATTTCATATCTGTGTTTGCAAGAAATGTACGTGCGGCTCAAAACTTAGAACTTCAAGACTAGCAATGAAGAAATAAATGAAATGTACGAGCAATATTTTTGTGAATGCTCGTTCCGCCATATGATTATTACTGGTCCTTGTATTAAAGGACGAAACTTTTTGCTTACCCTTGATCTGGGAATTGAGTTGCCTGAAGCATCAAACGTCTGGTTGGATACCTTCAAAAAGACACTCAATATTCATGCCGGTAAAATATTTGACAGGTTTGGAATTTGATGATTTTTACTCCAGAGTGTCACCTTTCCAAAAATTGGATAACCTACATATATTTATATACGCCTAGTAAATCTGGGAGAAAAACCTGTAGAAGCTACCACATTTCAAAAGTGTTTTGCGAAAACCTGGCTTTCAGAACCCACACAACAATCAAGTCAAGACGAGGACTAAGACGACATACCACTTTTCTTACTCAGTGCAAGCAACACAGTGCTTGGGTGTGAATTTTCTGTTAGTCATCTTCTTAACTCTATTGTCGAAACAAGCATCAGTGACACAAACTGGGATTAGAATGCATCGAAGATTATTAGAGTGAGAAGAGAGTGACGAGACAGAGAAAGTTACATGTGATTCCAATCCTCTAAAGTGACAATATATATGACAGCAGATCCAATCAATGTTCATTTATACTTTGCAGGAAGGGAACTTTTTTTCAAAAACTTAGTCATGGCCACAACTTCAAACGTGAACTGTCTTAAGTTAGTTTAATTTTTAAATAGAGTGACAGTGAGGAATATTTCACTGTTGTAGTTCTATTCGGACATCATTTTATCATCTTTAAGATGACAATTCTGTGGACTTTTGACAGATGTGTTACCATTCTTGCTCATGACATTTTGTAAAAGTGTTTTTTCTTTTGTATTTTGTATTGTTTATTCACAATTGACGTTTTTCTACATAAGCAAAGCAACAGCTGTGGTCAGTAAATGGAGTATGCTTAAAGTTCAAGTGACAAACAAAGTGTTACTTTCCTTCATTTTAGCATTAATGTACACTTCAGAACCATATGTCTCAGATCCGAAAGAATAAATATGTCATTTTAGCTCCTGGATACGAAAGAAGTGGTATTTTATCATCCCCGCCACTGAAACCATTTCTTTGAGTTACTGTCGTGTTTTTGCCGCCAGATGGCGCGCTGCGTGACGTCATTCTTGCCAAGCTTGTATGAGAGAAAAATGGCCGAGTATATGTTTAAGGTTTCACGCCAGTAATTCAACCTGTGGAAACATAGACGAACAGAGCTATCACCTTCTAGTTCACTCAATGGATTACAAACATGTGTGTTTTACACACCAAAATGTTCCCAAGAATTTTTTACATCAAATAAACACCAGAAAACATGGGCATGAATGGGACATTTTTCAGCAAATTGCCATGGCAACCAGCTCTGCATAGTACTACTTGCAGTATCATTGCGCGCACACAGTGTTGACTCCAGCTGAATCACTGTGTATACTGGTGCCAGTGTACATATCTTTATAATATTCATGTCAGCTCAAAGTATACATTGTTTTTTACTATCAAGCCAAAATCTACCTTTCTGGTAGCAAACGTTTTTAATATACAGCCCCTTGCATCCCTAGGCCTGATAATTTTATTGGCACTCTCCAATCATGTTACCTCAGCACAGGCATAATTACTCCCGTGGGACCTTAATTGTACAGAAAAAGTCAAAACCCTGTTGATTTTTCCCCCCGAACTGATGAAAACAGTTTTTCTCAACATGAAACAACTAAAAATAACAGCAAGACAGATAAATTTTTTTTATGCTAGGGGTAAAAATTAGATGTTACTGCAGTGTGTTGATTAACATGAAAGACAAAATTTGGAGGCCAGGTTGCTGGATCTAATAGCAAAACATTTTCCCATTCATGCCCATATGCAAATGTGTTCATAAAGTTGACAATGTTGTCTACTTCAATAAATATACCAGCTGCAGAAAGTTTGTAATCCATAACATGGTGAATTATCACTCTGTCTGGCCCCACCTCCCCCTGTTAGCCCCAGCCACATTGTGCTTGTGGGGTATTTCCTGCAGGCCTGGGGACATCAGCCTCTACTCAGCACAAGGGGTGTGTCCTGCTTTAACATCCTGTTTCTATAGCATTTGAACAGTCGTGAATAAGTTGAGAAATAGTCTACAAGTGTGTCAGAGTGTCTAGAGCAGCAAATTTGAAGATGGGTTATGTCAAAAGGAAAGGTTCCAAGAGGCGCAGTGCAACACTAAGTAAAAGTGGTTACAAACACCTAAAGAAAGTTGTTCATGGGGGAAAGAGGCCACACAACACAGCCAATGGTGACAAGCAGACTTCTGTTGGACCCACTGTTGTTCATGGTTTCCAACAAACCAGGCCAACAAGATACCACAGAGCACCAAAGATGTTACAGGCCCGTACAGCTTCAACAAGATGCCTCTCGCCACTGCAGCCAAGGGACCGAGATGCTGACATCATTCCAGGTGACTGGGGTAACAGATTAGTAGACATTGGCAGTCTGGCTAACCTATTGACAGAGTGTGTGAATGAGCACAATTCAAGCCATGCAGCCTGCATTAAAATTTGCAATGTTGTGGACTTCGGTCTTGGTCCAACAGTGACAGTGTGTTGTACCAAGTGCAAATTTAGACGGACACACAGGTTGTACAAAGTGTGCAAGATGCCAGGACCTGGACGGGCCCCAGCATCAGTTAATCTGCAGTTGGGAACCTTCTTGATGAAAAGTCCCATTAGCATTGAGGACACCAGGCTTATGTTTGCAGCCCTGGACTGTCATGCTCCAAATGCAAAGACACTGCAGGCTTTGGTGGACAAGTGCTCTGTGAACTACACAAAACTGAACACAGAGCAAATGGATGAAAACCAGAGGCTGCTGATGGATGCGCGAGGCAGCGAGCTTCAAGTAATGACAGACACAGTGTACAATAATCCGCCGAAAGGCAGAAGTATGTACCAGGCTGGAACTCAGTCACATACACCCATGATAGATGCTGACACTGGCCTGGTGCTTGCACAGCAGACCTTCACTAAAATTGGAAAATATGCCAACATGGAAGAGACAGCTGCCATTGACAGCAGCGAGTTAAAGGCAGTGTCCAAAAATATTGAAAACATTGAAAAGAGTGGTCTAAAGGTGACCCATGTAATAAGTGATGGGTGTGCCAAAATTTAGACAGCTCCTGAACAGTTGAGATGTACTGTGCACGTCTCACGTTGTCAGAGAAAAAAATGCTACACTACATCCTTCAGTACGCAACTTGTTGGAAAAGCCACCGACAGTAGTTTCAACTTCAATCGTGCATATCTGGCCAACAAGCTAGTTACAAGGTGTCAGACTGAATTGACGCTTGCAATAAAAAAGCATGGTGCGTCAACACACAAGTTTTATCATGCTGCAGACCAAGCAAGACAAAACATAGTGAACTGTCTGAGCGGTAAACACAATCAATGTAAGAGAAAGTCACTGTTTTGTAAGGGTAAGGGCCACAACACAGGCACGAGAACCCTCAATCCCACCAAAGAAGATAAAAAACGACTACAAGATATTGTAGATTACAAACTTTCAGCAGCAAGCTTGAAGCAGCAGCGGTTTGGTCTTAATACCAATAAAGTTGAGGCCCTACACCTCAGGACTGTGAAGCATGTGCCCAAACATAAATTATGTGTTAAAAACTTTGATGGCAGAACCCACAGTGCCATGCACAGCCATGCAATGGGCAGCGTATTTTCACTGTTAAAAGCTCGTGAAAGGTTGGGTGTTCCAGTTACATCAAAAACAATATACTCTAAGTTTGTGAAACTAATGAACAGAGAACTCTACTACTGCAGGTATCATCGCAGAATCAACAGAATAAAACGCCGCCACATCTTACGTTCAAGACTGTGCAATCTTAAAAGACTGTCCAAGTTAAATGTGGTATCCCCCACCCACTCTGTGCCCAGTGATCACAATTATTAGAACAGACTGTGAATGTACAGCACAGCAACACCCAGTGACAGTACTGATGCAGTCATGTAACCAACCTGTGACATATGATGATCAACTGTTGGTGTATTCAAGTGTGAACCATATGACCCATGTGTGTATTGTGACAATATGATCCCTGACTGACACTCAACACATGATCAGTACTTCCAGTACTTTAATAACTCTATGGTATTTTAATGATGACATAACACATATATTTATATATGTATAAAAGTATGTAAAAGCATGCCATGACTCGAGCCACACCCTACCTGAGACCTGTGGATTATGTCCCAGGCCCTGCATTTTGATCAACTTACAAAAACAATTTCCGATGAATTCTTTTTATGGCTGTTCAAAAATGACACCTGGTGGTCACCAGAAAAATTAACAACACAGAACCATATATTTTATGTATTAATACATTTCACCTGATGTTCAGTTAAAAAAAAAAACTAACTTATGCATCTGACAGCAAAAATACTGTGGGGCTCATTTTCACACACAATATTGGTCTCCCCCTGGAATAACATCTGCTGGAGATCACTGAATGCATGTACCATGCTAACTTTTCAGTGGCACTTACTCGGACCCTAAAACTTTGCGCATTAACTCGGTCGAGCACCCTTACAGTGCTCTGTCTTATTAACATAACAGCACACGCCCTACACACTCCAACGTGCCTGTCACTGGCTGTGCTCATGCTGTATATAGTGATAACTGGTATAAAACTGCACTTATTAAAATGTATACAATGTAAAAATGTTGATTTTGTCTTCACTTTCATTCACAGTCAGTCCTTGAATGAACTACAGGTGACAGCAGTACTTAAATTTGGTCCTACCTGTTGACGTGTTGCTTGGCCTTGCCAGTATTATGGTTTCACGCCAGTAATTCAACCTGTGGAAACATAGACGAACAGAGCTATCACCTTCCAGTTCACTCAATGGATTACAAACATGTGTGTTTTACACACCAAAATGTTCCCAAGAATTTTTTACATCAAATAAACACCAGAAAACATGGGCATGAATGGGACATTTTTCAGCAAATTGCCATGGCAACCAGCTCTGCATAGTACTACTTGCAGTATCATTGCGCGCACACAGTGTTGACTCCAGCTGAATCACTGTGTATACTGGTGCCAGTGTACATACCTTTATAATATTCATGTCAGCTCAAAGTATACATTGTTTTCCACTATCAAGCCAAAATCTACCTTTCTGGTAGCAAACGTTTTTAATATACAGCCCCTTGCATCCCTAGGCCTGATATTTTATTGGCACTCTCCAATCATGTTACCTCAGCACAGGCATAATTACTCCCGTGGAACCTTAACCCGTTGCCGTTTGGGTGGGAAGATGATGAAGAGTCTAGCTTTGGGCCAAATATTACCTACAGATCTGTGGTCAAACCATACATGTATGAGCCACTGAAGAAGAGGAGACGTATCGAGGTTGATGAAGTAGCCGTCAACGACTCATAGAAGGAAAATGAGGATCCTGAGCCTGACGATCCCACTGATGTTGCATGGTATGTAGCGATACGGCAAATTTGCAAGCGGAATATCCGATAGACTTTGGAAGATATTTATCGTTCCCAGTGGTCTTGTCTCACATGATTAGAATTACAATAAAGTTTATATCGAGGAAAAGATTCATGCCCAGATCAGTAAATTTCTCCTGACCATAGAGCCGAGAATGAAGACTTATTTTACTCGATGGTCTAATGTAATGCTAATGGTAATGGGGAATTCCCGTTTCTCTCCTGCTGCTCCTCCGTGGTGTGACCATGCCCGGACATTCTTGAATAGAGCTCCCTTGTTTCGTTTGTTTTGTTCATTTGAGTTTAATATGGCAATGGTTTGATTATTTTCAAAAAACGAATGGCAATTCTGAATGTAAAGCAGACAAGGCCGTCTGTACCGATCGGCAGGACACAAATTGAGCCCCAGCCGCAATTAGGCATTTTAGGGCTACCGGGTCACGTGTTATCACAATCCACAATCACCGGTAATTAGCTTTTTTGGTAAAGTAAACGCTGAGAATAAAGTCAATATTTATGATTGGTAATTGGGCTCTGCGAGAAAATGTTTCCATGCAGTTCTCATGGGTGTAAAGTTAGGAACAAATTTTTTTACAATGTTGCAACTTCTATTTGCGGGAAAAAAAAAGCCTAGGGGCACAGATCCAAATTTTTATTTTTTCTTTCTTTCTCGCCCTCTTTCTTTGACTGGTACAAAAAAAAACATAGGCTAAGGGCCATCGTCACGATTTGAATATATCAAAAACTATTTTCTAGCTATTTCTTCTTTCATTCTAAACTAGTCCAAAAATGAACTTACACATTGTCAATTTGGTGATTTATTGTGAAAACACTTTCTCTCTGGAACAGATCATGTTTGAAAAAACAAGTATTCACTTTTAATAGCATGTCAAAAGTATTTGATAAACAGTCTAGCACTGGAGGTTTTTTAGTTGAAGGCAATTTAGTATAAGTGGACCCCCCCCCCAAAAAAAAATGACATCTGCTAATCCACATTGTAAACCATTGGTTAGGTATTGAAGATCAACTTTTTATTTTAAAAATATTTGAATTTCTTTTTTTTACTTGGCTAAGATCAAATTTATGTAGCCATATCCTTCATTTGGATGCCTCAAGCTAATAGATAGTCTGAACCCATATATAATACTTCTATAAATACTTATTACAAAAGCAGATCTGATACTTGGATGTATTATCAGAAGGAGGCAACTGGAACAGACAGGACAAGCAGTATGACTCTTGAGTGCTGGGGGAGGGGATCTTCCAAAATGCTATTATTATGATTGGTGAAAATTTCAGAAAATATGGTATCTCAGCTCTTTTCCCAAGAGAGTTACTGATTGTGAACCCAAATATTGGGAATAACAGACACATTTTTATCATCTCAAATTTTATTTAAGTGATCACATAATGTCTATTATCAATATACATTCCACATTAACACTTTTTGTCCTGCAGGTGCAAGTGTACAGATTGTGGACCCTTGATGAGAAAAGAAGAAACTGTTGCGTCGACTACGCTGCGGTGGCGGCACATATGGATCGACTGCGCTTGACATGTATTACACACCACCAGACAGAATAAAGCAAATAAGCTTGGCCTATTTTCGAGTTCGTGGTAGCCATAAACACATTGCTCTTTGTGCAACATGTGCTTTAATGTGAAAAAAAATCGAAATGAAACGTAGGCGCTGATATCTAGACCACATGGCGCATTCCACTAAAATGAAATTTATGTACTGTTTTCTACCACATTCTGAAAGCAAACCATTGGGGGTTGACCGTTTATATTCAGACTGAATAAGTGCTTAATGGAGATTCGATACATCTATCCTTTTGTCTCTTATGAGCAACATATGTTCCTATTTCTGTGCGTTTTACTTAATGTTTCAAGACTCGGTAGTACAGATTGAACATTGATATTGACAACTGAGGAAGCACTAGTGCAGGTAATATTTGGAAAAACAAGATAATTCATGGGAAACAAGCATAATTATTTGCTGCGTCCAGCCTCATACCCAATATTACTTCTGTACTTCCTCCGTTGGTGTTCACAGAATTTATAGGCTAAGGTCCCCAAGGAAAAAAAAGCCTCCACCTACTTTGTCGGGCTCACGATGAGCTAACATGCTAAACTAACTGACAGAAACGGTGGAAAAATATCTTCTGGATCTGCTTTGTGAAACAGTCCAAAGACTTGAATTTAAAAGCAATGTCACACGTCAAAAGCAAGGTAACTGTGGATATATCTATAAAAAGACATACGTCCTCATAAATTACACGAAACTAAACAAACGCGTACCATCAGTAGATGCAGTGTCTTGGATGCATATAGTTAATACCTTATTAAGCTTTTTATTGCAGACCAATAACTATGACTTATTTTGAAGCACCTTATTTGCATTGAATAAAATACATGGAAGGATATCAAATTTTTACTTCAGCTTATGGCAATAATGCCCATAACTACCATTCTGCATTGAAATCTCATTGTCTTACACACGTACAGGCATTTGTAAATGTAATGTAAAATCGATAACACACCTCTCAAAATGAGTTATGGTTTCGACTATGACGGTTATTACAACGTTCGCCTCGATGCACCACTCCGTGGTTTGCTCTTGTGAGCTACTTTAAGGCGGGTCGCCCTAAGCAATAGGATCGGTCATATTTTCAAGAAGCTAGATTTACTCCTTAAACAATGGTTGCGTTCTTGTAATCTATTGCTTTATTTATTTTTGTAAAAACTACTACTAGCTGCTAGCTGAATTACGTTATTTTGCCGTTTTCACACGTAAATGAGCATCACGTATGATACGTTGTGCCGAAAAGGCGTCAAAGGACACTAAATACCAGTTATTAAAGTGTGTGTGTCAGCACACACTTTTCTGTTTTTCAAGGAATTCTTTATTTCTTTCTTTCTTTCTTCTTTCTTTCTTTCTTTCTTTCTTTCTTTCTTTCTTTCTTTCTTTCTTTCTTTCTTTACCGGCAAATTTGTCCGACATTTCATTTGAAAAGTATTACATGTAGAAACTCCAAACTTTGCACAATTATACTTCTATGGATAAAGTCCGGCCTTTTTATAATGAGAGGTCATGCTTTTGAAAATTATGCAAATGAGGGCTAATTAAAGTTTTAAATCTTCAATATCTTGTATACTATAGTAGATGTGGTCCCGAATGTATAGGAGTTCAATCATAGCAAGGTAAAGGTCATCTCAAATGTCAAGGTCATGTCAAGGTCAAAGGTCAATTTTAAGCCAAAATGTCATTTTTGAGGTCAAGGTTCACTTCAGGTAGAGGTCATCTCAAGGTCAAAGGTCATTTCAAGGTTAAAGGCCACTTTCCTTGGTGGCCTTCTTCTAGCCATAACTTGGTCAATTTTTATCTAATTTTGATCATGTTGGGCTCATATTGTAGCTATTGTAACCCTGCATATTTTAAAATTTATGTGTGACCTCTAATGGTCAAACGTCAAGGTCATTTGAACCTTTGAAAGTTTCATCCAGTCACAACTTGGCTATTTTCCATCCAATTCTAATCATGTTAGACTCAAATTGTAGGTATTGCAACACTGCACATTTTTATAAGAACACGTGACCTCGAAAGGGCAAAGGTCAAGGTCATTTGGCGCTTTGAAAGTTTCATCTTGCCATAACTCGGTATATTTTCATCCGATTTGGTTCATGTTCATGTCAGTTTAACTTCTAATAGGGGGTTCCTGACCATTGTGCATGTAATGAATCTAAAACAAAAGTTGTAGCAATTTGAATTATGCTAAATAGCACCATTAGAAATTTTAAATCTTAAATAACTTCAAAGCTGTAATAGATAGAGATGCCATTCCAACTTTTACTCCTGTGTTATGGAATAGTTGTACATTGCCATACCAATATGCTTTGAAGACACACACACTGATTTGCTATGCAGCAAATCATCTTTTCTAGTTTTTGCTGTTTTCCTACGAAGAAAATTACACTGTGCAGGTTTAGCATAGATACGACGTTCTTTGTGATTCTCATTGAAAATATCTTCACATGTTGAGCACCACATATATTACACCCAATATCTTTTCTTCATCACTGAGGTTGCCTTATACCCGCATACCTGTCGATCACAACCCGATCTAGCTTGCAAAAGCAATAAACAGAAGTACACAGACGTAATCATACATCTATGTTGTGGAAAACAAAAACAATCCAAAATTCATATTTATAATATCTCTATGAATAAAATGCTTTGTTAAAGGAAAAATGGAAAAGATTGGGACGAATGTTATCTGCTAAATGCCCCATTAACGGATCGCTTAGCAGACAAGGACCGAACACAAGATAAGTAAGTATATGTATATATTTTTTCTCAAGTATATTTTATACAGTCATGTGAACATGTACTGAGCACGTGTTTTTCCATTGCAGTGTAGAAATATACAAATTTCGGCCATTTCAGGTTCGAGTGCACAAATTTTTGGCCGGTGTACCCAGGTATTTCCTAGCCAAAGGGGCAATAGCTGGAACAAATTTTCATGTTCCCGCCACCACATCAATAGGTCACTATTTACATCAGCAGTTGACTCTGATAAATAATGACTTAGCAGTTGTGCAACATCAACTGTATTTTGTTTTTGTTTGGTGCAAGCAGTGAGGGTTGGGCCAAAAGGAATGTTTTTTTTTTTTTTTTACGGACGAAGTTTAGTTTAAACATATATATTTCGTCTGGATAGTCCTATAGTCATCCAGATGACTAATACATGGGTTCTCTAGAACATGGAGACGAAGTGTAGGTATGTACAAGACACACATGACAAAACAAATGTTACCAATGTGTAATATCAGTGAAAACGCTGTACGAATATCAAGATTTGATCACTTATAGGATACAAGTTAAACCAGTTTGCAGTTGAGTTCAATATTTACCCCATAAGGAACAAAATGGCGATACAAATAAATTTGCATAGTCCAACCGATGATCATCACAGTAACGGAAACATTTAGTCGTTAAAGCACCTCGTATCAATAATGCTGGAGTGCATCACAGATCTGGATATTTAGGCAGTTAGAAAGCTCGTTACTGCCACGGAGAAATATTTCAACTAGCCTATCACTACCAATATGGATTATAAGATGCGGGTTAACCCCCGGAGTAATCAAAAGAATAACAGTATCACGTAATTTGTTTTTCTGAACAATGTAATAGGGACAGAAGAAAAGAAAATGCTTGGACAAGAACAAGCACAGGATGGGTCAGGAAGGATGTTTACTTTCGGAAGGTTTTTAGTCTAGAGAATCCTAGGCGTAATTGCGTATGGAAAATATTAGCAAATCTGTCACCATGGAGATAGAACTCAGGAACATTGTATAAGGCTAAGAGAGTAGGTTTAAGTTTTGATTTAAATATATGTAGGGAAAGCGAATCTCTAGTGTCGGATGGAAGGTTATTCCACTGTTTGATAGCATCTGGGAGAAAATAGTTACACACACGCGATGCTTTACATCTGACAGGGCGCACTGACATTGAATGTCGGAGAGCACAACTAACAGGGGAAGGGGTACCAGATTAGAGAGATAAGAGGGAGTCAGTTTGTGGTACATTTTGTAAAAGAGGACAAGCTTGAAGTATTTACGTCTGTGTGCAAGAGTTGACCACCCAAGTTTACGAAGTAATTTAACATGTGGTGTATGTTTCAAAGCACCAGTACAAGTTTAGCGGCATTATGCTGAATCGATTCCAATCGATCAGACAGCACTTTACCGCAGTTGTCGAATAATGCACAACCGTACTCAAGGATTGGACGGATCATAGAACAATATAGTTTGACCAGGGATTTGTGTTATAGTTTACACTTAAACCTACAGGGTAAGGAAATTCTTTGACCAGCTTTGTTAGTAATCCGTGTCATATGTGCATGCCAAGATAAGTCACCACTCAAGGTGATACGAAGTATTTCTTTTGTCCGCGTCAGTTAGACGACGCTTTGGGGGGGGGGGGGGGCTGACTTAGATTTATTTCAGTTTGAATTTAACACGCTCGTTGTTTAATCACGTGACCTCACGGAAAACCTTTTTTCGCATGTATATGTTCAGGCTGTTTTTTCAACCGGGTACCCGTTTTTTTTTCTGTATAATCAGGGTACCAAGCTACCCGTCAATGCTCTGGTAACTTGAAAACAACCAAATCATCATAAGATCCACACACAATAGTCCTTGACGTTTATGTTATTGTCCCCATTCCAGTCCCGTATGACTGAATCAATCACTGAAAAAATTACTTTTGATTTTCTCGCGGTTGCGAGCTTTCAGAGTCATCATTGTACCGAGAAACCACACTTGCGTAAGTAGGGGATAAGCTGTCTTTGATTCCAATGTTTTCACAAACAACTCTGTCGAGCGTATCCTCCGTGTTGGTCACACCTTTCTCCAGACTACTAAGTCTGTCAATGAGACTAATGTCGTCTTGTCCTTTTTATTGATGTATTAAATGTATCTGTCTACCCTATCCCTGAAAACAAAAGGAAAAGTTGAAATGACTCTGAAAATTACAGAGGCATTGCACTCGGGAGCGTGATCGGAACGGTTTTATACTGGGTAATCTTAAATGATAATTGAAGTTTTCTTCATCGTTTAATTTGCAGTTTGGCTTCAAGCCAGGCAGTTCTACAATTCAGTGTACTTTCGTAGTATCTGAATGCATTAACTATGACTTGAAGAATTGATCGAATACTCATGCAGTATTCTTCGATCCTAGTAAAGCTTTTGACAGAGTCGAATATGTCAAACTATTTTCTCTCTTGATACACAGAGGGGAAAAGCCGAATCCAGATCTTCCAGTTGTTCCAATGGTGTAAACAAGGTGGAGTGCTTTTCCCAATACTTTTCCGGGTCTATATTGACGAATTGTTGACGAGATTGAGGATTCAGGTTTTGGTTGTCATATTGGAAATATCTTTGCCGGAGCTGTCGCATATGCTGATGATATCGCTTTACTTGCCCCTATCATAACATCCATGTCTAAATTTGTTAGCATCTACACATTTTATTCCGGGGAATATAAGATCTGGTTTAATCCTGATAAGTCCAAATCAATATTCTTCGACTCTGATAACACACAACGACGCCAATTTTTTTAGTAATCTTTGGATATTAACAGCAAAATTTGTACGTAGGGCAAGTCAGAAAAGAATAAAAGTCATAAGTATCTACGTCAAGAGAATGCAATCAAAATATACTATTTCTTAACCAGATGTCAAGTACAATGAAGAAAGCTTATAACAGTCGTGGATAGCTGCTTGCTACCTTTTGCCCCTTGGGGTTTGACCCAACAGAAAACAAGCCAGGTTAAAATGTCTGAAATGTGAATATTAAACAGAATGATGCCAAGAGATAAAATTAAGTGGCACAACAGGCAAGTCTGAAATTTGGAAAATTTTTTAATCCAAACTTTCTAACTATCTCTGGATATTAACAGCAAAATTTGAGGAAATATTTGATCAAAAGTACATCTTTGAATCATCCTGACTCAAGCTTATTGTAAATAAAATTGGATCCAGATACAAAGTCCTGAAATTTAGAACAAATACAAACGAATCTCATAATTTGTGATAACAAGTTATTATATCCAATAGCATCCGAAATATTACTGTCCGGGAAAGGATAGTTAAGTGCTTCAAAACCTGCCTTTAGTGACCTGAATGTCCAAGTCCAGAAACATATCTCTGTTAACATCTGAATTGTTACCCTCCTAAGGGATATCTTTTGAGTAAATTTTGCAATGTCACTGAAATTGTGTACATTTACACAAGCAATGTCATCAATATATGTTGCGTTGTTTGATACTTTTGTAGCCATTTGAAAGTCGTTTTCAACAATTTATCTATATACTGAAATTCAAGCCACGTTAAATATAAATCTGCCAATAACGGCAATCAATTGCTACCCATTGGAATGCCTTTTATTTGTTGAAAAACCAATGGTCCGCATTAAACAAAAGCATTATCCAAAAGAAATTTAATAGCATCTTTCAAAGTTTCAACAGTGTAAGATATAACGTTACTTTATTAATACTTATTGTTTGACCAATACGCTTTCTTCGTATATGAGTTAATATTTGTGTATGGTTTACCATTATGTTTAAACATGTTATTTATTATTTCTGAAAGAGAACTTTTAACTTCATCTGTGGATAGATTTGTGTACAATGTAGAAAAATCAAAACATTTGACATTCTTGCTTTTAAAAAGTCTTTGATTTTATATATAAACTCGGAAGAATTACTAATACTGCAAAAACAATTTATTTCACAGTTTCTAGAAATTGTACTACAGTATTTACGGAAATGATTCCTAATTGAAGTCAAACACAATGCTACTTCCTTTGATAATTGTTTTTTTTTTTTGTTTGTTTTGTTTTGTTTTTTTTTGTTATACATTTTGAAGCATCAGCTATGAATCTAGATTTACAAGGGTTTTTATGTAATTTGGGTATCCAGAACAAAAGCGGAATAGAGGAGTCCTCTACAAAATGTTTGATATTCAAATTCCTTTTCATCTGATCTTTATGTGTATCTGTCAAATTATCAATGGATTGTTTGGATAATTTATATACGTCATATTCTCTTATGTCCTAAACATTGTTTACACAAAGCTCATTTATGAAAACATCCAGATAACATTTTTTTGCAGATGATCCCAAAATTGTTTCCTGTCTTATCAATGTTAGTGATTACAAATCTCTCTTGTAGTTCTTTGACTCCTTTTGAAACTTTAGGCTGTTTTAGATTAACCGTATTGAAATTCTTAATGTGGGATTTACAATGATAAATTCTATTTCTAAAGACTCTGTTCAAGTTTGATAACCACCCTACAAATTTCTGAAATTCATTTTTTTCTTTCTTTGCCATTTCATGAAGTAGGAATCAAATGCATCACAGGTATCCTCGGTAAAAGACTGTCAATGTTCGACTTAGGACATATCCGAAAATTTGAGCCTTTTTCATGAATTGTTTCAACTCTGAATTTTGCATTTTATCCAAATTACCTGTAAATACATGTCTGCGGCTTGCATCAACAAAATTAGAATATTTACTCTTATACATGCAGTCACAATTTTGATTCACTGAGATATCCTCAAGAGAGATTGACGCCAGAAATTTCTTGTAATTCATGATACTTTGTCTAATATGTTGCCATATTTATAAGAAAAAGTGTGTGGGTGGGTGGATGGGGGAGAGATCTATTACATTAATCCTACCTGACCTCCCCTGACCGAAGCATGCCATCAAGCACTATAAAGTACCGTACCGTACCGTACCGTAGCGTACCATAGCGTGCCGTACCATACTTTGCCTTACCTCGCCTAATCTAAAATTACCTTACCTTACCTTACTTCTTTGCAAATACCTTAACTTGCGGTACCTTTAATTATCTTACTATACCTAACCTGGTCTCACCTTACCTTATCTCACTTTGTCCTATCCCATCCCATCCCACCCATCCCATCTTATTTTATCATATCTATGGTACCTTTAATCATCGTAGTTTGTCTAACCATACGTTACCTTACATTAGCTTACCTCACCTAACCTTATCTCATCCCATCTATCTTATGACTGCAAGTTGACAAAAGCAGGGTTTATGCAACACGGGCCATATAAAAATGAGAGAAAGAAAAGGCAAGTATGTCCATCCCCCCCCTTCCACAATAGTCTATTCACTCCGAGTTGGCAACGCGATTAAATATGCAGTCAAAACGCAAATAAGCATCGGTCAGTTTGTTGACGTTTCTGACTGGTAGTGATTATGACTGTTGAAAGCGGTATTTCTGACCACAAAAATTAAGTCCCACACACTGCCTTCAATAAAACTCGGTACGCTTGACCCAGTTTGCATTAATTACTGCGTTGAGTATTATTATGAGTAAATGCATTGAGACATTTAGTGATTTGCAGCGTTGTTACGTGTTACTTGGTTTCCCTACTTTGTCTGGACAACTCTAGCAGTCCTATCATGCATGGACACCTGATACTTGTAAACATGCCGGAAGGGGGAGGGGGGTAGGTAAAGTAAACTTACACAAGCACAATTGAATATGCAACAGCTTGCAACTTCAAGGCTACGTGAATGTGAAAAGTATAATCCCACTGTTCATGATACCCTCCCCTAAGATGAAAATTTGGAAAATGTGTTAAATCGTTCATTTTGTAAGACCAGTAGCAAAAAATAAGCGTTTGGTATATCAACCAGTGACCCTTTGTACATTATCCTTCAGAAACATTGGTATATTTTTCATCTGACTGTGGGATTTTGTGATGTGTAGGCACAGGTGTGTTATCTGATTGGTCAGAGTCCGGCACTACTTCCAGGCCTCTTTACCAGACGGTGGTACACCTTCCAAATTCCTGCCCTTGCCACCTCGGAGTAAATAGACTGTAGGTATGTACGGACAAATAAAACGTAAATCCCACCACGTTAAACGTAATCCAATGTACCACTGGCAACGGAAATGCCCCAATTGAGTCAATGCAAGATGTGGACGATAATTTCAAAGCCTTTTTGCCTTTTTGCGGTTTTCAAAAAAAAGTAATAAAAATAATAAAGATATCCGAAAATATGTGTCGGTATCACATGGCTAATGAAATTGGCTGGGCGCTGGTCAGAGGTTCGTTTTCGATAACCAGTAACATTATCTGATACGTTGAGTTCAAGATGGCGAAGATGGAAGCTACATGTTACCGACAAATGTAAAACAAAAACAAACCTATTGTTGACTAACCGACGTCAGTTTAACCAATTAGAGGCGGCTCGCTTTTACCAGGCCATTTGAATTGCATTTTTATTTTGTAAATACTGAAAACGTACAGACTCTTCCTGCTTTTCTGCAAGATATGGACAACATGTGAGATCCAAACTCCCCCGCCAGACCTGGAATGTGAGGCACTATTGGTAACATATAATAACGTATTATACCTGTGACCCAAACTATTTTACAGTGAAATTACTATTAGTAATTACTATATCCTTTATATTCGGCGTGTGAATATTTGTATCTTTTTGGGACCAAATCGGATTTTTATAGTACGTCGCAGAATTTGAAACGTAACAATAAGCATCTGTAAAAGTATGAATTTTTTTAATTACTTATTTTTAAACGGAATGTAATAAATTAAGCCCGCACACACCATATACCCTGTCCACTCAAGCCACAACATCAGTATTTTTTGTCGAATACTGCACTATGGAGCATTATTTTGTTTGGTGGGTCTTTTAAAAAGATCAATACTGATCTAATAAAAATTACCTTTGGACCAGATTCTTAGTGCTTTAAATCCCATTACCTTATCATTTTTATCCAAATATCATGAAACAGATCGCCCAACTTAACATTTAGATGGCACCCCGATACCTGAATTACACTTTTCTACTCATTTGGGCATAGCCTTCTCTGAATAATCACATCAGTTGCATTATATACAAGGCAAGTAAACGCCTGATACCACTGCGTAGACTAAAATACAAACTATCAAGGGAAGCGCTTATTCGTTTATATACAACTATGATTCGACAAATAGTAGGACATGAATGTGTAATTTTCCTCAATTGCACTGCTGATTTAGTTAGATCTTTAGAGGTCTTCAAGCTGCACAGATCTGCACTGGAGCGGTGATGCAAACTCCACACGTACTTTTACGAACTAGGTTCTCAGACTTTGGTTACCAGAAATAAATACTTCAACCTTGTTCTGTTTTATCAAACCGGTCCATAAACAAGTCCCTTCCTATTTATCTGACCAAGTTTCTGGCAACTTCAGGGAACATTATGATATGTACCCGTCTCAATTTAAGAAAAGTGTAACAAGATTTTCCATCGTTTTCCAAGCCTCATTATATCTTCTTCATCTTCATCTTGTTGTTGTTCATCATCATCATCATCATCATCATTATCATCTTCTTCTATTTCTTTTTCTTCTTCGTCTTCTGCTTCTTTTAAGCACTACCTGTACCATATGATGAAGGACCGCGGCAAACAAACGGAGAGCCGCATCAGTAGTATTATGTAATTTCAACTTTTACCAAATTATTTTTATTATGGTGAGCGATTTCCAAATATACGTCTCCAAAATATATGACATAAAACATCAACCAGACTTTCTATAGAAACAATGGCCAAGTAAAAGGATATTTAACTGAATATTTCTTATTACTTGGTATCCTGTTGTGTAAGTAGTGTTTCGCTTATTTTGTATTTGTGCTGCGTGTCCTTTTTATTTCATACTTGCTGTAATGTATGTTCTGCAGAATCTGTGTTATTGGTGTTGTATTGTACTATTAGGTAATCCAGTATAAATATATATGCCAAACTTTTTGCCGCTGGATGAATTTTAAAACCTCCTAAACCTTGCTGTGTGGGCTTTTGCTGCTCTGTACATGTGTAGTAAATTTGGTTTATTCAACATGGCCTTTATCTTTTTTGGGAATACAGACGTGAGCAACTTTGGAGTTTACTGAAATCCATTTTGTTTACAATGCAGACATATGCTTTTTAGTTAGGTATTAGGCTTGAGAAATACCCATTCCAATTCTTACTGTTTACCAAATGACGATATTAGGGAATTCTTTAACATTTCGTTACCATTAGCCATCAATTAGACCTTTTGACCTTGTAAATCTAGAACGATTGAGATTTACCTTTAATAATAAGTTTGGGAGTATCGGCTGTGTTCCTGATAATTGTAACAATCTACTTTTAATGAAGAAAAATGACCGACATAAAAGCGGTTACATATATACTTTGTCAAGACACACGTTCCTGATACTGTCATGGCTGGTAATGTTTGTAATATTTAAGATAAATCTCTTCATGGCAATTTTGTATCATAGACGAAAGATGATCCCTAACGGTACCCTATGCCACCATTGGACCATTTGGCGCAACAACAAGTAATCCCTATCAACCCTCTATTCATGGGAACTTACCGTGGCCCAATTCTCGTAGGTGTGGCCGGGCCAGAGTCGTTGAAACTATTGACCCTGGCTTATTCTGATGAGGCAAGGGATCAAATCGGTGGTGAAAACGAACAAGCGATGTAGCCTTCAAAATTTAGTGTGCCCAAATGATGGCAGAGGATGGGTTATGGATTGTCTCAAGTAAGAGAATGTGTGGGTGTAAAAATGTATATACCGGCATGTGAAATTATTTTGGCATGACAGTTTAAAATGACGAAAACACGGATAATATTGGCATTACCAGGGGCCTAGAAGGACTTTTTGGATGTACTCTAGATCGACTCAATTAAGAGAATGGGTGGGCGCAAAATTGATATACGGGCAAGTGAAATGATAGGACACGTTCAAGTGACGATAACATGGATGATATTGGCATTGTATATCCTACAAAGACGGTATAAACAGCTTTACATGGAGAAAAGGTTTTTGACTGGGGCATTGTAAACTGATGGCTAGCGTTTCATACTTCCTTTCGAATTGTTTGTTAAAAGCAAGGGGGCATCCATTATCTCGTTTATCATGTGTAAAGCATTTGCAATTTGATGTGCACAATGAGGCAATGCTTGAACATCGGCTATGCTTTCCCACACCGAAGACTTCAAACTTTCTATACGTACGGTGTCACACAGACGCAAGTCTAAGTTTTCCTAGTGATAAATTTAATCGCGGGATTTGCCTGATATACAGTACAATATCCGTGTTTAACCCACTCAATCAGTCTAGAGATAATGTGGAGCTTGGTCTACTTTGGAGGCAATCGAGACAAAGAGATCGAATCAAATTTATTAATCGTTAGACAACACATTCTGACGGTATTAACAAAGAGTAGACATCGTTTTCCAAAAACATGGGTGACACTTTAATTCCGCTTCAGAATGAAATAACTCCCATTGGTAGCCAGCATTGCCAGCCTGTAAGATGACGTAAGATGACCTACTTTTAGTCAATTGTTTCTATTGGTGCTTTACGTGGGGAAATCAAGAAAAAGAGGCAGCCAATCATATCCTGACAAGAAAAGGTCAAGATATTACGCAATCCACTGGCCCTCCAGCTTGTGTTTAATTTCACCCTCAAATGACTCCAGTATGGCACGCATCAACATGTGGAACAGGGGTGAGGAGAGAAGTTTTAGTTGCTTTTTGGCATCCTGAATCAAAGCGAACTTTTTTCTTGTCCTTGTGCCGTTAATGATGCCACAAGCAGTCCCAAGTCAAGTTAGACACAGTAAAGTGCAGATACAAAGCAATTATCTGAGGTGCACGTTTCTGAATATTGGTTAAAGGTATATTATTGAATCTACGCAGAATATGCATCCATGGAATGTGTATCAACTTGATCCAAAATGCAAGGAAGTGTGCTCGTCAAAAGAGTAGACATAACACAGTTATTATTTCTTTCTTTTTTTTTTTTTTTTGTAGTTTCGGGAAGGGAAGCTGTGGGATTTGTCTAGTTCTTGTTTAGTGAAGATGAGTAACTGTCGGGTGGCAATGGATCACTATGGGCATATCTTTCATGACAAACAAGCTGCATTTAGTGATTTTTGAAGTTTGGAAATACGATCCCTGGAATACCTCCAGGCTAAAATTTTATAATTAAGATGAGGCAAAAACAAAGAATTTTATATGGGCAATGATGTATTCGATGGCAAAAATTATGAGTGCTTTTAAACATGCCTATTAATTTACAGAGCTTAGTAGTGACTTTATTAACAAGCCTATTCCCAATAATAGTTTCATGAAAAAAAAATGAAATATTATGTATTTTTCTATTCAAAGCTGGAAACATCTAGGCTGTGGAAATACATTAATACTTGAATTGAAAGAACACAAGAATGTTACTAGGGTAGTAGTATTGCCAACACAAAGAATTGCTTCAAATGCTGGAGATGCATGGTTAATATCATTAGTATAAATTAGACACAATAGTGAAATCAGAATTGACCCTTGAGAGACTCCAGTTTTGAGAGGAAGTGGAGTCTCTCAAGGTTCAATATTCGACTAGTTTCATGATTATATTGTATCAGGTGAACTTGATACACTATAATGAAAGGAAACATGTTGCTGTCTATCGTAAAATAACTAGGGGACCATTTTCAAGAAGAGTCCCTTATATTTTAATTTAGGTGAAAAAATTTAATAGTGTTATATACTGAATGCATTATAAAGGTCAAAATACTCACTAATCGGCGATTTCTCTGAATCCAGATATATATATATATATATATATATAATTTCTATCAACAAATCGGAGCGCAGCTGTCTCCATAGAATGAAGCCACTTACAATCATGCTGACTGTTGTTAAATAATTCATTTGAAATGAAATATTGGTGTTATTGTACGCAACATTTCCAAACATAAAACTGGAAGAATTGATACAGAATGACGTCCACACGTCAAGTCTATGCTGTCCAATTTGGCCATAATCCCCTAAACTACATTACCCTCATGTTTCCTGTTTGAAAGCTTCTAACACCCAAATATCTGGTTATCACACAGGATGTTTAGGGAGAACATCATTTTTTTCTCTATTTGCTGGTTATTTTTGGAATTATTGTTGTAAATAAAAAAATTATAAAAAGATTCATAATATGGTCCACTACTAGTAAAATAGTTTTGTACATATAATAGAAATTAAATGGAAAACAAATTACAAAATTTGCAATTAAAAAAACTTTATGGGGTTGACAATATTCTGTCTTTACATATTTCAAAACCTTGAATGGTTTTCATCAAAGTAAGTGTCTTGTTAATCTATATGGTATTTGTGAGTAACAGTGAGCAAAAACAATGTGGGAATCACTGGGAAGATATAATATTGCTTGAATCCTTAAAACATGTGTGTATATACATATATATATATATATATATATATATATATATATATATATATATATATATATATATATATATATATATGTATTTCTTGTTTCATACTTGCGTTCATCCTTCATTTTGCTGATAAGAAATATAGGTTTCAGTGTATCTAAATGACCAAATATCTATTCTGAAAAAAAACAGGTAACTCTAAGGTTACGGTGTTGACATTTACGATGTCGACAAAGTCGTTTGTTCGTCTGAAAGTGTGCCCTAGGTATTTGTTTTACAATGACAATAAATTCTCTGTTAGGGTCCACAGCATTTCAGACTAGTTAGGGTGTTGAAAGCTAATAAGCATACCCTGTCTTACACAAAAATTTAATGACATATAAAAAATCACAAATGTCTAACAATCTGATTGATTGCACATATGCATGGATATAAATACTATCAGTCGGCACTCACCAGCTTTATTTATTACAAATACTGTAGTTGGAGGTTTAGGAAAGTAGCGTGTAACTGTGTTGACTTAATACTGATGGACACTTTCGGTTTTAGTGCCAAATTGTAATGCGTGATCGCTTACCTTATTCAGGATGTCGTTTTATTTTTGCCTGGTTATATTTAAATAAGGAATGCTCAAAGGAAGGGACACTCTAGTTGTACTATTTTTAAATATGACTTTAAAACTGAAAATACCATTTAGGACGCGTTATGTTGTTGACAACTTGGCTATCTAACAGTGTATGTAACCAGTGACTTTTACATAAAAGCCCTGCTAATCTTGTTAAAGGAGAGGACATAGATATGCAGATTTTAGGAAAATGAATTTGTCACTTGATGAAACGTTTTAACATTAGGTACTATGAACACTGTTTCTTACTCTTTCCAGAGAATTGCACTTCTACGTTATGTATTTGACAAAAGGTTCATTATGATGATGCAAATATTTTATGCCAAATCGCCTCACTGATAAGAAGTCTATTTTCCTCATTTATATGACCAGTTCAGACTGAAAGATTTACACTCATACGTCTCAAAATTGAAATAAATAAATGCACCTACTTTATATTGATTGGGATTCAATCTGCTAATAATAAGGAGTATGTGGTGTCTTGACCTATTGCGTTAAACCAGTATATTCCTATCTCTGCATATGAACATTGCAGCGATAATTGTTTACTTCAGAACTGTGTTATTTGACTACAATAAACTTGTTTTTGGAGTTGGTGCGCTTGATTTAATTTCGATATATTCCATTTTTTGATCGGGTAATTGGTCTTAGTCTTATGCTACCCTTGCTAGTTCATGATATACTCTGTTGGAGCAACAATATTTTGTGACTGTAACCAAGAAACACATGCATGCCCTCACAATGTAATTTTGTAGCAAAAAAAATCAGACGAAATTTTAATGGCAAACCATTTGATAACATGAACTTCAACGTGCGAACAGTATCCTTATGTACGAGAAAAATTGATGAAAGGCATCCGCATCTTTCTGCCGGTTTTGATTGATTGATTGATTGATTCTTTATTCTTTAACCAGGGTTACTGGCTCAGTGAGGATTCACTGGTCTTCCGCCAGGCCCTGGATGGTGCATTGGGATTACAATGACAATATGACGAGATGATCCAGTTGATAAATAAAATACACATAAGAAGAATAACAGAATCATAAAATATACATTTCCATATAGATAAAGTAAAAAACAGGTATATAGATAAAAACATATTAACTAAGGTAAAACAATAAATATATAAAATGTGAACAGTGTCTTATCTGGGAGGGTAATGGATTACTGATGGAGGGATTTAGTTGCTGATTTAAACAGGGAAAGGGAGGGAAGCTGCCTTATTTCGAGCGGAAGGGAGTTCCATTTTAATGTCCCTCGGTAGGCAATTGTATTTCTACCATAATTCAGGCTGACCGAAGGCACATGAAAATTGTTACTTTGGGCTGCTCTGGTTGCATGTGAATGGATGGTATGGGAGTAAGTGAAGTTGCTTGTAACTGATACTGGTAGGAGACTGTTCGCAGCTTTATACATAAAAATATCCAGGTGATATTTATTCTGTCGTCTAGCATGGGAAGATTACAGAGGCTGTGCAGTTCTTGGACAGGGGTGTATTTGTTAGTCTTAGTTATTATACGTAATGCCTTGTTCTGAAGAATTTGAAGTCTTTTTTTAAACTGTACCGGGGCAGCATCCCAAATAATGTCACAGTAGTCATAGTAAGGGGTGACAAGGGATTTATAGAGTGTTAAAAGAATATGCTGAGGAAGATATCTACTGGTCCTACCAAGAACTGCAATCCGTCCATTAACCTTTTTGGTAAGGTAGTCAACATGTTGTTTGAATGAGAGTGTGCTATCCAGTATGACATAAGTACTTGAAAGCAGAAACATGTTCAATTTCTTCATTGCCGACTAGTATTTGTGCTGGTTCAAGCTTTTTGACTTTACTTGGGGTGCCAAAAAGCATAAATTTAGTTTTCTTGACATTTAAAGTAAGTTTGTTTGACTGGAACCAACCTGAGACAGTGAGCAACTCTTCATTAAGGGTTCTCACTATCTCCGCATGGTCCGGCCCAGAGCAATATATGGCGGTGTCATCTGCATATAGAGAGATCTGACATGTTCTGACAACTGATGGTAGGTCATTAATGTAAAGGATGAATAGAAGCGGGCCCAAAATAGATCCCTGAGGGACACCGCATGTTATATTCTTTGGTTCAGAACACATTCGTTTTCAATGAAATACGTTTGAAACCAACATTTAAGATCACCGGACCAAGTATTTGGCTACATATGCCATCTTGTCAAAAAAAAAATCAACAATCATGCTGTGTTGAACTTGGTTTTGTATTGTTCAGGCGAACTCGTCATAGTTTGTATCGTGGGTGCAGCCAATAAAGGTTCATTCATTCATTCCTTCACTAAGAACCTCGGAATCTGGGCTTATGTATTTGGTAAAATATAGATGTGTGATATCTAGAAGTTGCAATTAGCAAATTCCTCTTTTATTTTTAAACCGCTGGTCCTGATTATATATGATATATTTCATAGTTTTGTGTTACGATATTTAAGTTCAAATCACACTATTATGTTGTCAAAGAGTGGGTGTTGTTTCATGCGGGTTTTTTTTTGTTTTTTTTTTTTTCGGTGTACGTAAACACCATCAGTAATGTGTTGATGTTACCAAATTTTTGGGGCATTTCCTGATTACCAGACTTCAGGGTGAAAATACCTGGGACAGCAGAGGACGGGAGTTGAGCATCACTTTGTTAAAATGAGACAATTCCCTTCTAGTGTCATCGTGGCCATAAAGGTGCGGAGTTGCTGTACACTAACAGTCATATGTTTTGTAATTTATGGTAACATTTTAGAATTTATATTTTTCTTCATCTTCTAATTTCAATAAATTTCTAGATTTAACAAGTGCACAGTGAGTCCCCCGCCACAAAATTTGGAAAAGTTGTTGTACTTGTTGAAAAGATGCATCAACTAGGCGTAAAGTTATATGATTGTATTATATCATATTCCAATTAAGTTTGTTCCTTAATATATGATATGGTAGATACAAAGAGCTTGGAGAAAATGATATAGCTATAATATTGGGACATGAAAAATATATGGCAATAATGCATTGTGAAAATCATGTTTCAAATAGGATTGTTATGGCAATACTTTGGCACTTCAACTGCTCACTTGAAAGCATACTTTCCGTTGAATGTAAAGTGATAAAAGTGATGAAATGGTCTGTATATGGTAAAGGGAAAACATCAGCATGGACACAGTTGTAGGGTGATGTTGTGAAGATGAGATCTAGTGTGCGTCCTTTGATGTGTGTTGGTTTTGTTATCCATTGATGCAGCCCATATTTTTTGGTAATTCTAATAATGTCGAGATCACCTGAAGTCAAGTTGAAGTCTCCACCTAGGACAATGCGAAACATATCTAGTAGTTTGATGGACGCATGCTCAAATCTAGTCATGAATTATGTCTTGCGCCATTGCAGGAGGTTTGTAGATAAGAACAAGAGGTAGGGGCTTTCCTTTTGGAGGATAGAATGACCGTGTCATCAGTTGTATTTCTGGGGAGTGACTCAACAAATATTCCTCAGAATTTACTTTGATGTACATAGCTAGTCCGTGCTGAGTGTGGTAGTGAAAGGACCTGAAACCATCTATTTGGTACTTATGGGTTTCAACTGCACTTCTGATACGAGTCTCTGATAAACACAGAACTGATATGTTATGCAGTGACGCATGAGCATGTAAGTCAAGAGCATGCTTGTGGAGTGAGCGTATACTGGGGAAGTCAATAGGAACATAGGTCTCATTTTGTATAAGTTGTAGTGGATGATGCTGGTGGGAAAAACTATGGGTTTGCATTCTGTCCATTTCAGCTAGGGCTGCCTGATTTTAATTTGATTTTGTCAGGTGAATAGTTGACAATTCGCAAACCCTGCCGGCATGTTGCTCTGCTAAGAATTGTGTATGCTTGTCCTTGTTCTACAGAGCTCATTGATTCTGGAAGGGTAAGATCACCAATAATATACTGATATGTACTTCCGTGAGATTTGTGAGCTGTTATGGCAAATGCAAGCATTAATGGGTACATCTTGCGCTGCACTTGTATCTGATATTGTTTTTTTCAGGCAGAACTGTACAACTGGGAATAGAGTGTTGGCAGGTTTGCAGGACTTGATTTCTTTGCTTCTCTGCCTATATCCTCGTTATCAAATCTAACAAAGACTGTGCCGTTCAAAGACTCTTGTAAATTTATGTCTAAATGTTCCATATTACCAACTACACCATTAACCAGATGGTCATGTATATCCATGTTTTTAGTGACCATAACTTTAGCACCTTTAACAAGTGTGAGGATTGATGGCAAACCACCTGTTTGGTTCATACTGTCACCTGTAATTGTCACAGGGACTGTGTTTGTATTCTTGTCTCTTTTGGAGTCGTGTGAGGTGACTGTTATTTCCCTGTGAGAGGATTCATTTAGTTGAATTGTAACAGACGGAGGACAGACAGACGGCCCCCTTTCCTCATCAACTCTATGCCTCCCTATGGTGCCACTATGCAGAGGGACCCCATCTCTTTCCGTGACTATAGTTCGGGTGCCACTACAAGCAAGCATGCAAAGCATGAGAATACAGAAGAAAGCTATACCATGTATACAATATGTCTGGATGCGCAAAAAAATGATATGTTCTTGGGCCCTATAACCTTGGAAATAGCTCAAGGTCAAAAGCAATACATGGCGCACATGCCTTTGGTATGATGCAGTTCTGGTATACATTTTTTTATTCTAACTCCAAGGGTTCTAGAGATATGCATCTAGACACACGAAAATGGATTCTTGGGCCCTGCGACCTTTAAAATAGGGCAAGGTCAAAAACATTACACAACGCACATGCTCGTGGTATGATGCATCTCTGGTATAAATTTCATTATTCAGTCTCTCAGAGTTCTAGATATATGCTACTGGACAGACAGTAGGACGGACGGCCTCCTATCCTTACTGACTCTCTGCTATCCCCCCTGTGCCACCTTCGGGGGTAGGGGGAAATATGGGAAGCATAGACGTATTACAATAATTTGAACGGTGTCTTATAAAGTCAAACTAGTATTTTAAGTTTATGTCACTCACCAAGTGAGAAGTCCATGATTAAACCTTGGAAGGATGTCAGACTTTTAAGTATTTCGTGGAATGTGTGTAGGAAGTAAAAGTTAAATTACTCACAATGCCAATAGTTTATATAATTTTGGAAGCGATCTATCAGCTATTCAAAGTTTAATGTCTATTCACTGGCAGGCCAACCAGATGAAATTCGCCTATGCTTCCAACCTTTAAAGAATTAATGTTCAGGGAAGGTATTGTAACATATGTTTGTGTGTGATAAAAAATCGAAAATTTTGTTTTGTTTACATTGAGCGACTTTTAATAATACCAAATAAGTAGTCTTTACAGTTCAGAAGTAACAATACTAGAAGCTTCAAAATCATCCCCCAGTATCAACAGGATGCAGAGAGATAAAGAGGTGTAGTCAGCATCCGTAAATAATGCATTTCAAAAGAGTCGAGGCTAAAACATATCAAATTGAACTTAGTACTAACCCTGATGAAGCCATTTTCCTGTTAGAGGCTGATGCCACCCATCTTCAACCGTCAACCTTTGGCACTTGTCAAACAAAACGAAACAAAAAACATAAACGCAACATTTTCAGTCCTTACGCTGACAGGATTGCAGGATGACGCTGACAGGAATGCATGACCGCTGACATTAACAGTATTGAATCGTGACAATCTATGGCTTGGTTTGAATTTCAGAGGTCAGTTGCGTATTATGGGAACGGGTCCCGTGAATAGCAAAGAAAACCATTGACATCAAGCTCGCCCATAAACAGTAATTCTCAGTAGAAAAACATGCAGGATTTGTGTAGGTTTTCAGCACTGTGCACCTGAAGCGGACAGTAATGTTGTCATTGTTTAGTACCCATATCGTATGCTACAGGATTAAAATAGTTTTCCCTTTACGACATGCTATAAATACTTTATGTTAAACCAGTTGAGGAAAGATGGTGTACTGCCGCGTTTTTTTCCAAACTACAAAGGCAATTTATTCACATTTATACATCCCAAACAAGATGCATTCTGTCAGGGCATATCTACACACAAAATACATGTATTTGCCTGTAACATAATTTATGTTTATAATAAAAGTATTGTTTCCATAAAGCTTGAAACAAGATCGAAAAAAATGGAAGTATGCATATTTAACTATATGAACCCCAGATCCCCTCTGGTCTCAATTTCTACCCAGCGGAAGTATACCTCCCCCATGGTGAGAGCACTTTCATCAGTTGTGTTACCTAACCATCTGGAAAAAAACACCTTTTCTACCTAAGAAATGAGTTTCTCTAAATATGTTTAAAATCAAATACTATGTTTTTATACTTAATGAATGACTTTTCGTGTGCTTTTTTGCTTTCTCAAGTTGTTACTTTTATCATGGATGCTCATTTGGCCTTGTGTAATACCGCCACTCTGCCTGCCAACTGTCATGCCCCAGCCCAGGTGGCAGCACTGGATCTCAGTTAATATGTTGATCTCCATTCTTACGGCGTCCCATGAATGTAATTCTATTGTTAATGATAGTCAAATCCTCGAATCTGTATCTCAGAATTTATAGAGCCTCCAACCCATGCATACTTAATTTCCCGATTTCTTTTATTCGGTGAAATAAAAATGTAGTATCCACGTAATGCAGTTAAAAATCAGTAGAAACCAATACAACACGAATAACTTGGATTATTTACTTGTTCACTACCCTTTCCCTCTCAAATCACCCAAATACAGCAGGAGAAAAATCGTCTGCTGTTACAATTTTCTACTTACGATTCATGTTTATAGAGGGCACTTTTGCTGACAATTGCTTTGGCCTTTCACGGTGGCATGCCTCAGGTTACTGGCTTTCTTCGGCGCGAATTGAAAAATTATTGAATCATCACATTCTGACCACAGAAAAGTTAAGTAAAAAATTTTCCCCAAATCGATCGCTGCGAATATTCACACAGTACTCGTGGTAACTTTCCATTTGCCTGAAAGCACATTTAGTTGACTTGTTGTGCACTGGTTTTTGATAGCTATTGACCTGATAAAAAGCTATTGACCAATTGTATAACCATGGCTTGATCGTACTTTGCTAACTCGTAGAATGAATGGCACTGTTTCAATACGCTTGCCATAGGAGAGGTTGCAAAAAAGGTAAGACCAATATCTTGACGCTAATGCAACCGTGTTTCGATAAATTGGACTCTCGTCATTGTTACAATGAAACATTATATACCCGTGGCCTCTGTTGTTTCTTAACTTCCTGCACGGCCTGTATTATTTGTTTTCGGCAGCCCCAAAGATACCTTGGGTCAATCTGTGGGCTGCGAAATTTTTTTATGTAAATTAGCACACCTTCATCCATAAAACGTACATAGTGGGCAAAACAATTTGCGTCCCATGCCTTCGAATACCGTGTTACACTCACCGAATGACACAAGGCGTGACGTATGTAACACACCAATGTGCCCTGGTAAACAGGCTTTGTGGCGACATGCACACGCAATTGCTACTATTTTCAGGGATGGGGGGGGGGGCCTTCAGCACCCAGCTCTGTAGCTTGGTTCCCTGGTCATCCTCCCCCTCACTACTCGGCACTTCGAGCAATCCAGGGAGATAGGCACCTGCGAGGTAGAGGGCCAGCCTACTGCCTCTGCTGGGAAATTACTAAAATTCAGAAAAATCCCGAAACCGATTGAAAGAAGGCAAAGCAATGCAAAATACACTGTGAAGCACGTTGGCAGATTTTTAAAGTAAAAGGTATCACAAGCAATGCTGTTACGTTAGCACTGCTATGCGGGACTTTTGGCCTATGATTAGCAACTTGCTGTGTTCAGTTGTACACAGTTGTAGGGTAATTTTATTACTTGTACTGATACATGTACATGTATATCCTAATACCTTGATATAAAATCTGCATCATCGCTTTAAGTTGGGGCTTTGACAATTTTTTTCGCCTTTCATTCAGGACCCGTTTGCTATGCTCTAGCACGATTTAAGATTATAAAACCCAAAAATTCATAATGGTCCCATTACTTTCTAGCTTAACCTTCATGAACACTGCCTTTTGAAGGAATACTTGTTTTGTTTTGTTTTTTTTTGTTTTTTGTTTTTTTTTTTGGTTGTTCTTTAACCTTCAGCTGGTCATGCACAGACTCAAGTCAACATCTTTCCCCTGCGTTCCAGACAGAGCTGTTGACAAGAGGTATCATGAACAGTTATAATTGTATTTAGAGTGTTTGACAAGAAATCGCAAAGGAAACGCTGATGAGCTTTCAAATCACCCTACTAGTTTAATGGTAAAGTGTTAAAATGTATGGAGACTCCCATGCGAGAGCAAGACTGTTTCATAAAACTCTTCCTGTCTTTTGTTTTTGTTTTGTTTTCTTATAATGGAAGTTCTTTTTTGATAATTCATAACAATTTCTTCCCCAGGTCTCACAAATGTATGTAAAATAGCTATATTACATCAAGTTTAACGCAAAGGTTTGAGCAGCTGTGAGTTCCCATGATTGTAACTGCAGCGCCTCTCTCTCACATCTCCATAAAACAAAAATTTTGGAATTGGGTGGTTCTTTTCTTCTTCTATGATTCCTGGATGTTCTTCCACTGACTTCGAAGTATAAGTTTGCCTTACCACTGTACTTCAACGGAAACAAAAATTTTGATCGGTTTTGCAGCATATTTTGGACAGAAAACTACTTCAGGTGCCTGCTCTTACTTACGGTGCATGTAAGATTGTGATACACTGTGTCTCTGTTTTTGCATACCCTTTGATGTATACATTTTAGTTTTGTCAATATATGTAGTTTGTTTGCATGTAACAATAAATACTCCACGATTAATTTGTTAAATGTGAGGGGCATTTTATTCAAGGGGTATGATTTACGTTTTGAGAAAGGATCACAACAAACCATGGCCATAAAAAAACTTGATATCAACGGACATGTAAAGATAATAGTGTAACTTCGGTAGTCATTTTTTTTCGGTTGAAAGGAATGGTTTTTGTGTTATTGAATTTTAAGCGTTTGCAATTAACATTGAAAACTTTTCCATTTTGGAGCTAAAAAAGTAGCATTTAAAATTGAAGTGCTGCCAATCAAAAAAATGGTTACCTTAGTTATACTCTTGTGGTAACACAGCCGTTAGTTTCACAAAGATTCATCCATCCAGTTTTGAGTGAGGCTTTCTCAAAATTACCAAGTCTTGTAACATTTGTTTCTGAGCTATTCATTGCCAAAGATAAACCAAGGAGATTTGCTAACTCTTATTGCTCACAAATGACATCTGCTGATGCCACTTAGAAGGATGACTAAATGCAAATCCCTTTAACTCTGTCATAACTTTGACATACACACTTACAAACAATATGAGTCACCTGTGAACTAATCCGCTTACCTGTAAAAACACATCAAGTGAGGTTGTGACTGTGAATGGTTATCTAAACATCATCATTAGTGCCCACATGTAAAAGCCAATTAAGGTGGTGGATCTGAAGTCAGCACCTTTGGATAACCTCTAATCACTTTTTCATACTTTTGATAGTTTAATACTTATACTACACGCTGCCAAACACTCAGATGTGTGAACATAAAATTTATATAAGAATTTTGATCTCAAAACTTTTATTTACACTGGACAGTTAAAGGAGTGCCGAGCACATGGGGTTTGTTTGCACAGTCGTTATTCCATGACCCCTGGAAACCAATTGACAAGGGTCGCTCATAGGGAGCAGGAAATCGCTAGCTGTGGATAGAAGAATGGGCCAGTTCAGACTAATCACTACCATTGTTCTGATAACTTTGAAATTCTCTATTGATGTAAAAAAAAAAATAGTACAATCCACGTACTAGGCCCCAAATATGGAAAGTCGAATGTGAACCAACACCCAGACAAGCCAAGTGTGATGTTCCCAAGTTCAAAAAGTCTAATTTTAAGCCACAACATATACTTTTTTTAATGGCAACATCACAAAGGTAAAGTTACAAGTTTAGTTCACTCAATAATTAAAACATGGGACAGAAGAAATGAGTATGTGTCATATTACAGCCATAAATGCGTAAGAATTGGCAACTTTTCATTTCAATGCGATTTTCTCGGAACTGTTTATTGCTCAACCTCTGCAATTTGTATCTAGCCTCACAAAGGTACGAATTGCCCTGTCACATTAAAATCAACGGACATCAAAAGAAAAATATCATACCCAGGAGGTTCCCAGGAGTTTTTTCTGACAACCCCTTCCGTGACTTTTGGAGCCATTTATAGAAAGAAAATGAACAACCTCTCTGGACTAAATTAAAAATTTTATAACTTTTTATTCATGGTATTCAGGACTCCCCATTGAATTCGATACTGGACATGGATATATATTCGAAATTTCTTCTGATTTCAACTTGAAAAATAAAACAAGAGAAGAACAATATTGTGCGACTTCTGCGTAAAAAATGTGAAAATCGTATCAAAGTCAGAAAGAATGCTATAAAATCTCGAAAAATTCCAATCCTGCAAAGATCTCTATGGATACAAATCTATGGATATGTAGTAAACAGAAAATATATAGGTTTAATGTACTTGTGAAAAAATTAAACGGGTAATATTGATCCAAAATTGCCAGTCTCACTGCGCACTAGCTTCACAGCTTTCACCTTAACTGATTGACTCCATACAGCCTGTACGGACAGAAGGAAACTTTTTCATTTAAAGTTTCGCATAGAAGTAAAGATGTTAGAGTGAAACTATTTGGCATGGATAACAATTAGCGCTTTGTCATCCCAAAAGTGACAAAAGCTCAATTTAACTGATTTCAAGGTCTCGTGTACGCTCCAAAACCTTGAAACCGTGAAGTAATTAAAGAAACTAGCAGAGGGACACGCTATTGGTTTACTGCACAGTTATTGTGGCAAATATGGCCATATTCAAGAAAATGAATTGAGATTTTCTAATATATCGACCCTACTTAGAGATATAATATTCCTCATAGATTTAGTCATTTATAAGATGCCTTTTGTTCACAAAGCAAGTGATTATAGTTCTTTTCAGAACTGAATTTTTACGTCAGAAAAAGCTTAGGGTGTTTTGTTTTTTTTTTTTTTAATATTCTGCAAATGTTCTGCTGAAATTGTGATCAACAGATCCAATGCCAGAATAAAGTCGCCCAGTTCCAATCAAAACATATGGCTAGTCGGGCTATTTTCTCTCCATTTAAACTATGTTTGCTTTTTATCAACGCTACATAGTGAGCGGTTTATCCATTTTTTCACCTCTATGCTCCTTGTTATCAAACACTTGGTTTCCCTTGTCAACATTTGGAACGAGTGATCGAGCACAACAAAAAGAAAAACACGGAAGCAAATGGTGGGTCCTGAACCAAATTGTAGCAACTTTTTTAACAAAGCATGGATCCAACACCTCGTCCTGTAAGTCTTAAAAGAAGTTGTTTACAACATATAAATAAGTACATTATAAACGAACAAACAATGAATGAATGAATGACATTTTAGGTACCCACCATGCTTGAAAGCCCGTGAACTGACAAATACTGATGGAAACATGCTAAACTTTGTTTTACTGGAAAGAACATGACCCACAGATTTCATGTATGATTATATTTTATCTTATTTTCAGAGCAAATTGTTAAATTACATTGGACTCAAATGTATTGTGCCTAAAAAGTTATCCAGTGATTTTTATGTATTGGTTGGCTTTCCAGATTTGTGCTTTCAAACATACAGGGATTCCAAAATACAGGACGTCAAGTTTGGCTTGCCATTATTGCAAAACAAACACTGATCAAAACTCCTGAATACATTTTTCGCCAGACTAGTGCACATTACTTGTCAGTGAAGAAATTTGAAAATTGAATAAATCGGAAAGGAGAAATATCCATTTGAAGAAGGGTTCCAAATTTGACAGCCTCCTCGTGTATCTGAATGTTTATTTAACAGTTAATTGAAATATTCCTCAATTGTAATCATATTAAAAACATCTGTAAAATTGTGTCCTTTCCAGTAATATATGGTTGCAACATGTTTCCAGCAGACGTTTTCAATTTCAATCTATGGGCCTTAAAAGATGGTGATTATCTAAATATTGTTTCCGTGTATTTCGTGTCGTTAAGGGTTGATTCATCGGGTTTCCACAGCTGAAGCTGTTATTTTATGCATTAAGTCTTGAAAGCCTTTTGCTTATTTCTTACCTTATAACTCTTGCCCCCTAATAAAATCTATTTAACCACCTTACAGCAATGGTGACGTATTAACTCCGCCTTCCCTGCTCTAGATTACAGGATAAGGGAATTCGTTTAAAAGTCATTCGGTGGGAATGCAACCATTACAATACGTTTGACTTGGGTTTCATTTTTATGGTGTCCATCGAAAAAATATGTTGGATACGCTGAACAAAATCTCACTTATTATAGACGACTTCCCAAAATGCTGGCTACGTCACCATTAGTTCCACGTGACGTTCTCTTGCATTTGTGTTTCTTTTCAATGTTTCTCCTATAAACAGATATTAGGCTTTCTGCCTGATATTCTTATATTTTATCCTTTCCTTTTCCACGGCCAATGAGACCCTGCATTCAAAGAACTTTGGTAATTGGAAATACATTGTTCCATTATGACTATCAACCCAACCTGTACCAAGCACCTTTGTGAAAACGCGAGCTAATTATAACAATAGAGATGTGTTACATTTAAAAGCACCAGTTGGATGTACGTTTGCTGTGTATTAAAGCATCCATATTAATCAACCTCGATCTTATCGGATCAAGGAATTGAGGTGTTATGTGAAAATATCTATAAAATATCCTGTTGGCTTCATACAAATCTGTTCTGTACTGGCTTCCAAAAAGTTGTGTCACCAGTTGAATCAGAGCATGCTTTTATGTTTTACTGTCATCATTTACAAGATTCAACATTAACAAATTACATACCATCATATAAAATACGACAGATAATCGAACAGCAAATGGCAAAAGACACATAGACTGTTTGCTGCGTAAAACGGATAAAATGAATATCTCTGGGCGGGTTACATTTCCCACCTCAAGGATGAACTGGAAAAACAGACCACGTTGTGGAATAATATGTTAACTCATGACATACATGATTGTCGAAAGGCTCGACTGACTCCAAATGTCAAGTCGTTTTCTCCATACCCATTCTCTTTACTTGATTTCTTTTTAAGGCATCTCACAATACAAATAACTTCGTCTATTGGATATGCATAGGAGTTTGTTGAAATCCGTTGGGTAACTGGGTGTCATTCTGCACGCTATCCATATGTATTCGAAAATAATTTTTGAATTGGGTCTGGCCTAGAGGGTCAACTTTAACCTTCCCTTAAATTTACATTGAATGTAAGACTTAAACTAAAGATACCCGGCTAAAAGCCATTTTTTCACCCCCACCCCCACCCCCCCACCTCATTTCTCCGTTGCAATGCTTGGCTGCAGGAGTCAGACTTGTCAGCGACTTCAAACAACACCGAGCAACTCAACCTAATTGCTATTACAAAATCACCGAGATAGCACTTTAGTCAATACATTGGGGGCTCTAGTTAGCTTCATCCAGTTACTTTTTTTTTCAAATATAAACACAAATCTAGCAATGATGGTAATTTTCAGAAAATGCTTTACTGAATTAACATATTGATTATGAAAATTGGCCGACAGAAAGTGAACTTATGCATCTATTTTGTACTATGAAGCACCAAAAACAGGACACAGGAAGCTGTTCTAGTAATTTAGTTATTGAGAGAAAGTGGCAAGCAAGCTGGCCGAGAGTGTGTGCGCAGTGATCTTCTGCTGGCTTCAAAGAGTGTTGGACTTGGGTAGGGAAAAGAGAAATGAGGGTAAAAACTCAATCTTTATGGTAGCTGAGGTGTACACATTATGATTCAGATTATATTACATTACCATTGAAATTAGTTTTAAAAACATTGAAGCAGAAGACATTTGGCCACCAGCTAGTTCTGGCAAGCTCAAATGAAAGAGAGACGGTTTTGCTCCAACATATTTTATTTCAAAAGCGATTGAAAAGCAGGCGAAGCCTTCTTAAATCCCTCTCGCGAAGAAAAACAATACATTATAATTAGTAGAGGTGAATTAAGGTTGTGTGATAATAAGAGAATGTAGATATAAACACAACAGGACAATATAATTACAAGAAAATACGTAGCAAAATGGAGACCACTATTGCAGGACAGGTAGGTAAATAATTTCAACTGGTTTATGATAACATTATATCTGATACATTTAGGTGAAGCGACTTGCTTCGTTAATGTAAGCAATCATTGATTTGGGGACAGTTGCAGTCTGCATAAAGGTTCGCGTCTGATCATCGTGTGTAGGATGTATAGTTGTTCAGAAAACGGAGGACATACCAAAAAAAAATGGAATATATCTTCATTTCTTTTGCAACAGTGCCTGGATCAGCCACTCATGTCTTCTATTCATCAGCATTTCGGGTGCTGGATCCATATGTAATTTGGCAAGTATAATGTTAATTTTCTAACACCAACATCAATTTCTATTCTTTGTTACAAGTTCAGTTGCAGTCAAAACCTTGCAGCACAGAGATGGTTGAAATGAATATGCTAGTAAACACAAACACAAACAGTTGCTCCATTAGTTGCATTTCGAAAATCTGACTTATGTTGGATATTGACCATGGAGTCATATTTTGCCTGTTTGTTTGTTTGTTTGTTTTCTGTCTGTCTCTCTGTCTCCTTTGACCTTGCTTTTGTTCATCCGTATGGTCATGTTTACAAACTTCTGTCCTTTAAGGTTGAGCAGGAAATATAACACCAATTGGTGATGGAGTTACATTAAAATATTTTTCTAAGAATTGTATGTCCTCAGTCATTACTTGTCCTCAGCAGGCTATGTGTTTACTTATCAAACGGTGAGAATAAAGTTGATTGAAATGTTTCTACGTTGCACATATGTGCCACAGATTTAGGTTTTGCATAATGCAGGCTCCCCGTAAATGAAAGATGTGTACAAACCAAGGCAAAGATATTCACTGATCACAAAGCACTATACGTTTTTTTCAACTTTGACAAATATTGTAGCATCCAATAAATAAACTTGCTCTCGTAAGACAGATGTGCTTGAGTCGAAATGTTATGGAAAATACTACTTTAAAAAGTGGTACCAATTCTCATTTTTGACGCTGCGCTCAAAATTCAAAAACGGGAAACTCGTTTGAGGGATAAATGTACTTGAAACGTGGCGGTAACAATTTGTTAAACAGGCATTCGTAATATAGAAGGCACTGTTAGATTTGTCAGTGTCAGGATGGTCGATTTGGTTTAATCATTAAACGGTCATATTATCATTATGGTGAGGCTAAAATTCGTTGACGCACCTTGAACGTGAGGCGTTCAGGGTTCGCTGAGTAAAGCTTGTGACTTCTGGCGTCCTGTCCCTTTTTTCATTTTTATTAAAAACGTTTTGAGATAGGTCAATTACATGAATGAAGCAGACGACAGAATTACCTGATCGCTGTGGCTCTATTTGACAAACAAGACATTAAAATATATTTCATTCCCGATGAGAGACAAGGGACAAAATCTTTTTATAGGGATCTTAGCTAAAGCTTGATCATTAGAGAGTGACAGTGGAAAGGAGGCATCTGTAAATTGGGCATCAAAATACATGACTTGATTTACCAATACTGATGGACGAATCATCTGAAACCCATCGATGAACAAACACTGCATTTAAAACTTAATATGTACACAGCTCGTACTGCAGAAAACTCCATAGTGGCAATCAAAGTTTCCTGATGAGACCTGGACTGAGTCAACATCTCTCCTCATAGATTTTATCCATAAAATTCTCAATCGAAATATTTTTAAACGAAAATCGTAACCAAAACCTCTTCATACAAACTACATCTTTACATCCAGGTGCTTAAGGGTGCTTTTAGCGGGAAAGTGTTAAATGCAATTGATCCGAAGTAAGAACGGTCTTTATAGGCAAACCAGGGATTAATACTTGATACAAAAGTTAACGTTCCCCCATGAAAAAGGAGTGTCCCATGAACTTATAAATAATGAATTATCCATTGTTTATATCCATGGTATAGTGAGTATTTCATTATTTCCTGCTTATAATCGTAGTGTACGGTGCGTTTTGTATATATATATATATATATATATATATATACTGTTGGTCGTACGTTTAAATCAACTCAAATCAAATAACCCATGCGCACTAGTGTGCGCATGTAGATGAAGTAAGCACGTTACCAAACACTCTGTTAACCTTTAATTTCGTTAAAAAATATACAGTAAAATTGGTGCATGGAATATTTTGCTTACTAAGTAGTGATGGTCATTTTTTTAATTATTATTATTCAGTTTAGTTTGTTGGGAGTTTCGTGCTGTGGAACAACACGTGACCTTTGCTTACACATGGAAGAATATATTTGATAGAATCAGTGAAGATATGAGTTTTTGCACCTGAACTGCCTATGAGGGTGATTTCAACACTCACAAACTAATCAAAGTATTCAATATTTGTTCAGGTCGTTTGAACTCTCACAGATCAGTAGAAGCAATCACTACTTGTTCAGACCAGCTTTCATCAAGCAACTAGTTCACAGACAGTTCACCGCACTGCACACAGTCAGAGTCAGCATAGTTAATGATTAATCATAGTTTCGGTAAACATCATTTTTCAATTATCTTCGTACGCGTAATGTCACTATGGTTATGGAGTAAATGTTTTGAAAATTTAAAACCCAGCCGAATAAAATAACGAGTTTCTAAAAACTGTTCTAATTTCAAAATAACGATCTTCCATTACAATTCAACAGGTTCCAATTAATAAGAAACACTGTATTAAACTTACATCACACATACGATATGCCAAGTAAGCATTAAAGAAAACTGTTTGTCAACGCAGTCAAGCCTTGTTCCGTTGTGCCAAAAGTTGATGTTTAGATATAATAGATTTGCCAATATTTGTCACAGCCAACTGTGCTTAGGTTTCTCAAACATCAATACTATGACATCTTCAAAGTCCACATGATTGCACACCTTATATGCTGTGACCCCATCATAACGAAGACTCATACAAGGTTGTCTTTCACGGTCCAAGTTACCTTCTGCACAGAAAAGAACGTATTTAATATCATTCCCAAAGCCGCTCTTGGGTTTTACCCAGTCTGAGAACTAATCTCGAAGTTACAGATCACTGAAACAAATTCTTCTCGACAGTGACAAATAATCAAATTATACATGTATATATATGTGTGTGTGTGTGTGTGTGTGTGTGTGTGTGTGTGTAATATGTATAAATATATTTATATATTATATATCTATATTATATATATATATTATATATGTATGTATGTATGTATATATATATATATATATATATATATATATATATATATATATATATATATATATATATACATATTTTCGGATTCTTGAAGAAGTCCAGAAATACATGATATATTATTCATATTTTGAGTTTTCTCATTAACATAGTTGTGTGTTGTCCTGTGCGTTGTTGTGCATATGTATGTCTCCCCATATCTTGGGTACCCCTTGTCATTAGTCTTTATTGTAATATAGGGTAATCCACCTATGAATTAAATATGTTTTAAATTATATATTTGTGCAGAATACACATCATTAGATCATTGTATTTCTATAGATTAACGATTACAAGATACCTACATTCATACAGGTTAAGGATCACAAGACGGTTTTTTATTTTATATTGTAAAACGATCGCATGATGGCTACAATTGAATGGATTAACGATCATTAGATAAAATCATTTTTAACAGATTACCCTATAACAAGACGGTTACAGCTGTAAATATGACGGATGACAAGATGACAAGATTTATACAGATTACTATTCACAGGATCATACCTTTCTGCAGTTCACTGATTACAAAACAGCAACTTTTATGTAAATAGCGCCGACAACAAGATAGTTAAATGTATATACATCCCATCACTAAACCAAATTGATCTAACAGCTTTTGCAAGTCGATCTTCATTTACGTTTATGTGTGTCCATTGAACCGAGAAGCTTTTCTTCAGATTTTAATGTGCACATTATGGACGAATTAGCTCACACTTGAATTTGACTCAAAATAGTTGAAACGGACGTTTCTGTTTTTAAGGTGTTCATTTCAAGCATCTCCCTTGATATTTATTAAAATACTTGCAGGATTTAGAAATTAAAATATTTATAAAGCTTACAAAATAGTTTCACAATTCACACAGTGAAAAGTGACGTATATGAGTTTTAAAACAAGTAATCTCTGTCGACTGTCAAGTTAAAATCTGTATATATACCACACTCTATCGTGATACGTTAACAGTCACGTTTCCAGATATATATTCTGCGTGTGTGTGTTTTCTTTCTTTTTTTTTCGGTTCTCTATTTTGAAGCAGCATGTATTGGCTTCAAACGTGATAGAGGTGAAAGCTACTTCACAAAATGTTACGTATTGACTCTTGCAATCCTGTGCCCAACAAAAATGTGTGCTAATTTAATTATTATTATTATTATTATTATTATTATTATTATTATTATTATTATTATTATTATTATTATTGTCATTGTCATTGTCATTGTCATTGTCATTGTCATTATCATTATCATTATCATTATCATTATCATTATCATTATTATTATTATTATTATTATTATTATTATTATTATTATTATTATTATTATTATTATTATTATTATTCCGGAGTCAAATTTCTCGAATTAAGAACCTATTTTCAGGTGGCACTATGCACGTATTTTCTTAAGAAGGTATTGTGATCCATTTCAAAAACTTGCCTTAGCTTGTTTAGTGCACATTGCTTCAAAGGAAAGCTTTTGACTCGTTCCCAAACTTTGGGTGGAAAGAGTCAGTAAGTTTAGGAAACTTGAAAAGCTGTTAATTATCTGCGTTATTCTTTACATAAATTGTCTATTATCAAACTACAATCTGGAATTACAAAAGATGACCTTCAAATTGAAACACATAAAAATGATGCATTATAGTCGTGAGGACATGTGTGTAAAATTGTTTTTCACTGACAAATATTTGTCTAAACATCAGCTTCCACTATTTCATTCTGTCATCACAAGTTGCATTCCCAGTCAGTTCAGGAGCTGTATCAGGCCAAACGTGGTAACGTAGTCCCCTCAGTATTCATTTGGTTTGAATATTTTACCAGCTAGAGGGATGCCCGAGGACCATTTGAGGCCTGTTGGTCATGCAACTAGTGGTATCACTAAAATAATAGTGCCTTGAATGTAGCACTAAGCTTTGTAAGTTTTACCAAATTTTGTTTATCAATTTATGGGTATATCCTATTATACAAACATAGTATATATATATATATATATATATATTCTGGTACTTTCTGACTTTAAAAGAAGTCTGAGGTCAAAGTTCAAAGTTAAAACTCAAAATCAAGATCAAATACAGTAACCTTCAGCTTCGATTGGAGCCGTTTCAGATTATAATCTTGAATCGTAGAAGTATCTGTTATGTAATATATAATAATTATAATTTCCAATAATCCATGGACAGTTGAATAAACGAAATAAGAGTTATTGAATACACTTTTGAGTAAACAGGTATTATGTTTGTAAGGTAGTTTAGCCCTTGGTTAAAGTTAAATATGTAATTTGTTGTGAGTCTGGGTATGGTTACGTTACATTGGCAGTCTACTGAGCTGAAATGTTCTGTGTTATGTATGTGCATCACTTTGATTAATACCTATCAATTGTATAGATTGATCATTACTTGAAAAGGTGTTTTTATTTTTAATAAAATAAAATTCATAATCGCTCCCCTTTTGTTTGTTTTTTTCTGCCTACCTGTCGGCAATCATAGCCAAACTTCCTCTATTTCCTTTCTCAATCATCCCATGCATGTCTATATCTGACAGTAGATCAAGTGACACTCCGGATATTTTCAGAATGGCATCCCAAGCCAGTCCTAGAGCTGTGAAATAATGAGCTGAATCTCACCGGTATTCCCTCAATGATAGGGTGTGGAAATTCTCACACACGTCACATAACAAAAGCACATCTGTCAATAAGTGTAGAAAATGATATTCTCCAAATACTTTCCAGTCAAACATTGTCCACATTTTCTCTGCATGAGCATGAGTCTCTTCACTGATACCTTATCCAGCAAGTTTACTGTAGCATGCATCAATGGATAGGAGGCAGGCCTCTTGGAAACATGCCATCGAGTCAATGTCCTCAAAGGGATAGACCCCCGTCCCAGTTAACCGATCTTTCTGGAGTCCTTCAAAATATCAGCCTACATATTTGAAGTCCTTCACGCCTCCAACTATTTCATCCAGACTACGATTTAGAAAGTGCAATGAATCTATAAACGAAGCATTTCCCAATGAAAAGGAAATGAACTTTTCAAAGCTTTGTGGAATACATTTCACCTCATCCATGTCAATTTTTCCAACAGTTTCCCTCACTACATGAGCGTCATATCCTAGTTGAGAATCTGCACTGGAATTATGAATTTGGATTAGGAGTTTCCTGTGTTGCCGTGTGTTTCATCACCTTGTGATTCGTATTCTCCTTTGCCTTGAAACACAAAGTCCAACATGTCTCTTCTCTTTTTAACCTTTGGCAGAAGCCTGCATATGACAATGCCTGTGTGCTGCATCCCGAGACTGTGCATTCAAGTGGTTATAATCATGCACCTTGTCTGACTGTGTACATATGGGCTTTTTACAAAAATAACAAGTCTTTTCTGGCCAATATTTGTTTTCCTCTTACTGTGTCATCATGATAGGCACAGCATCATCCAGCATATCAACAATTCTGCAAATTTCCAGTTTCAGTTGGTCCAAAAAATTCCTGGCAACATTGTTTCACCCCACCCCACCCGCATCCCCCATCGTCATTCCACCCCACCCCCAAAAGCTCGGCTTGTCTGATGAAAATTGAGGTCATCTCTGCACCTGGTGTACATGCAAAAATTTTGGATAGTTTGAGTGCGTTGGCTTCCAGTGAATGGAACAATGATAGACTCAAAATCAGTATAAATTACCAAAAGGGCTGGCAACTTATTTCCTATTCTTTTATCTACAAACACTGCCTGCTTTTGACATCTTGATTCTCTGTAGACCAAATGTTTTGCCCGTTTGTTCTTTTACAAAAGGTGTTTTGCAGTACGAAAAGAATTACATTTCCCATTATACATGATGTGCACACATCAGCTAAAGATACCCAGCTTAGAACCATTTCGCACAGTGGTTTTCACCCATATTTCTCCTTGCTAGTCTTGGCTGCAGGAGTATGACTTGACCTACACTTCAGTCATCACCCAAGTTGCTATTATGTAATCAATGAGATAGCACTTTAGCCAATAGATTAATGGCTCTGATTTGCTTCATCCAATACCTTTTTTTTAATTAAAAAAGTGTGGTAATCATGTTAATTTTGAGAAAATGCTATATTAATTGACATTTTGATCATAAAAATTGGCTGAGAGAAAGTGAACTTGTGCGTCCATTTTGTACCACGTAGCAAAGGAATGTGGGCACAGGCAGCTGTTCTAGTAACTAAGATATTAAGAGAGAGTGACAAACAAGCTGGCTGTGTGTGTGTGTGTGTGTGTGTGTGTGTGTGTGTATGCAGTGATCACTGGCTGGCTTCAGAGAATGTTGGACTTGGGTAGGGAAAAGAGAAAACGGGAAAAAACCTATTTTCTTGGCAGCTCATGTGTACACATAATGATTAGTTTTGTGAGATCTCGGCCAAAATATTATATATATATATATATATATATATATATATATATATATATATATATATATATATATATATATATATATATATATATATATATATATATATATATATATATATATATATATATATATATATATATATATATATATATCAGATGTAATATCTGACCCTAAGAAGCAGCGAATCTATATGTCGGCTCTGTTTGTTAGTGGTGACAAATGTTGGAAATAAAGATTTTCCCTCAAGACCATCAACATTGATAGACAGTCAAGGATTCAGCTTCTCAAACTTGGTATGTCTGTAATTTTGACTGGAAATGAAATGCCTGCACTGCAATCTCCTTCTCAGACTTTTTAAACCTATAGTTATTGATAGGAAGACCCCAGAGGCTGATTTCACTATAGTAACAGAACAGATTTCGTATGGGTGCTGATTACACAAATCTGTCCAATATATATCATAATAAAAGGTCAAATCATGTATACCAGCTACCTTAACTGTACTGTTCCTACAGTTACCACAATTTGGTTGTACAACAGGTCTCAGAAATATGTCCAAGATATGTCCGTAGCTGGAGGAATTGTCGAACTAAATGAATACTGGGGGATTACGTTTTCGTTTAACGAGGCCTCTTTTGAGAATCAGCTGCTCGAACACATGATCAGTTTTTCTTCTGGATACGAATGGACGTGTGACTTTGACTATATCCGAATGTGACATTTTTCTTTCAGTGAAATGTTGTTTACACTCGACGTGAAAAGTGATTCGTGCGTCTTTGTCTAGCTATTGTAAAAGATTTATACTGGGTGACCGAGCTATGGCTCAGTTACATTAGCCAAGATAGCAATCCATCTATATAAAATCGACACAATATGCAAGCCTGATTGATAGATACATTAGGTTCAATTAGAAATCAAACAAAATAATGTGCGTTCTCAATATAACTTTGAACAACATCAAATTTGTGAATGCGGCCATTGGCACTCTGGTCGTTTTGGCGATGCAGTCTAATCTGTAGGGTGCATCGAAATGTTATAACGTTGCACCATGTCATTTGTGATCAATTTTTGCACCATAACTGTCGTCCTTATCATGCATAATACTAATGGATCTACTGTGCGGATTCTTCAACTTTTTTGTCTGTCACAATAAAAATGACAGAGCCTACGGATAGACTACAAGCGCCCAAAGCCTATAAACCTATGCCTACAAATAAGAAGTACATGTAGTGCCAATATTATCTAAATTTAATTTAAAGACCAGAAACTGCTCACAAATGAGTTGTACTGATAACAACATCGTATTATAATAAAAGTTTGTATTCCAGGACCAAAGAAAGAAGGGTTCACAAGAATGTGAAAATGCTTGTACGGTCTCACATGCCATGCGATGTAATGAAATAAGAAAAATCAATAGTCATTGTGTCAGGTGACGCCTCTCATCGAACTGCATTTGCACTTTGCTTAAATGCTGCAATGATGCGCAAAAAGGTATATAACAGATACTTTCTTAAAACCTTAAAGGATAGCAATAAACAGCAACCAGCCGGTTTATGGAAATAGTCACGTAGTGCAGCGGAGTATTTTAATACATATTCCCAAACACATCAAAACTTGAAATAGTATCATGTTGCCCTGATGACACAAACATGGTTTGTCTGTTAGACAAGCTAGGTGCGTGTGCGTCAAGGACGCTATCACTATAATATTTGAATTGTTGTGAATGTATTAAACGTTTTTGGAAAAAAAGTTTAGACAAGCTTTTGCGAAAATGGAATCAAAATTGAAATATCTCTTAAGCCTGTTATATTTGGGTATAAATTCAAAACAAAGACTACAATCGGGTAAATGACACCTTGTCATTCATTGCGGTTTTTGTAATTATTATTATCTTCAAAATCATGGGAAGAGAAAAAATATAGGTGTTTATACTTTGTTTAGAAAGGAAACACATTTTGAAGTATCTGTAATGGAAAAATTAGGTAGCACATTCTGTTTGAACTTGAAAACTTTTGTTAAAAAGTTGTGACTATTCGGTTGGACTGTCGACATCTGATTGACAGATGGAAGAGCGATATGGAAAATAAACTTGTGGACAAAAAAAAACAAAATCAATCTAGTAGTTTGGCCAGCAAAATACTTTGGGCAATTCCTCGCTAACTTTGCAGAGTCGTCTAGCGATTTTCTGTTGTTTTTGTGTTTAAGAAAAATCATGATATTGAGTAAGCCATCAGGAGAACAACTTTGATTCACCAAGGAATTGAAGAGTGAGGACATGTGAACAGATAGTACTCGATTTGTATGAGTATTCAGATCAGTATAGTGCCCCATATATTTCCATTATGTTTTCCCGGTTTCAGAAATTGACAGCATACATAACCTCGGCAGATGGGGTAAAATGCCCGTTTCATCATTACACTTCGATTCAGTTAAAGTGTTGATAATTTCCCTGAGTTGACCTTTTTCTGTCTCGTTGAAAGAGACACAGTCATACAATGTATAAATCATTATGCTGGTCAGCAATATTGTCTGCGATCTTTTGGCTACCTGACTGATTGTCAAAACTACCAGGCATGGATTTTTTTTATTTTGCGTCAATTTCTGCATCTCACTCCAGAAATCTCGTGATTAGTATTGTTAGACATTGAGTCGGCCAGTTTTTGGCGCATATATTTTCATTGTTCTTCTTCACAGATTTAATGGCATGGTGATATTTTGTACAAGTCTGACGTCTAATTTAAACAAGCGTGCCTTTATGAAGGCATTTATTGGATTTGTAAATGAAGTGCCAGAAGAGTGCTTTCTGCTCTAGGAGTTCAACTTGATCGCTCCTATCTCGAAATGACCTTGACCTTGTTTGAAGAGGTATGGAGGGGATATTTTCATCACCTGATTCAAACCTGCATTTACCATATGATCATGGTACCTATGCATCAACTCGTAGTGTTCGTCACAACAAATGTCTTCACAGTTTATAGCTTCCTAAAGAACACATGCATTTTGCCACCTGTGCTCAATATTGTTTAATATTTCCTTTTGTACGTAGATACCACTGCGGTCCCTCTTCCATCGAACCATTTCTTTTATTGGAATGGGAATTTGGTGCAAAGGCATAAGCCAAGAGGTAAAAGGTAGCGGGCAACACTGGTGAAAATAGAGGTCAACCTGACCTATTCTGACCAATACTATGTTCAGAGTAGGTCACATGATGCCCCTTGACTAGTGGTATCGTATGCTACTTCTTGTCCTTGGGCATATGCCACTGACATGTGCGTTTCTCATTTTCGGCTAGGTGATCGGTGCCTAAGGTGGCTGGTTCGAGACCCGGCCGTTCCGTGGTGACAAAGCGCATGGAAACTTTGTTCGTCTCTTCCGAACGACGAGATAGGTTGATATCTAACACAAGTATAACCGAAGAATGGTCAGAAAAAAATAACCGGCGTGGTCTACCGAGTATGCCATAAGATCGTCATAAAAATTATCTGAAACAAATATGTGGTCGATGGAAGACTTGACCGTTACTTTTACTCTCATAGGTGAAGTCTATATTTGCAGATTCGTGTGACAAAAGATATTTCAATTCCTCATTTTGTAAGAAGGAATTGAGGAGCGATGTGTTGATGGACTTACATCTGGAAAAAATGTATTAAAATCGCCACCTAAAATAATTGTGTTCAGGTTTCTAACTTGGCATTCCGTATATATTTCCTCTAAAATGCCCTGAAAGCATCATTCATTGTCATGATTTTGTGTCACATAGCACAAACACACTTACAGCCATAAATGAATAATGTTGTATATCAAAGCACAGAGCACAAACTCTATTAGAATTGAAACTTATGAGGCAGCATTTAGCATTCAAATTATTTTTCCACATGATTGCATAACTGCCATAGGGTCCTATGTATTGCAGTACATTACTCTGCGAACAGGAACTGACATAACATGACATATCAGAAAGATAAGACAAGATAAGATATACTTATTGGAGACTAAAAATTCATAAAATACAAAGTGGAAACGCATACAAATACATTGAAAGTAAACGTTTAAAAAGTATTAGACTCTTGACTTCTGTATGTACATTTACAGCTAAAACATCAAGTTGAAACATCCAGTTAAAACACCCAGTTAAAAGTAGTTACTGGTATACAAGCGCCATCTGTGTGCAAATATAGAAGTTTGGGCATCGTTGTCTATGAATTTGCAAATTAAATAATTTGAGCTTCTCTGGAGCCTGCAGATGAAACTGTACAAAATTTTACGAAAGGGTTCTGGGAACATCGATACTCCATTCTGTGCAAACATGTAACTTATAGGGCAAGATTTTCTAAGACCCATAATTGTAATATGCTATGAATTTGTGGTATATACTGTTAACTTACAGTTTATCCACAGCTGTGCCGTGTACAGCGAGGTGCCATAAGGGTTAAAGAAGCCGATTTTTACTTCGTCAATACAAAAGCTGAACTTACGTTTCAACTCTGTCGCACAATGAGCAAGATAGCCGACCTATATTATCTCCATCATCAGAAAGTGAGGGTAAGTAATTATCAAGAAAAAAAAACTTTATGCAGCCAGTCTCACGTAGGGTGACCGTCAGATTTTTATATACGTGGCCAAAAATCACGATTCACTAGTATCGTTTTCTGCATCACAAGCCAGCGAGTTTCAGATGTTAAATTCAAATATTGAACGGCACCATTGACGTCAATCAAAACATGAATTATCGTTTCAGTGGATCAACAGGAGACCACGTGTTCAGTGCACAGTTTCAGTTTCGCACACGTAGAGCGGGAATTCAATTTTCCATATACAATGCAGTACAAGTAGGTGTTTCTGTTTCTGTCCACCTGTAGGCAGCATTTTCCCTTGTAGGTAAGCACACTTACGTTACTGCGTGGGATGCGGCGTGCATTATGTACAAATCATTTCACCAACAGCTTCCACGTGTACTATATCATCCCAACTTTGTTTCCATATAGACTCCTTTAGTTCTGAAATGTTTCCCGTCACGCTTTCCACGTTTAATCCCCTTAACTCATATGCTGCCCTTGTGAAGTGGCATATCATCAGGAACCGGAATTCGCAACTATCGCACAAGCAACAAATGTGAGCACTAACGTCATGCAAAGAGATTTTTCTCACTGTCCATTGTCCGCATGCTACTTGAATGGTTTGGGCCCGCTGCCAGTCAAGTTACCTGTATCAGTACAATGTTATGAAAATAATAAGTTTGAAGAGCAACAGCCAAGATTTACTCTTTGTCAAAAATAGATAGATAGATAGATAGATAGATAGATAGATAGATAGATAGATAGATAGATAGATAGATAGATAGATAAAACAACCACCCAGCACACACACCTCCACACCCACCCACCCACTTTGGTTTAACGTGGGCAACTGTAAATATAAGTTGCCAATAATAAAAAAAACCCGCCGGTATTTTGGACTTCTATCCTTTATCTGGGCAACCTTCTGCATTCACCTCCATCTTTAACCCAGCTGGGGATCTTGCTCCTCCGCCCAGAGCTGCTACTTAATTCATAGGGGGTGGGGGATTTCAGTGTGTGATACAATATTCCTATTCTGGGGCCCATCGCTGCCCAAAAGTGGTAACTTCAAGGCATTGTATTTACATTTTCAGGTTATGCTCACACTGAAAAAGTCCCATCATATATTGCACGTTACATTCATTTGACAAATCAACCTTCCCTAAACACTAATCACACATTTATTTTGGATACTATATCTTCAAAATAGCAAATCGGGACTAACCCACGTGGACTAGGCTGCCATTTTAAGAATTGTGGATTCCGCACCCAATGAATTGTAAATGAGGATAGTAATGCGGCGATCTTTGGGGGTTTATAACATACATTAATGAAACCAAAACTATATATTTTGCAAATATTTGAGAGTATCAATAATGATATGTATGATATATGCTGTGCTGAAAACATGTGGCCACCATTCAGTTTCATATGCGAGTCAAATGTAATTTTGTGCGACTGTACAACAACGCACTGCGCCATGTTCCAAATTGTGCTGCCCCATACGTGCATGATTTGCAAGGGTATCGTGTCCCATTTGAATTTGTAACTAACGATGATTACTGCTTCAGACACAACCGAACAGGCAGAATAAAGTTAAGATAGTAAGTCATATTTTAAAAATACTTTAACGACCGTTTGCCGTCATAACTTGGAGAACGGAAAACTGTAAACTAGCAAAATATTATGATAATGATCACCAAACAACCATGGCTGGCTATGCAGTGATGCTGGGGCTATACTGTTTCACCAACAACCGTGGCTATGCAGCTATGCTGTTTCCCGGCTCAAGTTAACCCTCCAGACAAGATGAAATAAAATACCCTCAGTATAAAAAGAGAGACAATCTATCAAAAATAAATTATAGGCCTGTAAATATACTCCCTTGTCTGTCAAAAGTGATGGAAAGAATTGTATGTGATCAACTTGTTCCATATTTTGATTCCATCTTCTCGAAATACCTCTCTGCCTTTAGGAAAGGATACAGCTGCCAATGTGTTTTAATACGCCTCATTGAAGACTGGCGCTCAGCCCTTGACCAGCGAAAATATGTAGGTGCTGTACTAATGGACCTTTCAAAGGCATTCGATGCCTTGCCCCATGGCCTGCTACTGGCCAAGTGCAGAGCTTATGGACTAAGTGAGCAAGCTGTTGCCTTCCTCCAGAGTTATCTCTCTAACCGGAAACAGAGAGTAAAGATTGGCTCAGTCCGAAGTAACTGGATGTCTGTTATAAGAGGAGTACCACAAGGATCAATACTCGGGCCCCTATTATTTAATGTGTTCCTAAACGATTTATTCCATATTGTGAAGGATTGCAAATTATATAATTTTGCAGATGATAATACTACAAGCGATGTAGCCAGCGACAAAGAAACTTTATCTGCAAAGCTGAGAAACGGCTCAATATTATCAATGAACTGGTTTAGCTCAAACAAAATGACGGCCAATCCAGAAAAGTTTAAAGGAATTATCATCTCCCCGACTTTAGAAGACTGTTCCAACACTTATTTAGAATTACCTGGTGTGCAAATAAAATGCGACCAAAATGTGAAATTACTTGGTGTGCTTTTAGATGATAATCTTTCTTTTAGCTCCCATATATCCAACGTGTGTGAGAAGGCTGCAAGACAAATAAATGCATATAGCAGAATATCACCTTTTAGACTTTCAAACCAGGAAACAGGTTTTTTACGCTTTTATCAAATCAAATTTTACATACTGTCCACTAGTATGGTGCTTGTGCTCAGAGACAGACTACAAGAGGCTTGAAAAACTTCAACTGAGAGCACTGAGATATTTGTATAGAGACTTCAAGTCTCCATACGAGGATCTATTGAAGAGAGATGGTATCCCATCTCTCAGTCTGTGCCATCTCCGGGCATTGGCTATTGAGGTTTTTAGGGTCATCCATAACATGGCACCAGAGTATCTTACTGACCTGTTCAATATAAAAAGCTCAGTAGCCCATTTGAGAGGCGGTGTGACTCTCTCCCTTCCAACTTTTAATCGAATTCGTTTTGGAAAGAGATCACTTCATTACAAAGGTGCTTATGTATGGAACCATTTGCCACACGGAATTAGAAACACCGTGTCTCTAAATGAATTCAAGTCACTACTCAAGATGTGGAATGGAATAGATTGTAGGTGCGTAATGTGTCGAAGTTAAATTCAGACCCATTGTTACTGTAGACCCGGGGCTGCGTCAAGCCACCCTTGGCTACAGGCTCTGGTATCCTCTTCACACATCTATCATTTTTTACTGGTGTTTACTTAAAGTTATCAGTTTACTGAGGGTAAAAATATTTCTGTAATAATTTAATCAATACTATTTTTGGTGCTTCATAAGGATATAATCTCAACCTCCAGGTTATATTCATTATTTTAGCTATCTCGATGTTACATGACTGTGTAGTTATATTTATATGTGACGGCAAGGAGCCATGGCTCATGTTTTATACTTGTTGTAAACCCGTCTTGAAATAAACTTACTTACTTTTACTTACTTACTTTGCTTTGTTTGAGTTGACTTGACTGCAAAATAACGGCACACGACGGCCACTTTCTTGATATAGTCTTTCAGGGTCGATCAATATTTATTAGGGAAGGATGGCGTGTGTGTGTGTGGAGGGGGGTGGGGTGGGTGGGTGGGTGGGTGGGTGTATATGTGTGTGTGTGTGTGTGTGTGTGTGTGTGTGTGTGTGTGTGTGTGTGTGTGTGTGTGTGTGTGTGTGTGTGTGTGTCATAAAATTCATTTCAGGTCTGGCCTTTTCAGTTGGGTTGGTCGGGTTACCGAAAACACATATATTTTTGTTAGGCAATGAGTAACTTGGACATTTATTAAAACAAGTTTAAAATTGATGATTTTCACCCTTTTTAAACACTATCTACTTTGATGTCAGTTTAATTTGTTACCTGGGCACAACCAGAGGCCCTTGTTTGTGTGAAAATAGGAGCATCACATGAACTGTTTTGTAACATGCACAGGACAGCTAAGAGTATGCCTGAGCTGTCCCACAAAAACACAATGTCCTACACATGAGATAGTGGTCACAAAGGTGTGAAAAGTTTTTCTGGTATTGGGGTGCCCATGCACTTTGTAAGGGGCCACTAGCCACACGGAGATCAACGTTAATCCACAATGACTCTGCATACGGCTACTCACAGCAAGGAGTCTTATCTGGATACAATCTCGGTGGTAACAATACAACTGCAACGATGAGAAACCTGAAACAGCGGTTAAAATATATGTATAATATTCAATGACAGAAATGTGTAAATGGTCCTGATAAAAATAATCAGCAAAAATTGAGGACTTACTGCACATTAACAAATAAATTTCACATGGAACCTAATCTGATAAACAATTTTCCTATTAGTATAAGAAACAATTTTTGTGAGCTATGGATATATGCCAATACCCTTGCAATAAACACTGGGCGTCACATAACCTAAAGCGCCAATTGATTTGAGAAAATGTGTACTGTGCAGCACAGGTTGCGTCGAGGATGAGAAACGTGTTGTACTACATTGTAATACATATAATTGAGATGGGCACAGCTCGTACAAATTTGAGCTGGCTCAAATTGGACATAAGTCGGTTCAAGCCGGCTCGAGCTGACAGCTGGATCCGGAAAACTAAGACTTTCAAATGGGAGGGACAGCAGTTACCTGGTGCAGCACTCAAAGAGATAAATAATCCTTTCGGTAGAAAGCTAGGTTTCATCAGCAGCACAGGCCGGCGACATCGCAGCATCACGGCCTACAATAAACAGGAGACTGGTGTCGGCCAAAGTGATGTCCCCCTCGGTCCTGCACACAAAATTTCACGTATACAGCGGTGTTAGGAATATGATGAGTGGATCACCCATTAGTGGGGGAGTGTGATGTGGTGTGACGAGTCACGATTTTGCCTTGATTTCAATAATAGGCGAAGACAGGTTAGACGTATGCCGCGAGAGAGATTTGTGGACGGATGCATGGTGGAGTATAGCCTCTGTGGTCTGGAGGAGGTAGCGTTATAGAGAGGGGAGGGGGAGAGGGACAATAACAGCGACAGGAAGAACAGAATCCGTCAGGGTAAATGGAATCCCACCTGGCCTGCACTATGAGGATGAGATCATCTGAACAGTCGCTGAATAGTTCTAGCAACATCGTGGGCTGCTGTTCCAGCAGGACAATGCAGGGCCACACACTGCAGGAGTCATCACGCAGTATCGCCAGTAGCACACCATCCAAATACTGCCATGGCCAGCCCGATCTCCTGACCTGTCCCAAGCTGAACATTTATTTATGGGATGTGCATGGTGGTTGAGTCAGGGAAGGGTAAGACTAACCTGTGATCACCCTGGAACAACTAGCACAGAGGTCTACAATGATTAAACTAACAGAACCGAACTCCCCAGGCTGAGATAGCCAAGCTGACCAGCGCTGAAGAGGGTCTAGGATTGCTTTCGAAAGTGTAGTGGGCACACCGGCTGCTGTGTGAGCAGCCTACACACAAAAAAGGTCGTTTTCGGACCATCAAATCCTCCCAAAAAAGGCAAAAAACAGTGGGACAATCATATAAACGAACTCCCCATACACATCTTAACACATGCCAAACAGTTGATGAAGGGGGTCAGGTTGCCTGTTTTTTGGCCAGGAGTATATTTGCATATACTCATTTTGCACATTTTATTGCCAAAGATCATTAGAACGATGCAAAATTCAAAGTAAAATGTTCAGTCAATTTTTGGATTTTCACTTATTTCAGAGGCAAGATATATTATCTACCATATGTCTCATATGTGCTGACCCTTATTTCATTGCCTCAGGGCAACTTTACTGTCTGATACAAAATCCTAATTCTGGGGCTTACAAATGGTCACTTTTTGTCATTGTATTTACATTTTCAGGTAATGATCGCTCTGGAAAAGTCCCAGTATATGTTGTACAGTACATTCATTCGACAAATTGACCTTCCCTTAACACTAATCACACATAAATTTGGATGATACCTCTTCAATATATCCAATCAACTTGGCTGCCATTGTGAAAATAGTGAGTTCCGCACCCAATGCCAATGGTTTGTAAATGAGCATTGGGACGGTCTTGCCGAGTGGGGGTGGGAAGAGGGTTATAATATATGCAACCAAAAGTATAAATTTTGCAATTAATTCAGAGCATCAATAATGATATATATGCTGTGGCTGCAATTCACTTGGATATCTAAATCAAGTGTACTTTTGTGAGACTGCCCCGCAATCAATGCATTAATTGCGCAATGTTGCATTGGGATAACTGCTTCAGACATAACCGAGTGGGCAGATTAAAGTAAAGATTGTAAGTCATCTTTTAAAAATACGTTGACGGTCGTTTGCTCTGGTAACTCGGGGAACGGGCACCTGAAATCTAGCGATACTAGATACCAATACCGCACCCATCATGGCTATATGCAGCAGCTCTGCTTTTTCCCGGCCCAAGATAACCTTCGAGACAAGTTGAAATAAAATGCAGTGCTTGAGTTGACTTTACTGCAAAATAACGGCACACTTCGGCCAGCTTTTCTGTTAACTTTGCCTCACAACTTGGTTACGGCTGATTTGAACGACCTGGTTTTTTTACAGGTGGTGGTTTGTGGGGTGATTTTGTTGGTCGATTGTGTGTTGCAGCTCGTCTAAGGCTGTCTAACTGGAGCATTGTAGCAAAATTTTGCATCAGGGTTCTTGTAAAATGGTACAGAATTTATCCAAAATAAGTGTTTTTCATGTGAAGAAGTTTATTCAGAAAATGATCCAGAACATTACAAAAGCGCCTGTGCCAAGTAAATCTGGTTGTTTTGACCAGGTGGGGATTGGGGTCGGTAATTGCAGGTACTTCTGTGCCATGATTATACATATTCCCATGCAGAACCTGCCAGAGTATGTCAAAGAGAGTGAATGTAAGAACAATTTAAAAAACAAGGTGAACTCATTCTTGATACTTGCAATGGGAGTACTGGTGAGAGAGGGGTCTACATATTTATAGCTTCAGTATCTTAGTGTTATTAGGGACCGGCAATTTATATATATATATATATATATATAGCAGGTCCCTGGAGTTATAAAAATTACGCTCTTGGTGCTTATATTTATTTACATATTATTTTTTTTTAAATTCAGATAAATCTTTTAATTCATAAAATCTTCAATAATTAAAGCAAAAATGTGCATAGCAACTTAATATTTTTCTGATTTCATACTTGCATTTCTGATTCATTTTCATTTCATGTTGTGGTCCACCATGGAAATAAGCCAAGGCAAGATTCCCTGGGCATTTTGTACTCCCATTTCATTCATCATAGTTTGGAGTGCTTTCAGCAATTATATTACACCATCGTGGCATATGAGTGCATAAAATATTATCAATCAACATTCATTGATTAAGATTATTAAGTACATTCCGGCCTAGTGATTATCTTAATGTATTTTTTCTTCTTGCTTTTGTAGAGAAATAACCCAACTCACTAATTGCAGGATAGTTTATCTATTAGTTTTCCCCGAATTAATAAACATAATATGTGTGCAAAAATTCTCTAAAGCCTTACATGTATAAAGACAAAATTTGTCTTTTCCTAATTGACAACATGGCGATGTTGTTTTTTTTTAATTCATTTTTTACTAATGTTTCCTAATTTTCATCACATTTTTGTACAATCTAAGAGAAAATAGCGAAATCAGTACAATAATTACTAAAATGTTATGATTTCGTCAACCATGTGAATGCAAGATTCTCAAAACTCCCCAGAATGCAGCATTTTGCATGCTTAAATTCCAAATGTTCCGTGTGGGGGGATGCCACCCAGACCCCGCTTAGCATGCCTTCGGTCCTTTGGGCCATGTAGGTCACATCTGGGCCACTGAAAAAAATTACATACTTTTTGGGGTCACTTGGGTCTCTGACTGAGTTTGTAGCACTGGCCTGGTTCGATCAGTATTTATTAGGGAAGGGAAGCACTTTTTTCATGTGGAAAAAATTGTCCCGAAAGCATATATCAAAAGATTCATACGGTTTCCAACTTAATCCACTTTGAAGCAGGCAAAAAATAATCTCTGGACGTTTTCACAATCTTTGTAAAGACAAAAATAAATAAAAAATTCTGTTGTCATCCTTCAAAACGTATTTTGAAACATGTCACAAAATTGTTGAATATAACAATTTTAACACATTTTGCAGTGTTACACTAAACAACGTAAAATTTAACTTAAAATTCCCTCGTTTGGGAATATATAAACTACGTGCATAAATGATTGTGCCGCGATGTACTGCTTTAAACGGCAGCCACTTACAGAACTGTCATGTTATCATCAACGACAGAAGCTGCACAAATAAATTGGCTATCTTGAATTTGCACATGTTATTATGGCTTGTTTCCTCCAGCAAATAGAAGGTCAATGAGAGACCTGATTCTTTCATGCCATAACATCAGATCAAAAATGAGAGTCAAGTGATATGATATGGTCTGAGCGTGCAGGGATGACATAAATGATCACAATGCCCTCTCCACAGGGATTGCAAGATAACTGAGCACTTGATTAGGTTGTTTCCGCACAAATGACAATCTATTTGTTCTGGGATCCGAGACATTCGACTTTCGAAAGACTTTCCCACCCTACGATGTGAGATTTCCAATTTAGTTTTCTCAATAACTAAGCGAGATAAAATTGAGCTTGACAGGCCCTAAAGCATATCAGTCTCTTAATATACTTGACTCAATAGACATTGACCCGCCTTCCGACCCAATCTAGTCAGCTGGGTTTTATAAAATTACAAGGATAAGATACAAGGGACAAAATAACCATGTTTCTGTGGTCATTGACCCTGGTGGCTTTCTCATTCTTTGGCAAAGGACGGTAAATCCAAGTTTTGTGTGCTCGGTTTTTTTTTTTTTTTTTTTGGGGGGGGGGGGGTTTGGGGGGGGGGGTTGATAATGAAAAGCATAACTTATAGAAGGATGGAGACCGGTGTTCTTTAAGTCATTAATTTACCTTTTCCTGCATGCGACAAATGCTGTATACAAATTAGAGTTCTACGGGAAATCATGTCTTTAACTGTTTAATGATTAATAGTATATTGCTTGAATTTGAACTGTTGAATAGCTGCTCTTTGATTTATCTAGGCCACCTTTCTCAAGCAACCCCATGCCGATTTAGAAACAAAATACAGCGTATATGCTTTGTAGTCTGAAGACTCGAATAGCACCACAATCGTTTTGTAATAAGCTGAAACTAACGATTACAAAATGCTCCGCTAAAAAGCGAATGACAAGGTAGCAAGTTGTCAGTATTGTTTTGTGCTTGGATTGTATACTAGTGCCGATTCTAATAAGATCGGGCAAAGTGTGTACATCTGCCCTGTGTACGCATGCTGCAGCAACTTTGTGCCTAGGTTTTTCGGGGCAGTGCCTCATCCCCTTCCCGCTGTCGTCTCGAACCCGAAGTTTGTTCACATACTCTTGACGCAAACGAACAAGCCAAAGGCAGCAATACATTGTGAAAGGTAATAGTTACTCATTGTATACATTGAGTGGTGCATAACATCACCATGGCAATGTAGCATTTTGCTTATGGGATAACCTTCTTGCCTTAGACTTGCACAAGCCCATGGTGCATGTCCCTATTTTCCCATCCCGCGGTCCCACCCAGAAGTCCGATACATTTTCCCCTCCACAAAGTTAACTGTATAATATTATGCCAACTAAATGGCGTTATTAAGTAGGTTCTACTGTTTTTTTTTTTTTTAAACTGGTCGACACTGCCGCCGTGCCGGTTTCAACAGTAGCAGCTATTGAGTCCTAGTCAGTTCTAATCCCATTATCATTGCGATAAGGCTGAGCGGAAAGTGGTCTTCGATGAATCAGAATGCATGGTTAGTAACTGGTCACTGAAGCGAGACAAAGCTGACCGTCTCCCTCCGGCTGCCGACACCTGGACGTCCTCCACCTGCCGCGGTGCACTGCAATTAATCCTTCATTACACAGTAGCTCAATTAACAGCTTTTGAAGAGGGGTGCGTTATGACCGCTCACTTGTCTGTGTGATCAAGGAGTCTATACGCCATTATAGACTCCTTGGTGTGATAAGAAACACAGTGCAGACCACCCGGCGCTAATCATCTGGAGTCAATGTTATCTGGTTATAGACAGTACACGTTCCACGCCAATTAGCTAGGTAAGTTGAAGGGCCTACCTGTATTGTAACAGCATAAGGCTATGACGTGTTTACTTGAAAATTTATTTTGCAATGAATTTCATTTTAAATAAAATACAGAAGCCAGTCCAGTGAGACTTGAGCAAGTTTATTCTTGCCTCTGAAACTTGAACTTCCTTTAAATTTGCACTACTTTTTAACATCAAATGAAAAGACTAGAAAAGAAGATTTGCTTCACAGCAAATCTGTCTGGGTGCCTTCAAAATGAGAACAGTTTGAAATGCTACATTTTGCCATTGTTGAATATAATTGAAATTTTGTGTATTAGCCTAATTTGTATAAATTAAAAGGCTACAACTTTGGCTCTGGGTGTATTGGATGTGGCTATTTCACAAACTTATAAATTAAAGTTTGAATGACACCACTACCTACAGTAGTTTTGAAGCTATTCAAGATTTTAATTTTGTGTATTTGCCAAATTTGCATGAATTAAAAGCCTACAGCTTAGGTGCATGGTTCCCTGGATGCAGTTATGTCACAAAACCTGCAAATTGAAGTTGGAATGATAACTCTATGTTTTATAGTTTTGAAGTTTTTCAAGATTTTGATATTGTATATTCCCCTTATTTGCATTAATTAAAATCCTGCTAATTTGTTACATGGTTCATTGGATGCACTTTTGTCACAAATATAAAGAATGAAGTTGAAAACGGCACCACTATCGATGATAGTTTTGAAGCCAGTGAAAGAGTTTAATTTTGTGTATTCACCTAATTTGCATAATTAAAATCCTACAACTTGGTTCATGGATCACTGGGTGCAGCTATGTCACAAATATAAAGAATGAAGTTGAAAACGGCACCACTATCGATGATAGTTTTGAAGCCAGTGAAAGAGTTTAATTTTGTGTATTCACCTAATTTGCATGATTAAAATCCTACAACTTGGTTCATGGATCACTGGGTGCAGCTATGTCACAAACCTCTAACTCTAAGTTAGAATGGCACCTACAAGTATAATAGTTTTGAAGTTGTTTAAGATCTAAATTTTGAATATTCACATAATTTGCATTAATTAAAATCATACAAGTTTGGTTCGTGGTTCTCTGGGGAAAGCTATGTCACAAACCTGTAACTTGAAGTTGTAATGGCACCTCCATGTATATTAGTTTTGAAGTTATTTAAGAAAATTTAGGGTCTTGTGTAGTCATCTCATTGGCATAAATTAAAACCCTACAACTAGGTTTATGGTTTATTGGATGTGGCTCTGCTACAAATCCATAAATTGAAGTTAGAATGGCACATCTATCTATGATAGCTTTCAAGCTTTTCAAGATTTAAATTTTATGCATTTTTCCTAATTTGCATAAATTAAAATCATACAACTTTGGTTCATGGTTCATTGGATGTGGCTTTGCCACTAACATTTAACTTAAAATTGGTTTGGCACCTCTTTAATAGTTTTGAAGCTAAATTTTGCATATTCACATAATTTGCATAAATTAAAATCTTAAAACATCGGTTCATGGTTTATTGGTTGCGGCTTTGCCACAAACCTACAAATTAAAGTTGAAATGGCATTTCTATTTATAATAGTTTTGAAGATATTCAACTTTTAAAATTTTCAATGCTCTTATTAGCATAATTTGAAAAACCACAACTTTCATTTACTGTCCATTGTATTGGCAGGTGTCACAAACCTATACATGCACATAAAAATTTTGTGTCTATCTGCAATAGTTTTTAAATCGTTAAATAATATACCCACTGCATAAGTAAATTCTATATGGCCAAAGTACCAGCTTCCGTTTGGATAAATATACCCACTGCATGAGTAAATTCTATATGGTCAAAGTACCAGCTTCCGTTTGGATCATGCAAGGATGCTTTTAACCTGCCACCTGCCAGTGAGGAGGAGAAACGAGTACCGAAGGGCATCGTGTGGTCTTGCTGTGACCATAAGGCTCCGTTTGGTTTCCAGCGCGTGTATTTACAAAATCGTCCAAATCACTTGACAGGACTTTATCTCTAAAAATATCACAATAAGCTTTATAACACCATGGAGCTATTATAGCTCCATGATCATACATTCACACTTACCTGGTAAAAGCATGAACTATCGTCTGAACAAAAGATTACCACATACAACACAGTGGTCGTATTTTGTCAACACATACTTTTTTCCAGTATCCACAAAGTTTCAACATATTTTCCACGATTGATCGAAAACATGTAGCAATATTTTCCGTAATGGGCTTATCAACATTTAAGGTAAAGAGATCTACAGTGTACATACATTAATAATCTACCACCGTGATTGGTGGTCGGCTATTCGTTGAAGCCATCCAAATTTATGATTCTATGAAATTGAATGTCAGGTGCTCTCACATCATTCACATTGTAACAGCGGATTTTGAGGATGATCTGCAACCGCTAGCGTACATTTGTTATTTGTGCAGCGGAATTTCTACCCACACAGTTCGAAATCCATTTTTTCGGGATAAAGTAAGGGTTTTACTGCAAGTTACTGGGAGGCACGGCGAGTCAGCGGTGGTACCAGCGATAGTCATTATCTGGAGGAAGCCGGAGCTATATCTGTCGTGACCGGAGTGTGAATTTGATAAAAGAAAGTGCCAGATTGTGCAGAATGGTCACAGAAGTCCTATACATCGCAACGTATCTGGTAACTGGCTTTATATGGTCGCGTGACAAACGATACAAACCTCAAAACCATCGACTGCACCTGGATTGGGACTCACATCACCTCATAAAAGTTAAAATGTGGCAATGATGCAAAGCAAAATATTACATGGAAAGATTTGTTTGATGAATGTGAAAAATGTGCAAAGATGTGGTTATGGAAACTTACAATTCAACTATTTATTTAGGAGCTGATGTTATTTATAAAAAAAGCGGTCTATTAAACCATTCGATACCCAGGGATTTACCTTTGTGCACAGTCTATTCGAAACAGAGTTCCTCGATCCATTATGAATGATGCGAAATGACATTGAAATAAGTAGCACAAGTAAACAATGGGCCAGATTAATGATAAAAATACAGTGTAATCTCTGTTATTGGCAGTCTGTGTCCAAAAAAATAAAAATAAAATGAAATAACGGAAAATACTGAGATGTCAAAAATAGCCTAATTGTTACTTTGATGAAATAATACAGGCACTGAAGCCATGAAAGTAACAGTACAATATCAACATTTTTGTACTTTTAAACTAAAGGCCTAATGAGATGAACCTTGATATCCGAAATAAAAGTTGACCAATCAGGATTACCTGTTGAATATATAAATATAAGGCTCACAAATTAGCAGTCATACGCAATTTGGAGGTAAAAGTAAACGAATATCACATTTGTTTACAAAAATCTTTTGGTTAATTCGTATTCTTTCATATTTCTGCCAAGTATGTAGATTGCTTGTCTGCGAAGCAGGCCTTCTACCCCCAGCGACTGCTTCGCAGGTAAGCAGATTGTTCTTCATCAGTTAACAACAGCTTAAAGTTTTTATAGCAATGAGAACTTATACCATTAACGTTATACAAGTAGTATACAAACTACACGTAACTATAAAAATTCTGTATGATGCATTAGCGCAGATACTCCAACCCTAGATAACATGGAAATTATCCCTCTTGTTCTTTTTTTTTTAATGGGAAATGTGAAAAAGCAAAGCAATTGAAACGGGAGATGAGCAGAGCCTCATCCCGAGGTGAGAAAATGTTGCAAAATTTAAGTTAAAATTGTGTATTTTGGTGCAGTTTTTCTACCTTATAGCATGGTGTGGTTTAACAAAATATGTTTAAACCAAGCAAAAGCATAACAGCGTAAAAAGGTCGATCAACATTTTCATGACATCTTTTTATCCCGGTGGAAAAAATGATATTCTGGGCTGGAGAACGGGAGAACTTGCAAAAAGGCACAGAAAACGGGAGATCCTCCGCCCAAAACGTTTAATATTTGTATTTAGAAGCTTACTAGTGTTGTACCTACACAAATCAGACATGTGATACAGAGAGAGAGAGAGAGACAGAGACAGAGACAGACAGACAGACAGAGACAGAAAGACAGACACACAGAGACACAGAGAGAGAGAGAGAGAGAGAGAGAGAGAGAGAGAGAGAGAGAGAGAGAGAGAGAGAGAGAGTGGTGGAAAAAATGATGTTCTGGGCTGGAGAACGGGAGAACTTGCAAAAAGGCACAGAAAACGGGAGATCCTCCGCCCAAAACGTAGTCTTTAATATTTGTATTTAGAAGCTTACTAGTGTTGTACCTACACAAATCAGACATGTGATACAGAGAGAGAGAGAGACAGACAGACAGACAGACAGACAGACAGAGACAGAAAGACAGACACACAGAGACACAGAGAGAGAGAGAGAGAGAGAGAGAGAGAGAGAGAGAGAGAGAGAGAGAGACTGTTATATCAATACTAAGTACATGTTGCATGGCTAGGTTATGAAGTCGTACAAATAAAGTTTATAATCTGTATTTCATCATCAATGATTTGAAGTAAATTATTAAATGTCACTAAAATTATCTGGGATCCTAAGAGCTTTCTGCAAGGAAAGATTTACAGCGGATGGTCCCCCGTACTCAGTCTAGTTGTATCCGACGCTCCCCCCTCCCACCAGAAATGCAACTTTCTACATTCAAATTTACCAGCAGGTCCCTGACGTAAACATTGTTTGTTTTTCTTGTTAGTCAAGGAAAGCTGTTGACTCAGTCTCCACGGCGTTATTGTGTGTAAAACCGTTTACCGAAATAATAATAATAATAATCATAATAATGATAATAAGTATAATAGTAAAAAAACTACTAGTTACTACTACTACTACTACTACTACTACTAATAATAATAATAATAATGATAATAATAATAATAATAATAATAATAATAATAATAATAATAATAATAATATCCTCTTGAAATATCACCTCATTTATATCTGCAGAATTATTGCTTAACATGGCTAAAATGTTATTTTCTAACTCTAATTTAACTCTACAACGCTTAAAAAACAATATTTTTAAATTGAACTATGTATTCAATGGAACGTGCTGGACTTTGAGTCAGAATTAGACACAATGTGAAGCTACAATAAATTTTGAATTTCGTCTAAATGTATGTTTGTTTATACTGGCCAGATAATAATAAAATAAAACCCGTGTAATTATTAACGAAAATAACATCATATCAGTTACTTTTATTCAGTTAATCCAAAAAAGATCATGTAAGTTTTTAAACATCAAGTGATTGTAGTTTTCGAAAGGATGTCAACCCTCATCAACAATATTTTTCTTGCTGCTAAAGTGGCGATCTTGTATTCGGCACTCAAAATCATGTAAGTTGTGAAACGCAACTCGTTATGAGCCGCGGCAGGCAGTTCTTATTCCACATCTGCTGCTTAAACATAGTGGATTTTTTTAACCAGTTTTGCGTAATTGCGTCAATCACAGGGCAAAAACACCTGATTGTGACTTAGATGAATGAAGTCGCTGACGTGTAACAAGATACCGGCGGTTATTGGCGACGAACGTCTTTTCCCCTGCAGTTCTTGGCCATCATTTTCAATACTCTCATCGCTCAGTTTCACATTCGTAGTCCGTCCTTATAACTTCCATCTATACCCAGCACCTTAGGCTGCGAGACTGAATTTTTCAGACTTCATTATACATAAGCTAGGTAATCAGCACAGTCATATCACCGTAGGTATTCTCACCTTCTTCGCAGGGACTCAATCACAGAATATAATCAAATTGGTTTATCTGTTCCTTCACCAAGCCATTGAATAAATATCCAAATTTGTCTGACCAGGCACGCAAAGGCACTGCAGGTCTTCGCGGCTTCCGTGGTTAGTTACGCTTAAGGTGCTTCAGGATATACTTATAGAGATGAACTGTGACAGCTTTGCTTAAATAGGAGGGTTGTAACAATTTTCATTGTGTATACCTGGTTTAAACGTTTCTATTGAAAAGCAACAATTGGCTAAAGGGATGTGAGGGTTAAGGAGCGTCAGCAAAAGTTATACATCGCAGTTTGTGCATTCTTGGTAACCGTTAGTTTCGTATTTTCTACAGATGCCGATTTACAAGTACAATCCTGGGTATATTGCTTCACTAGACGGGTTAAGCACGTTGCTTTATAACCACTTTTACACTCTGGTATTCTTTGAAGCATTGTTTGGGTTGTCTTTGCAAGACATGAAGCTGAGACAACGAGCCGCTGTGACAGATGCACATCTCGGTATTCTTGTCTTCCAAACATGATTTGATACATAACCCACTAAACACCCACAATAATCTTTCATGCTGATATGTGTGTTATGAACATGTAATGGTAAACATAAAATTCCTCAAAATTTCCGTGTATGGTAGGAGGCGGAGTTAGGAAACAGTCAGCTACACGGTAGGATTCCAGGTCAATTTAGTCCAAACAGCGTCACCTGCAGCCTCTTTATTGTGTCCTGAATGGAAGCCATTTTGAGCAAAGAACCAATCAGATGTCTCAAACTATTTGTCTTCTCAAAATGTAAAGACCATGGTTTTTTTTGTTGTTTTTTTTTTTTTTGGTTTTTTTTTTTTTGTTTTTTGGTTTTTTTTTTGTTTTGGTTTTTTTTTTTTTTTTTTTTGTTTTGTTTTGTTTTGTTTTTGTTGGTTTCTTGGGGGGTTTTTTGTTTGTTTGTTTGTTTGTTTGTTTGTTTTTGAGTTTCCAACAACATTCCCCATTGTAAACGTATGTACATTAATTTGATGATACAGTTGCTAAATAAGTATTTTCAGATCAAACTGTGAATGATGCGCTGGTATTAGGGAATAAATGTTGTATCCATTGGCCCCTATTCAAAGCAGGCCAGGGTATTTATGTATGCAGTACATACAGATGGTTCATTGAAGTCGGACATTCCAAGCACAGATGGTAACAATTACTCTTTTTGTGGGGGTACGATTTCCCATGAACAGGCCATGCACGGTGGCGTGTGACTGGAGCTGTGAATGATACGCTGGTATTTGGGAATAAACGTTGTATCCATGGCCCATGTTCAACGTGAAGCAGGCCAGGGTATTTATATATGTAGATGGTTCATTGAGGTCGGACATTCCAAGCACAGATGGCAGCTATTACTATTTTGCGGGAGTACGTGCGAATTCTCATGACCAGGCCATGCAACATGTGATTGGACCTGGCTTGGACCATCAATAGGGTGCCCGACCAAAAAGCCTTAATATTTATTTTAGTTTTCCACTATAACAGGCCTCACTGTAGTATTTATCTTTGATTACAGCCTAGAGTAAATAGTTTTGTACCACTTGACACCAGATTTGGGGGTTTTGAAATGGACCGGTTGCTTGGTCAGATATATGTTTGCCAGGCCCGGCCATATTCCTTGTGAAGTAAGAGGGGTGGATTGGCTGGGACACAATTAACGTCACTTTTTTACCAAAGTCCTGTTACCCCTAATTCTATCAAGTGGACACACTGGGCAAGCTATAAATGTGAATTTGGGCAGGTTCTTTGAATAAATAGGGTCTGATCTTGATTTCAAATAATGGTATCTGTCACAAGTTCAACGACAAAAACAGCATGGACATACAATTGCTTCATATGTCGCCTAAGGATTACGTAAAACATGACACTGTGGAAATTCTAACTACTGGGTTAATTTTTCGTAAAACTTACGGTATAAGGACTTACAACCTTCCAAGATCTCAGAGAGGTAAATATATTTTGACCTGTTTAGAGGAATTGTCGTATTATCCAAGGGGTACTTTTTCATAGAGGGTACTTTATGGCTTGATCTCAATTCCCCTGTACATTAGCTGTACTTTCGTATTCAAACTTGCCAATAGGTTCTCTAGATCAGATGCAAGGTCAGTAACGTAGAGGAAAATTTGAAATGCCCTCATGCCGCCATAATGGATCGTGACGTCACATATAATGCTTTCCCATTGGATACTGGTTACGCATCCCGACGCACTCAAATCTGGCTATAGTATCAATTAAGTATCATGAGACTGACTGAATGGTCAAGGAGAGTTTAGAAGTTGGTTGAAAAAATATAGTATTGGTAATCCTGAAATGTGGCAGGAAATTTGACTTTGTAGGACCAATCGTTAATGTGGTGACTCCCGAAAGCAGAGGTCCGTATCAGAATTTTTTCGCAGTACATCACACGGAAATTCCCATTCGTCCTGGCAGGAACAGTTGTCTAGAATAGCCTTCTGCAACAAGTGATCATTTCTCCATCCCTTGGTGTCAACAAGCACCACACGGACGCTCTCTACACACTACAGTTCAAGACCTTGCAATTTTGTCGTTCGCCAGTCTTTAGGTGCACTTAGCATCCGGCACGTTTTTATGAATTCATGATTTGTTCTGGTCGCACCCTGTGTTTCCGCACCTCTTGAGCGCATAAAATACGCCAAACGTACGGTTACATGCAATGCTGCAAGAAGGAGGAAGAAGACGACGGCGACGACTACGACCAGAACAACTCATCGTAAAATAAGATAGTTTCTAAGGGCATTATGATAACGTTTTCAAGATGCTTTAGAATAGCCTCCAATTGTGTGGACGTGTATTTAACCCCTGTAACTCAATACATTTTCACTCAGAAAAGGGTTTTCAAGGTTAAGACATATTGCAACGTTTCGCGTCCTAGGAATACCACTTTGTCCTTCAGACTGAAGGCGCTTGAGGCAAATTCATCATCATCTTATTTCAAACAAAAAGAAAGCCTCTCTGGTGTTTTAGTATAACGTCCGCCGCATGGTGTCGCCAGAAGCGTGACCCAGTGCAAGTGGAACACCGTGCGGCAGGCGTATTGTGCTTGTTGGGAGATTCACTATGTGAAGTGTATAAAAGCATCTAACATGTAAGTGTAATTTTCTAAGTCATGCAATTATGCCAGAAATACGTCCTAGGATTTTCTTGTCGATCTAGTAAAGGAGATGGTGACTTTGCAGGTCTAAAATACTCCATATCTCTACGATTGCAAGAGTTGACTGTCTTGCAAACCATGTGCCACGTGACAACACTTGCACCAGAACCTTGTGATGGGGAGGGGCGTACTGTGCTTGGATCAGTGCTACCACCCAGCCTGGCTATTTGTTGAAGTTACCGCGAAAAGGTCAATCTTATCTACCAGATGCGTATATTTGACCCCTCCCCTTCCCCCGACCAAGTTTTCGGGTAGTTTATAAGACCACCTTGCTTCGTAAGATTTTACAGGAATTTCCCATGAGTCAGTACGCTCTTCTACGACACAAAACTATCATCCTGTTACCAGGGTGAAGATGATTCCCCTACGGAATTCTTCCTCTGTCGCCCAGTTTGTTATTGCTTTCGAAAAGTCCTCCCTTTATACCAAACCTGAAAGTGGACCGTCTTTCTTCTCCAGTAAAATGCGCAGCGGTGAATCCTTACTGTCGCGTTAAATTGTGATCTTGCACTTAGATTGCATATTAGAAAAATGCTCTTTCTCCGAAAATTGAGCCGACCCAAAACAAAAATCAAAACCAAGTAATATGAAGAAAAAAAGACAAAAAACGAAATCAAATCAAAACAAAAAAACAGCAGTTGCCTGCTGTTGAGTGCACCTGTAACAAATAAGTTGTTTGAACATACACAAAAGGCGCACGGCAAACGGAAAATTCCGCAAACAGAGAATGTTTGGATATGATTTTAAACCGAGAATGCGTGAGCTTTACTTGTCTAGAGTTATAAAAAAAATGGAAAGCGAAAAAAAAAGCAAGCTTGAATTCGGATTTGACTGGCGTAGAATCCAGAGACGTCATGATTACGGCATATTTCTATGATAATAACGCTTTCATACATATAAGAACGGTGGTACTTCAAATGGTCGTTTGTTGTTGTTGTTGTTGTTGTTGTTGTTGTTGTTGTTGTTGTTGTTGTTGTTGTTTGTGTGTGTGTGTGTGTGTGTGTGTGTGTGTGTGTGTGTGTGTGTGTGTTTTGTGTGTTTTGTTGGTTTTTTCAGTTTTTTTTTCTTTTTTGTTTTGTTTTTTGTCGGGTTTTCGTTTTGTTTTGTTTTGAGCTGTGTCCTGCCCATAAAAAATTAACACGCAAAGATCGTCATGCCACTTATTCATTACCACTGGTATGCACTGCTGTATATATTTTTGGGAAAGGAAATGGACCCTCCTGTACAAACGCTGGCTCGATTATGAGGGATATGAGTAGTCCAACTGTAATTCTTCTAGTCCAGAAAGGACGCACATTCCACATCCTTTTGATTCTATCAGTTTTTGCAACTTTTGGTTCAATATTACTATGTCACAAAAATTGCAAAAAAAAAAAAAAATACAAAACAAAAAACAAAAAAACAAAAAAAAACAGCTCATCGGGTTAAAATTTGTGTCCCTTTTTGGACGTAATTTTCTGTTGCAAGGCTTTCTTTGCTATTTTTTATCTAATAGTTCAAATGAAAAAAATATATGGTATATCATTCAGTATATTTATATTATAAGGATACATTAAAGTAAGAACAACCATTGGTGATTTATTTTCTTACTTAAAAAAAGAAAAGAAAAGAAAACTTTTTTTATGCATTTTCACATGTATCAGATAAAATTATACTTTTATGGTCATCACGCTGATAATCCCATTGGCCGATTAAAAACTTTGTCCAATCCCAAGTAAAGCCTTGCATTCTGTTCGGAAAGTCTGGGGAAAATTTTTTTTTTTTTTTTTCATTAATTAACCAGCTCCAATTTGGGAAAAACTGGCAGGTTCGTCTTTCATGAGAGATTAAGCAAATATCTTGAAATGTATCCACACCCCTTATTAGGGGTATCCGCCTGAGACTGCCATCAAGTAGCTTCACATCATGTCTTCCCTCTTAAATAATGTCTTCCCTTGTAAATAAAAATAAAACAAACAAAACAACACCTGCCTGCCAATTTTTACATCAGCTGACTCCAGAGAGCGCTAATTACGGAACGGGAGGTCGTCAGTGTTCTGTACAAATTATATTTTTTATTTTATCGTCCAAAACGGGCGAGCACACCCTCTTCAAACTCAATGTGAGGGGTACTTCAGGTCATTCTCTATCAAGTGTCCGCAAATCGCCACACTCCGCTTTGTTTTTACTTTATTTCCAGACAGATTGATATTCCTTTCTGTCCAGACCAATGGAGACAAAGAGCTACGATTGAAACAATCACCTGAATGCCTAATGCCACTTTACCTGCAGATTGATTGTCCATAAAATGCGACTTTCATCCTTGCTGCAACATGAACGGTACATATACTGGACTGGAGTGAAATTCTGGCGATGTTATTAATATCCCCCCCCCCAAAAAAAAACAAACAAACAAACAAACAAACTGACGAAGAAGTACATTACAAGAACATTCTTCGGGACACTTCAAAGATTTTACAATAACAAAGACGAATTGACTGTAAACTGGTCGGAGTAACAAAAAATTAGGTCGCAGTGATCTGACAATGTAATCAGCTATTCAGTAAATTTTTCTTTTCCCCAGGATGCATCTCTGTGCAAAATTTGAGATGAATCAATCCAGGTACTCTGACAATATTGCAGAAGCAAAAATCAAATTGACTGTGAATAGGTCACAGTAACCATGTGCAATCACTCACCAAATCTTATCAGGCAATCTTTGTCCTGTAATGCATCCTTGTGTCAAATTAGAGAATTTTAGGAAGAGTCTTTAAAGATACTGTATTTGTGTCTTTTTGCCCAGAACCACTTCCTAGTAGTCATTACCCTATTTCGCAGTCCAAACTCTTTACTCTCCATAAGCTATCCTGTCCCTGTCTAATCTATATACATATGGAATTTCTATTGTCCATATTGTACACGTTCCTCTGTAAAATTTTGACATAGGCTGTATCAGCCCAAATAAATTAAAGGGTCTTCAGTGAGTAACTACTCAACATGTTTCGGAGCCTACTGTAGTAGCTAAAGCAAATTGACAGTGATTTGGTCACAGTGAACTCAAAGTCATATCAGTTCTTCAAAGATACCCATAGTGAATTCAAATTGACAGTAAACTGGTCACAGTGACCTGGAATTTAATCAGCCATTCTTTTTCTTTGAATGCATCGCTCTTCCAAATTTGACTAGAGTCACTTCAGGCACCTTATGGATATTGCAGTAAATAAGTCAAAGTGACTGCAAAAAGGTCACAGTAACCACACAATAATTCACAGAGACATGAAAAACTAAGCATGTAATCTTTGTCTTATATTGCATTTTGTGCCATACTTCAGAAAACTCCATCCATTTACAAAGACGATATCGTGGTGACGTTCACACTAAGTAGATCACCGTGCACCATAAATAAGTCACAGCAAGGACGCTAGATAGAGATCTAGCCTCCTTGGTCACAGTAACCTGAAAATCTAAATAACTGATTTTACCACAATCATGCACCTCTGTAACATATTTAAAAAATAATTTCTTCAGGACTTTGAAAGATATTGCGGTTACAAAGGTTGGACCTATCCTACAGAAAAACTAAACGCCTGCCCCATTACAGGGGAGGCGTGGGAATTAATGTAATCCACTCGAAAAAACTATGTTGGAATGCGTACACTAGTAATGTATGCCCATGTGGTTTCCACAATGAGAGATAGGGGAAATAAGATCAAATAGATCAGTCTTCGTGCGTGACAAAACTAAAACAAAACCTATTAAGTGCTCTATCACACCTTCAACGTCAAGTCAATTGAACAGGCCGTCAAATTGGCGTATTTGGAGAATTGCTGTATTGTAGACCTGGGTCAAAGACAAGAACCAGGCAAGAAGCCGGGGGTGGGGGGGATGCGCATACCCCTCCTCCCGAACATTTTGGAAAATGACCATGCAAAGTGGTGACTTTTGAAACGAAAATTGAGAAGTTTACAATTAAATTAAAACACAGTGTCAACCCTTATTTTGCGATCTTTCCAGAAAACAAGAACATTTTTAGTAAGGAGGTGCATACATTTCACAATTTCCTCACAAATCTGTATGTTACTCCAACAATGAGCACATGAATTCCCCTTTATATTGTGAAACCTTTCACACCCTTTTTCAAAACATATATTTCTTTTAAAAAGTTAGCATGGACTTCGGAGCAATGTATCAGTTATAAAAATTACAAAATGATTTTCGTAATTTACCCCCATTTTTTGTGCCTTTATTTTTTGTTCGGGGAACTTTACATACAAACAAAAAATCAGTTATAACGAGCAAATATGATTTTCGATTTTAGTGGGCTGCTGATAAAAATGTGTCCTGGGCATTTGTCAGGTATTGTAAAGTCCATACTTTGTAAAATATCACTGAGTCATGACTACTGTGAGTTCAAAATATAGCATACCGGCGTAACCGAGCATTTGGGCCCCCGGACGGATAGCCCTGGGCCCAAATATTCTGTCAACTGGGGTCCAACCATTCAGGAATAAAGGGAGGGGGGAGGCTCCATCTGAATATTTGACCCCACCCCCTACTTTTGTGTTACTTTCATTTCACAAAAGGTTGAAAAACGATCAGTCTTGTAACCTTAAGTGTTGACAGTCCCCATCTATATCAAATGCCATATTGCAATACTTGCAGCAGCAGATTTAGCTAATCTTCGCCATAGCCTTCCATGCAACCATGGCTTAACAAGAGGCCTTCACGGATAAGATGAGTAAAAATAACAAAAGGCCTACAGGGAAGAGCTTATGTAATTTCAAAATTTTAATGTCCTGTACATATATAGCATAAGTTGATGTTATTATCAATTATTCAGAGTGGTTTCATCCTTTCGGCGAACGAACGGGCCTCTGGGGCCTCATCCTCTCGGGCGGGGGGGGGGGGGGGGGGGATTTTGTTTGACACCGGGAAGCATGATAATAAAATGTGAGTGTGTAGTAGGACCGGGCCTGCAGTGCTGACTCTAGGCCTAGTATTGGTCAGGAAAAAGGGTTAATGAAGTCATATAAATGACGTCATGATGCATGTCTTTCAATCTGATACTGACGTATATCAATGAAAAAATATGTACAAAAGACTGACACATGGAATACGATAAAACTTGTCTACTGTGGACACCTCTGGAACCTGCAAAGTGTCCACAGTTGGCAGGTGTTTTCAAAGAGAAACTTGACCTTTCGGTCCTGCACATACCTTTCCACATTATACAGGTGTTCGCATTATAGAGGTATCCACAAGGCCAGGTTTTACTGCACTTACAATTCCCAGTATCTACAAGACAAAACTGACAAACAAAACAACAACAAAAAACAAACAAATAAAAACCCTTGACGGTGGAACTTAGGTGCACAAACAAACACTTCTTCCATCATGTCCATGATATATGTGAGCCTGGCTATTTAACCGACTTGAATTAGGCCTATCAAAGCAGATAAAAAAATCAAATTCTGGGGCAAAATTAAATCACAGATTTATTGAGTGGTGTATAAGATTACATAACTATTACCGAGAGTAAATTAAGAGGAATTAATTACATCTGCATTACGTATCATCCCCTACACTGGATGTCAAATAATTAAACCGGTTGTTCAACGTTGTTAGCTTTTATGAGGGTGGAGGGGAGGCCCTGAAGTCTTCACACAATATTTGCACACAAGAATCTTCCTCCACCCCCCACCCCCCCCCCCCCTCCTCAAAATTTGATGGAACTACGTCGCTGTATATACCTTGTCATTCTTGCTTGAAGAACTGGCCCCTGAAATCACTGTCGCTGTCTCGCTGACTGACATTATCTTTTATTATACCTGAGGCATTAGTCTAGTGTTCTGATTGGCTTATTGGGTGTGTAATAGTTTTGACTGTTAACCGCAAGAAAGTTGCCCGCTGCCAATTTTTGTGACTAGGGGCACTGCACATTTGACCCGGTCTTGACCCCAAAAAACAGACGACATGCAGCTTGTTCAGCGCACACAAGACAGGGTGGCCAAGGAAGGGAGGTTCGCGTCTCTCGACGTGATATTTGTTCATTTTTTGTTCTTTGGTATAAGAAAGGAAATGGTGCTCTTGCCTTTGTGGGACAAGAAGAACTGTAACCCTCAGGATGGACTGTCAACCCACAGCTTCGCTGATCATGATGGCCACAAAAGCGAACTGTTCTAAGTTTAATTGTGCGTCGTTGGTACTATATAGGTTAGAATCTGTGCTTAATATTTTCTTAACATTAAACATTTTCCTGGTTTGCAAACTAAGGCTTTACAAACGCTTGAAGGAAGTAGGATATGACAGCTTTCGTGGGTCATACACTTTAATTTAACACCGATTTTCCCACGCATGGGCAGGATTTATTAATGCAAATGAATGAAATAAATGTAGAAAGAAGCACAGCATGAATCCAAATTACTAAAATAAATGAAAAAAGAAAGAAAAACATAACACCATCAGTATGTATATAACAAAAACTAGAATGATGCATTTTCAAAAGATACAACAGCAGGCCCACACACAACTGTGGCCAAATGGTTATTACTTTATTGCGTGCCCAGAGGGCTTTGACTGCATTCAGATGAAACCACCAGACAAAATAGTGAATGGACTTGTGTTTTACTTATAGCCGCTTCATGTCAAGAGATATTCATAAACTCCAATCGCACTTTCTTATGGAGAGACAACTCTGGATTCTCATCATGGCCATGAAAAACCATCACCGATTAATGTTGCAGGAATATACCACAAGGCAACCTTTAGACTGACTACCTTGCCGATCCACGCGACGTATTAAATTGAGCTCATGCACATTGAATATGTTACTCCTGGGCGATAACTGCAATGCATTATGTCCCACATTGCAACTCTTATAACTGTCTCCTTGTTTAGATACTGGGCTTTGAAATGTAGTCTCCACAGTAACATGGGATATCTCGGAATGGGCTACAATGCTACTCAACTGTTGTCCGCGTATGGACGTTACCAGTATATTGCCTTCCATTCATCATCGTCATTAGCTTGTCTCACATCAGCAGATATATTGTCATGTTGTGAGCGTGTGAAACTCCCTGAAAATTGCTAGGGTTTTTTTTTTCAGAAGTGTTTCCGTTGTGTTACATGATGATTTTAGACACCGTCGAGGAGCATGTATACACATACAGAGCTAGAAGTAATCACGTTACCTTGAACTAGCAATCAATTATGATACGAGTGAGAAAAAGATAATTTTCTGAACGTTCTCCATAACAGTTTAATCCACAGTAAGAAATGTTTTGATAAAATTGAAATGAAAACAATTTGATTCTCATGTGATAAATAGAATGTTCAACATGTTTTCATAGTCAAAATGTCGATTCACGCGGTTTGCACTTACATTTTTCAATACAACAATAGTCATACTAGCTATGATCATAGTGGTCGTTAAAGCATTCGCTGGTAAAGTGGGTCAAAACTTCATCTGTCATCGCACTCTACCGAGTATTTCGACACAAGTATAGAAGGCCTACCTGTTAGATTGCCTCTCACCGAAGCCAACCACTTTGCACAAACTTATGGCAAGGAGCCGCAGAACAAAGACAAGGATTATCGACAATCCATGTGTGACTTTTGCAATGCCAACTGCGGCTTAAGTCGAACAACTTAATATGAACTGCCCTCATTCATAATGAGGACGCTAGATTCATGTCCTTTGTGAAAAGACCTTTCATTCAAGTACCAGCATGCTTTTAGTTCCCAGAAAATATAATGGTTCGGGTCAACAGCTTTCCTCGGCGCGCTTTGGCCGCAATGCGCCCAAGTTGCCCCCTCCCGAGGAAAGCTATTGACTCAGTGCAAAACATGGGACTGAAAGAATTGAACTGAAGTGAAAACAAATTCATACTGGACATACGTATCAATTTCCCTCCAGCATAGTTGCTAGGCAACGCTGATATTTAGCTGCCATGATACGGGCGAACTGATGGAAAACTAAGGCTGTTGATTAAATCTGTGGTGAAAAAGAATTGTTATTCCAGACATTCAAATATTGTTTCTTATATCAAGTTCAGTGTTTGGAGAAAATGACGACTTTTTTAAATGGACAATCTTATCCATCTTGCTAATTGGGCAAAAGCAACATATTTTGCTATGTTTATTCATGGATGTTTTACACGGATACGTCCTTGGTTTGCCAGTGTAAACAGTTAGTTGTCTGTTGAATGGTGCTGACCAAAGGAACCTTGCAGCTAATATAAATATGCCGTATTGCTTACAATTCCTCCACCTGTTACACCTGTTTAAATTCACTCTGGTGCGTTGACGGGTATGGCCAGTCAGTCTTGCCGTGCTGTAAATCGAATATGGTGCTTGCGTACAAAGGGCTAATTTCCCTCCTTACACATGTTTAAAGTGTACCATGTCACCGCACAACTTCGTGGGACAAAGAACGTGCTGGAACACAGAAGGTCCTTCAGGAGACCCACAGGAAATGTGTCTTCTGATGGGCAATGTTCTTTGTCGCGTTGTGGGACTGAGATAAAGAGCAAACCATGGAGAGAGGGAGAGAGAGCAGGAAATCGGATGGCTCAGTCGATATATATATATATATATATATATATATATATATATATATATATATATATATATATATATACATACATATATACATATATATACATATATATATATATATATATATATATATATATATATATATATATATATATATATATATATATATATATATAATATGATCTGGAGGCTGTTTACGTCATTATCATCTGTTCATAAACATCAACGCAAAGTTAATGTACCCACTGGAGAAAGCTGAACAACGATCACAATGTTCCTTCAAAGAATATACATGAAAACAGCCCAACCAATACCTCATATCAACATACAATATCATATGCACGCAAAACAGAAATAAGTTAAGGGATAATACATGTATGTTACTACCTTCTTAAATGAAAATTGCTGTTAGTGGTAAAACGTGTACATGTATTTATAGATTGAACGACTTTCCCCTATGTCGCTAATAATCGTTTGCTGTCCCTGTGTCTCTAATAAAATATGACTTTTGCTCTTAAATTTGTCTCCTCAAATCAACCGATGACCCATGATTTCACTTATGAAGTTGTTCTACTCAGTACACTTATTCGTATATGGAAATCAAATCTTGTTCCTTCAATACAAAACTGAATAAAAGGTCAACGTTTTCGGGGTGTCTTCATTCGAATGATGCGCCAGTGTATAGTGTTAATATCTCTCAATAACATTTTTTCAAGAATAAATCGAACGAGGACGGTAATATTGGCTACTAAAGCACAAACATTTGCCCTGTTACTATCAACAATCACAAATTTTACATTGTGGGAAGATACGCATCAGGGAAAATTCTCAAACCCCTGAGCATCGTGTTCTAATTAACCTTTTTTTAGACCGATACCCTTTTATATTTTTCACCTGAAGTACAAAACAAATAACAACTAGCAGATTCGAATAAACACCTTACTCCATAACTTGGCAAATTAAGAAGCGCTTGAAAAAGTCCAAAAAGGGATATAAATACCTCAGACTGGAAGGCGCTATAATGAAGATTTTGTGATAACTAATTACACACACACACACACACACACACACACACACACACACACACACACACACATCGACGCTTAGCAAAGTACTACAATCTTTCTGTCACGATTTAATCATAGAAGAAAAAAAGAACAGACCAAAAATAGTAGAATATACGAGCATAATCAGATCACTTTTGGTACAGTTTGACAGATGTAAAGCCACACATTCACGAGTTTGCCACTGGGAGCAGTTGTGGTACCGATATGAACTTCGACTTCGTCACAGTTTGCACCTTATTATGCTGTGCGGCTGGACATTTTTTTTAAATTGGGGTCTGCTGTATATCAAATACTAAGTACAGGGAGCGGTTATTAAATTCTTAGCCGGTTTGCGGACAGAATTAAAGTTGTTATGCAGCCAACGGCTGAGGTGACCGGTGAAATTTGCAATTAATACCGGAAAGCGTATACCTGAAACATCGACATATATATATATATATATATATATATATATATATATATATATATATATATATATATATATATATATATATATATATATATATATATATATATATATATATATATATATATATATATATACATTCATTCATGTCACCATGCCTTTTGAATTCAAGGCAGGTCGTTCACTGGTCTCTTTTCGTGTACAATCAGATACTCAGCATGCAATAATGCTATGTAAACATGCAAACACTTTTCAGATGCTCACTGTTTCCGTTTTGCTCGGTCGAATTTTTGCATGATATATTCAAGGCTGTTTGTTCTGCGTTCTGGGAGGGCTGGCAGGAGGTATTTGCGTGATGCGCTATCGTCACATTTGTTGCCCGTGAGATATGATTAATGTAATTTTTGTAACGCGATTCGTCATTGCGATTTTCGTAGTTAATCGCGAATCATAATTGTAACTTCTGCCTGAAACTTTAGCCGTGAAAGAGTATTTATTTTCTTCCTGAACCGTAACTCAAACCCCAAGAGCTCATGGGGGGGGGGGGGGGGGCATGTGGCACTTTATTAATTTTTAATATGATAGTTTAACTTTAGCTGCATTATTGATAAATACTGTCATAGCTATTTCCAAAAATTGAGGTTTATGAAAATGAGACTGCGTTCATCTGAAATAATAGTCCATGTGTAGAAGAGAAAGAAAGATTATATGTTTTTGTAACCAAGAAATTCATGGTAGAACCACAGCATTATAAAACTCCACGTACGGTAGATAAGTTTGGGGTTTTCAAATGGAAATATTTTTTTGCTGACATAAATGAATCACTGAGTTTTCTACCAATACTGCTACCTTGAGGTGCATCAAATGGCACATCTCAGGAGAAAAAATCTTTCAGGTGCAAAGATGCAGGACTTGCGTATCACACTTTGTGGTGCAAAGCTTTCATTTTAAGATTTTTTTTTTTAATTTTTTAAATTTTGCCATACGCATCATGCTTGTTCAGGCGAAAGTTCAGGCGTTCATGATTCAATTTCCTCAACGCTAATATCGAAGGAGTTAGTTTTATGAACATAATCATTGATTTAATGTCCATTCTCAAAAGTTTCTCTCTTCAGAGGTTGTCAGTTTCAATTTCATTGAAAACTCCAATCCCTTTGCAATCCAATTGTATTTTATGAAATGAATCATCTGTAAGGAAACGCATCAAGTCTCTGGAGTCAGAATCCCATCCTAGTCCGCAGTGCACATAAGGATAATTCGATTCCTTTGCCAGTATCAAATGAGAAACTCAGCCCTCAAGTGATGATGGCAATTAGATTTCACTGTTTAACGCCATTTTGATTTATGTAACAGTGGCAGGCATACCAGTCACAACTGTCTTGCTTTGCGTAAACGAAGAAAATGACGTTGCGCTTCGTAACGTTATGAGCCCCGTTGGAATGGAGCGGGACGCACGGAAGACATGACCTGGTAGAAAAGCACTTTATTTTATAGCAGACGTTCATTCTGTCCTTCGTTGGGGTTGAAAATGTATGAAATTTCCTTTATGCCTGTTTCCAGCCTTTAGTTTAGCCACGTTCCATTTCAATTTCATCGTCTCTGAATTTCTCACAGGTACCTCGCTTTCGTTACTGTTTTAATCCATCGATCCGTGTTTAAGCCTCGTTTTGAAATGTGAGGAAACAGACGGTGACTTTCATGGTAGGATTATTTTAGGCTTAAATGTTCCAAATATAAAAAGGAACAAAAATTGTCACATCTTTTGGTCATAACTATCAGCTTTAATGCAGTAAAAAATAAATTCCTATTGGAAGAAACCATCAAAACACAGATGGAAACTGATTTTATTTTTGCTAAAGTGGAGTCACATGGTGGCTTAGGCAAGCAGTCGCAGTTTTCCTTTCTTATTATCTCCTACAATTTAAAACAACTTCGTGTCAAGTATGTATTTTGTTCATTTTTCTTTATATGCAGGCCCCCCCCCCACCAAGAATCCTGCATGAAAATACCCCCCCCCCCATTTCTTGCCCCTTTTAAAGGTCACCAGACATTGAGACAACCTCCAAACCACCTTACATTGGATTATCATGTAAAAAGTAACTTAGTTCAGGTTTATATTATGGAAGAAGAGCTGCTGGTTGGCAATTTTCATGTAAGGTTCTAGTTACTTATGTTCGTTTATTGCTAAAGCACGTTTGGATCAATTAGGCACCGAACCATCAACATGAGAACCCAAACTGAATGAAGACCTGCATATTTATATTAATTGTTACCCTGGGCGCATAGTATACTCTGTCTGATTTAGGGTAAGTACTCGAGTCTTTGATGGAAGGAGTAATTGGCAACAAGAGTTAAATGACGCATTATTACCGTCTTGTCATTTGCCTTCATTGCACTTTCATTTATATGGATTGAAGCAGAGGTGTATGACACTTGAAACTGCTAGGGATTTCAATACAACACATTAGCCTGGACCTTTTGGCCTAACTGTCCATACTTTCAAAATATATCAATTTTGAGTCACAATTTTGGTGCAACTAATTTATCATCTTTATCAAATGTAGTACCCGGAATTCGGGATGAAGCATAACACCATAAATTGACAGGTCGTCATCAGGGGAGTATTAACGTGACCCAATCCGTCTTTCCAATTGTTTTATCCACAGTACACTTTAACACAAAACACCTTTAAAAATAGTGCAACACTTGCCATAAATGTTGGGCTGATCTGAGATCGCCTACAAAGAAAGTGTATCATTGGCAAGTTGGCTTATTCTTATTCACCCTTATTTAACAAATAATCATGTTCCTGGTGGACCCCAGCTACTTTCAAAATTTTTTTACTGCTTGCAGTTCTTGAATATAAATATGGATATTTGTTCTCTCGTGAAGCGGTTTCAGAAACAGGCACACTGTATATATTCGTGGCCACAGAAATGACATCCAGTGAGGTCAATGCGGTATTCCTCAGAAAACCAGATAAGTAAGTAAGTAAGTAAAGCTTTATTTTACGTCGGTTGTAATACAATAAAACATTAGCCTATGGGAGGCTATTTGCTAATCTACCAATTACTTTCTCTGTATCCATTATGGTCGCAAACATGCAAGAAAATCCGTGATGTAAAACCCAGTTGTTCACCCATAAAAAACAACCATGCAGCAGTTTCGCAAAATGTTTCAGGGCAGGAAGGGGGCGGGGCTTTAACCATGACATTTCCATGTTTTAAAAATAATACTTTCGCTCTCTGGGAACCATGTCTAGACGAAATGAAAAAGATTGCTCACTTAATGTAGTGTAAACATGGTAATGTGAGCAACCCGTACATCAAGTTGATATTACGCTTTCAAAGAAAACAGGCAAGCTTCCGTCGTATAATTGCTTTCTTCAGTTAGCATGCACATCCATGACTTGTAACTTGCACTGGAAAAGGAGATCAGGCTGGCGCTTAATTCATGAGCAAAAAATTGACCCCCCCCCCCTCCCCCAGCATCATTTCCAATTCAAGCAGATACCATTAGACTATATCAAAAGTCTGATTCCGTTGCCATGTCATGAAAAAAAGTAGCCAATAGATCACAAATTTATAAGATGATCAATACATACTTCCTGTGAATCATATATGATAGTTTGTGTTGAAAGCACATCAGCACTCTGTGGCGATAAGCGAGTGACAGTACAGAAATTAATACCTTTGGCTGTTATAATCTGGGTGATGGATGACGGTACAGACATAGATAGCTTTGAATGTTATATCTTGTTGTTCACGAGTCATCACTGATTCAAGACGTTGGCATTTGTTTACACTAATTCTATTTTCAAACAAGAGGGTTGTGACAGTCCTGTGCTCAGCTGACCTCACATGCACAAACTGAATGGTCCTGTGAACTGCAGAATGATATCAAGGTCACCTTTGCTTATTACCACCATCACTGCTGCTTACAAATCCCCTTGCCGATTTTTCCGAATTCTTAAAATTATGCAGGAAAAAAATCAGAAAATGACAGCATCATTATGCAGTGAACAGGTCCCTACCTATGCAATTTGAAAGCAATTTGATTGAAGAAGATTTTGAAGACTTCTGAAGATTTTGTCAGAAATGAATAACAATTCCAAGCATTGCAGGAGCGTAACCATTTGAACAAAATTGCTAGAGACCTACCCAATTGCAAGGCATATCCCCCATCAAGTTTGAAGTGAATATGGTTGACGGTTTTGGAGAAGAAGTGAAAAATGTGACATATAAATTGCAATCCCCATTGACTTGCATTGCTATCAACGGAATGCTTGCATTGACCGATAAGTACCCAAACTAAAAAATCGTTAAAAATAAGAGACATAAAATATAATCACCTAGGGAACAGCTTTGTTTGATCTTTCTGCCAGCTACATTTCCACCCAGTTTCAAAAGAATCTAAGCGACGGGTTTGGAAAAATCGAAAATAGCTTTAACACACAAATATTCGCAAAAACTGGAAAAAACATTGCACCACCCGTTGAAGAAATTACAGTCTAGGGGTCCTCATAAACTTCTCTATACACTATTAAAGCAATTGGCCAAGTGGTTTCGGAGGACAATTTTTTTTTCAGATTTGGCAAAATAAAATTTTTAAAAAATTCATGAAAATTCCAAAATCATTTTGAACGTGACCTCTTGAACAAATTGATCAATACACACCCAAGGTACGCCCCATCAAGTTTAAAGTGACTTTTTTTGGACTTACCATAATTGCAATCTTCATTGATCTTCATTGTAATCAGTGGGAATTTATGCATTAATTGTTTAGGACCCAAACTGAAAATTTCTTTGTAAAATCAGAGATGTGGAATGTCATCACTTAGCGAACAACTTTGTTTACTCAATCTTCTTCAAGCTACATTTCCAGCAATAATCAGAAGAAGAATCTAAGTCACGGTTTCGGAATATAATTTGAAAATAACTTTTACCCACAATTAAATTGCAAAGTAACAGTGCTACCTGTTGAACAAATATAAAAGTCTGGGGGCCCTATAAGTGTCCCTGTGCAACTTCAAAGCAGTTGATATGGCGGTTCTCAAGAGGAAGATTATTTTTAAGATTTTGCCCCCAAAAAAGTTATCAAAAACTTCATTAAAAAAATCTAAAAATGATTGACTGTGGTCATTTTGAGCAAATTTGGTATAAATTAATGCGAAGTACACCCCCCCCCCCCTAAGTTTAAAGTGTATCCAGCAAACGGTTTTGGAAAAAAGTAAAAAAAGTTCACTGTGGACGGACGACTGACCATCCTTTAAGCTCAGCTGACTGACCATGCAGCTGAGCTAAAAATAGTCATCACTCTGTAGTTGGTCCCTCTGGTGCAACCAAAAAAAAACCCCCAGAAGGCTGAAGACAATGACCGGGATGGGGATCACAGTGGCTGCCGAAACGAAATTAAGCGGTCAAGGTAGACATCATTCGCCAAGGCAGATAGAGCAAGAGCCACATGCAGCACGCCGACGATAACGCACGGGTCTTTGTTCATATGTTCCCACTCTCACCCCAGACCCAACCCCAACTGCCCGCCGCTGTTAAATATTTCGCCTGATAATCTATTACCAAATCCGATTGCCAATTCTGGCTGCCAGTTGCCAGCTGCAGAGATCGATCTCCGTGTTTTCTCCACTGCACTTGTAGATGTAGTATGGAGCTGGTCTGCTCAGAAGGAAAGACTAACAGGCTTGCATGGCGATATTTCACAGTACATTGCAAGACGATGGATGCCAAGCGGGTTGGTTATCATTCGAACATAGTGAATGGGTATTTAGAATCATCATCATGACATGAATAGGGTCGAACTTACCACACTGAAATATAAAAAGGTGTCAGCTTGCCAGTGTGCTTGTGCACCATATACCAAGGTGTATCGACGACATACAGAAATCCATCAATTTGAGCAAATATCCACGGGAAGGGGGCGGAAAGTTGGTACAAGTAACTTTTGTCCTAGCAGTAGGTACAAACAATATGAAAAGTCAGAAACGAAAGGGCTGGAACGAAGTACAGATGATAAAGGGGCCCCAGCGGCCAAAGTACAGTAAAAATTACAGTATGCAGTCACAAGGAAATAACCTAACTTGGCAACCAAGGCACAACCGTACCTATGAAATAAGTCCCAGAGTCGACAACCAATTTCGAAAGTGGAGTATGATGAGGGAGTTGAGTAGGGAAGCACTCTCTCGTTGCGCTGTTGTGTCGTTTCACTAGGTCATTACTGCTTCAAACTATATCAAACTAGTTCTATTATGTGCCCCGAGGTGAAAACGATCATACCAGGTGACCAAATGTCTATGGCTTCCACACGACAATTGCGACAATTGCGTGTTAGCCTTCAAACTTACGACGCATGCGATCTCTTGATAGCCACAGTGCCTTCTTTAAAATGTACACATTATAACAGTAGTTTTGTTTAAAAAAGATATGATACTTGAGATGTAGTGAACATTTTAAAAGGTTGAGTCAGTTCACACTGAGGGCAATGAAGCCAAAAGTGGACATTATAACAGCCATAATTGGCTGATGTGCTGGATACCTATAGTAAAGAAATCTATGTTTGATGAAACTTGGCATGTTGATGGATCGTATCAGTGGAAAAAAATTGAACATGTTCAGTGACCTTGAAATGACCTTGCAGCGACTTTGATGGTCACTTTAGTGATCTGGATGGGTCTTTGTTTGCCCTTTTTCGTCTTTTTGACACATTTGTAACAATAAATCGCAAACAGCGAAGAGAAGTTTTGTAAAATTTTGGGTAAAATATTTTGAAAAAAAAATTTCGAAATTAACCCCAAAATGAAAAAATGCACAGGGGGTATTTTGCTATAGTATATTACATTTTTTACATTACACGGAGATATCTGTATATGAAAAAGGTGAAACAAAGAGATTACACTCATTTAGAAGATAATCTTTTAAAAATATAAAGTTTTAAAGATATTATGTCCATTTGAAATTTTATTCGATAAACCCATTGTTGGCAATCTTGGATTGAGAAATCGAAAACATGGCTCTGATTTCAAATTGATATAATTTCACTTAAGATTGAACAAATTCAAGTGAACTCTTTCCAAAATCATCTGCTCTTTTAGCTGCTTCCGACGGTGGACATATTGTAATGAGGCAATTCGAAACTTTTCTGATATTTGAGAAAAATATCTATTCAACCCAGAATATCCGAGATCAGTTAATTTGTAGTTATATGCCAAATAATTTATTGCATGATAATTTTCAGACTTAGCTGTTTTCAAATAAAATGGCCATTTTGAGCATATGTGTCAATATCTGGTTGAAAATTGACATAAAAATCTGTTTATAACTACATGTATATTAAGGTGTTCAAAGTCATTTCAAGGTCATATAAAAGTCAAGTTTTATATATCTATGGCATATCTTACTATCTGCCAAGTTTCATGAAGATTGGCTTTAACTTCAGAGGATAAAGCCAAATGCATTCTTAAGTGAACAAAAAATGGGCTAAAATTGGCCCCATAGTGTCTGTTACGTCTTTTTTCAGTTTTTACGTGTTGCCTCAAATAACTTGTTGCATACACTCTTACAATGTATTTCAAAGCATACTGTTTTACTTATTGCTTCGATATATAGGTTAATCAAGCAGTATATGATCAAACCAATGTTACCAGCAACGAAGAAACAAAATGAAAAACGTCAGCAAGTATTGACATAAGGCAACTATTGGAAATGTGTTGATCCGAATTATTTTACCACAGTTGAACTCACTGTCCGTATGTTCCGTTAATCGCATTCAATCAGTCCCATTTTTAAATTTCCATTGTATTCTGGTCAAAAAGTGGTGTACACAAATGTCAAAAACACCACCAGAAGGGTTTATTTGCTAAAAATTCTAATATGAACCCTGCAAAATGCTATTTATTCGCGTTTTAGTCTCTGCGCTATAGAGTTGAGGAGCTCAAACTATAATAAAATCCACCAACAGTTGCTTTCTGTGAGCTCCCGGATATACTTACCTACTGTCCACTATCGCTCCGAATGCCTCAGCAAATCCCAGTTTCACAGACGTGTATCGGTGTGACATGACAATTATGTTACCATGCTTTCTTTCGTGTTCCTTTATTCTTCGTTTGAGTGTAATATGACACTACCAGCGAGACCACAAAATATCCAAAACGGTTTCTCCCATCTCTGCTGGCGTAATGCCTCCATGAGAAAAACACTGAATACTTTGCTGGCCAAGAGTGGTAAATAATAAATTTTAAATGTATGAGAGCAATCATCATACCACTTCTGATGTTTTGGAATATTTTCAAAATATATTTTGTGGTCTCATATTTTACGAATGCAAAAAAAAAAGAAGAAAAAAAGAAAGAAACTACTTGTTCACGAACCATTTGGTGCAGAATACCAATCATTAATATGGTAGCCAGGTACCATGGATATTGCGATAGTAGCGATTGGATACCTCAAAGAGGAAGTATGCAAAATATATGTGTCTTTAGTGTTCAGTGAAGGTTTATTTATTTAATAAATGCAATTTATAATGAGACTTTTCTGGTGCAGGCATAATGTAAATACACTGCGTTAAAATGTTGTAGGTAGTTCTTTTGCCCGGGACATGGAAATTGTAACTCACACTGAAGTCGCCCCAGTGGTATAAATTGCAGACTGGCCAGTTTAGATGATGGCCCTGATAATGGAACGTACCCGCAAATCTCGCCAAGTAATCAAGTAATGTAGAACAAGTTTCAAGATTCGAGTGCTGGTACAAAATGAGGTTTAACAGCCTCTGGGGATGGTTTGGCATTCGACTCGACCGTTACTATGAAAGACTGGGAAGCCACTATGCCCTTTTCGTCGTGGATGGAGTAATTTTGCCAATCCATCTTCGGATGGGCTAAGTTGAATATCAAACCATCCCCAAAAGTCGTAAAATCCCCAATGAGCAACAGTTTACCGTAATTGAATCAACCCTGAATATATCCTGTATTCTGAGGTCCATTCCATTCTTGCATGAAGAAATGTCACGATTGCACTCGATATGGTATTGGTTTGCAATCTGTTTGAAATGCCGCTAAAAGCCAGAATTCACTTCTTGCAAAACAATGTCAAAATCCTCAACGGTACCCTAGTTCCCAACAAAAATATGAATTACAACAATTAGTTCACTTTAAAAGCTATCAAATCATTGAATGTAAAATCTAGACGAATCAATCCAATCCTAGTCAAAATATTTGCAATCAATGAGCACATGTAACTTAACTTGGAACAAGTCATTATGCCTTAGAAAAAAAGACATAAATGAAAAGTCATTCAGATGGGCGATACAAAGAAGCAGATAGCCTGGGGTACATTTCTGGCATGTTAAAAAATGACTGCGGTCCCGAGCCACATACAAAAGAATAGCACGAGCGAGACATGATGGCATTAAAATAAGAATTACCAGCAGGCGATACGATGTAAAAAGGTCAAGCCAAAGTATCTTCGACCACATTTAATTTGATATATGGAGTGCCAAGGCCAATGTCTGGCCACACGTAAAACCAGCATTAAAGCTGAGACATTCATTGCACACCTTAAGGGCCGATTTCTTCTTCACGAAAACAATGGAGACATCAGTTTTCAATCAGAGATATGAAAGCAAAGCAAATTCCCTGTACTTTTGATTATATCCAAGTGCAAATTTTTACATCAGCAACACGTAAATTTTTCTTAAAAGGACCGATTACAGAATTACTACAAAATCTGAAATTCAGGAAAAATCAGTCACTGGTGACAGGCGACTTTATAGTAAGCTGGAATTGATTTAAGGTAGAGGACCTATCCTGGCATCAGCAGGGGAGTTTTCTCTAACTGCCCTGATATGTGTCAGCTTTTGTGTCTACACTAATTAAACTATATATATTTTCGGTTTTTTCACAGGAATGTATTTTCTCCCATGTGAAGCTAAAGTTGGCAAGTTATTACTTTCGATCATGAGTGGTGCGTTATATTAGTCAAGTGGTCTTATTTGTACTTTGGAACAAGATTTATCTGAATGTATAATAGCCATGAGCTTTAAATTGCTTCCATAGGTCCTCAAACGTTAACTTGGGACAACAATTTGTGGTTAAACGTAAAATGAGAGATACTTTTATTTTTGAGTTTTCAAAGTATTTTCATGTCGACCCTGACGTTGTTTTCATTTTTCTTAAATCAAAAGTCACATCGGAATATCACCGAACGTACAAGCAAGCAAAAATACTTCTAAGTTACATTCTTATCTTCCCTGTTCTACTGAGTTTGTATGAACTGATCAAACGAAAGCTGTCTCAAAATTTAAGAACTGATACAAAAATTGATTACAAGGTTGATGCAGTCGAAGGTTAAAGTGTTGATTTGAAAGAGGGACAGGCCGTTATATTAAATCTACTAACTCCGGTACTTTGTTCTTTGGTATTTGGTATAATCATAGAAAGGATATGTCCGTCGATATGTTACCACGGTCAAAAAACAGCAAAATACTTTGAAATTAACTGGGGGTTTCTTTTACCTTATCCATGTTATCTTTCACAGGTTTAAGCCATAATGTGGTTTCAGCTTGTTGGTTTCACATGTGCATTGCACTTTTGGTCATCAGCATAATTGTGACACATATTGCTAGCTAAAAGGGTACTTAATAAACCAGCTATTAGTGATCCGCGAGTTGACAGACTCGGAGAACTGAAGGACCATCTCCCAAATTTGAACGACTGTTGCGATAAATGAACTGCCCATTATAGGAATGGGGAGGGGCTGACACAAAAATGCCAACGTATGCCACAAAGGACAAGCATAGATAGATAGATAGATAGATAGATAGATAGATAGATAGATAGATAGATAGATAGATAGATAGATAGATAGATAGATAGATAGATAGATAGATAGATAGATAGATAGATAGATAGATAGATAGATAGATAGATAGATAGATAGATAGATAGATAGATAGATAGATAGATAGATAGATAGATAGATAGATAGATAGATAGATAGATAGATAGATAGATAGATAGATAGATAGATAGATAGATAGATAGATAGATTGACAAACTCAATGGTGCATGATCCCGAAGGACCTGGTAGGGGCTGGTCCGGCACGTCATCAGGTTCCGAGTCATTTCTGTTGGCTACCGAGGTATCTGTCAAAGGGGTACGGACACGTGATACTGTCCAAGCCACATCGCTTGCTAAAATTTTCTCCACCAGGAATCAGTATATGAAATCAATCAAGAGTTGTTGTTAGCAGATCTGAGATTGATACTATGTTTATCAGACACATACTTAAACTTACTTTGCCCATAATCCGGTACATAACCATTCACCGCATTCACTGTATAAGTTTCCTCTTTAAACACTTGGTGACAACTTCAGAGTATTCTTGGGTAATTATCCTCATACAGTTATATTCTGCAGACAATTCATTGGAATTGAATAAACTTACCTTTAAACATGTTTTGAGAACTGGTTTCAACATTTCTGACACACAGCGAAGATACAGATGTCCATAAAGGCTGATCACATGGAGGACAATGCAACAGGATTAAATAAATTTAGTATGTCCACCCAGGGGGTCGTTAATCAGAGCTTGCTGAATTCAATAAACCTGTGCAGTGACATATATAGTAGGAATAGCCTAAGCTGCGAGTGTCAGCATTACACATTGATTTGTTACGGTATTTTTTCTTACAAATTTATATGCTACGGTACGAGTCTTTCTTCAAGTTCTAACGTCCGCTCACCACGAGACACTATCACCAATCTGACAGTCGAAGACATTTTTCAAAACAGGTGTCACACTGTTCCGGCAACTAAACACAAGATGATTTTCGCTGCAATGTCCAGTATTGCTGCGATTTCAATCGGATATATATTCTACAGCAATCAAATGGACTCCCTGAAAAATGTTCGAAACTATATTCAGTGCGAATTTATTTTATTATTACCCAGAAGGCCATGATCTTGAAGGATGAGCTCATTTCAAAATGGTGCCACCCACCGAACAGTGACTTTTCATCGGCATACCACAGGAAAGTTATATCTGTGGTATACAACTGTTATCTTCTTTTCTACATGCCTAACCATAGGTGCTCGCTCATTAAAAAAAATGAGCGAATAAATCGAGACATAGGAGAAGCTCAAAGAACGGTTTTTTTCTGCAAAACACACTGTTGAATGAGAAGGATTACTCTAATCTTCAGGACCGGAATTCTTGCAAAACCTTATCTCTTTATTTAATTTTTCTGGCCTGGTTTGTTTATTAACCACCAAATTGACACTGCATAATGAGAAAATTTGTGTCCATCCTCCTTTTTCTAGTGCGTCCTTCCACCAGAAATTGTTACATAAATGCGATTCAGAGAAACAGGTTTGCTTTCAATGAGGCAGAATCATGCAGATGGGCAAGATTATTTTCGTCTCCTTCAAGACCACCCTAACGCTTTTATGGTGGAGGGGGGGGGGGCGGGTATAGAGGAGATGCCGGAAACCTTGATGGACGCACTTTGTGTCATTTGTTTTCTAGTTGCAGACAATACGAGGCGGGCACATGAATATCCCGCCACAACTGCATACCTGGCTATATTAGTAACCTTAGTCTCGCCTGGCGAGACACGGGTCGCTGCCTAGGCGGGGAAGGCGGGATATTACTAAAATTTTAAAAATGAAGAATACTTAGTGCAGGCAGATGGAAATGTATTTTTGTAACAATTTAGAGAACACTAAATGAATATGACTCTGCTGTTTGTAAACTACATTTCTCTAAAAGACACTAATTTTGTGATAAAGGGTATCCAGCCATGTCTGCGACAATGAGATGCCCGTGTGTCCTCTGTGATTGACGGGCGTGAGCCCCGTGCTTTTTGGTGGGAACTTACTATGCATGTCTCGTATTCTTTTGTACATGGTGGACCACTGTCCAGCGAGAAATCATGCAACTTCTATTGGTACTGACGTGGTTGAAAACGTACCAAACGTATTACTTTCTATCTCTACTTTTCAACATGCAGAGCCAAAGTGTGTGTGATTCGACTAATAATTTCTGGCCAGAGATTCATTAAGTACACACAAATAACATAAGGTGGGCGACGGTGAATGAGTGGCTAAGGGAGATATTTCAGGACAACGGTGCAATTAACGCAATATCTCACAGAATTCACGAACCAATCGTTGAACCTCAACATTGATTCTATTCGGGACACCGTGGTTGCCAATACATCCACACGCAAATAATTATCAACAACAAAATAGACATTTGCTTTGTGCGATCTGGATACATGGGGCATGGTAATGATACCCAGATGTATCGGTTCATGCGCGTATCGGTCCAGGCAAAGAGCTTGATTTTCCCGAACCAATATGTTATTATTGTGGATAAAATCTACCCAAACCGTTAATGACGCTGTTCTCCACACACGAAATTAACTGACGCCTTCAGCACGAAGAATATGCTGTCCAACATTTAACAGACAGTTGAGCATATACCGAGTTGACGTGAAGCACGTCATTAAATTGTGGAAAATGTTTAGAATCATCGTGACCTCGTAACGCTACCCAAGGTGGAAAATGACCACAATTGTAGAACTGTGCGCTGGGCAGGCAACACGTAGAATTAATTTATTTCTGTCGGTGAACCGTCACGCCTGGAAACATGAATTTATTTTTTTTATTTTTATCTTGTTTTATTTTTGAACCTCCATCACTGAGGAAAAAGATAGGTACACCGAGACAGAAGTATAACATGTTAAAATAAATAAAACTTAGTATTTACGAGATTCAATATATAAAAATTCATGTGGCACAGGTTATTATTGTCACTGTCAATGGTTTTCCGAATTCAAACCTTTCAAGTGCAAACTAAAGTTAATTTGATGAATAAGTGCAGTTTCCTGATTGTATCCATAATTAAACAAGGGAATTTTAAATGGCAGTGATTACTATAAATTTTTTGTTCCCAGAAGTAAGTGCTTCTAGTTGGTTGTAAAAATATAGAGACGGTCCCTTTATGTCGAAAGCCGTCAGTATCCCCTTCATTTTTAGTAAAATTTGTGAATAATGGAGCCACACACAGCATCGCATATTCCTAGCTCCGTGGTTTGGTGGATTTCCATACCACAATGAACACTATTACCCGGCTCAACTTGTAAAAAATGCTCACCGGAATGAACAATTTGGGGCTTATTTTTCTCATGCAAAGTGAAAACGTCACATAAAGCTACTTGTTAAGATGGCAAATCACAAGCACCCTCAGCTTAAAGTGATAAAAAGTGACTTTGATGGAGCTGTGATTTTCAGAAGAAATTCACTTTTAGATCTGCCACCTTAAAGAAGAGACTGTACATTGCCGAATTTGTCCCAACATAGACTTGTCCTTCTTATATTTTGCTGCATTAACCTCCGGTTATATTCAAACAAACGATTGTATATATATATATATACATATATATATATATATATATATATATATATATATATATATATATATATATATATATATATATATATATATATATATATATATATATATATATATATATATATATATATATATGTAATTATGAATGTATGGAAAAATTCCTTGTCGAGTATCCCTGCGTGGAACTCGTCAAGCCAAAATCGTGAACATTTGTCTTCGGAAAAAATATCACACTGCCATATAAACTTTCTCAATAAAGGCACCCGCTGTTCTGATGTTCTTCGAAGTTTCAGCTTCTGTGCAATTTATATTGTTTATTTGTGTCGTGTGTGTGTGTGATGTACGTTTGTGTGTGTGTGTCTGTCTGTCTGTATGTCTGTGCGGAGTAAAAATGAGCATAAATTGTAAAGCTTACATTTTTATTTGAGAATCCACGTGGTGCACAGCTTAAATATTGATGATAATGTCGTCTTACGGCTCATGAGAATCCACGTGGTGCATAGCCTAAATATTGATGATACTGTCGTCTTATGGCTGAGAATCCACGTGGTGCATAGCTTAAATATTTATGATACCGTCGTCTCAAGGCTCATTTCATAGCCATTTTGATACATAATATGCTTGTTCTATTTTACTGTGATTTCTTTGTGTGTTACTATTTCATTCTCTACTAACTGGATGCATTCTCTTTACGTTTCACGGGGATTTACCAATTGGTTTCGTATACTTAATTTAATTTTCTTACTACATAGCACTGTTTTCACGTTCTGATGTTTAACTTACGTTTCAAATGGATGCATGAAACACCCAAGACACACGTAAGTATCATAAAACAGTTCCGTTATCTGACCTCTCTTAAACTACTTTGTCTGAAATCGTCCTTTGTGGTCATGTGAGGTGGTCACTTGTGTATGAGGACCCAATACAGGATTTGTTACATCCGTAACATATGAAAATATACGGTAATATTTTCATTCTGTGATTCTTCTCCTGATTTGGACACTAAACCTGTCCAAATTTTATATTTGGTTTCGTTGAAGGAGAACTGAAGTGATAATTTTTAATCTTTGGTCATTAATGATTAGTTTATGTGTTCATTTGACAAATTTGCAACATTTTAATCAAATAGGCATTTAGTTTGAGCTATTTTACACTTCCAGTAGGTGTTCTGATGTGTGGTGATACCTGGGCTACCCTCCATGCATAATACACAAACCTTGAGGGGGACACCAAGCTGAGATGCACAATATTAGCGGACATATCATAATGCACTCTGTCAATCACCCTCTTTGATCTTATCAGTATGATTTATTAGTTGTTGCCTGCTTCAGAAATTGCGTACACAATCACACGAGCTGTTGTCTGTATTGATTTCTGCATTTTTCTTTTCTTATTAATCCTCATAAAAATGAGAAAAATAGTTCATTTTAGTAAATCTGATTAGATCTATACACACTGGTTCATCCATAGTAAAAGTAGAATATGATTATTTGGTCAGGTTTTCTCGTTTGTTTTTTTTTTTTTTTTTTGAGTTTTATTCAGCTGTCATTGCATTAGCTGTAGCAGTTAGTCCAGGTGACACCCCCCCCCCCCCTTTCACATATCTAAGAAACCTTTATATCCTCTCATCCAGTTGGGGAAAAAGTTTGAATTTTCGTATATAAGTCCACATTTACTATAATATAAAACAACTGAAAAGTTGTGAATTATCACCACAGAACCCATTCGAGATGTGTTTCAAAGCATACAGGAAATGCACAAGATTCATAAGTCGTGTATACATAGCTCAGTTTCGAATTACTGACTACTGGATCATTTTTTTGAGAATTTGTGCCATACGGACGGTGACACTGCCAGCAATTTCATAGGCAGACGACATGTTGATTCTTGCTTCGTGAATAAGCATTAAACTATGCACAGAACTCGTAATCAGTGCTGGGGGTGTTTTTGGGGGGTGGGGGTGGGGGGTTGGTTTGGTTTGGTTTGGTTTGGTTTGTTTTTTTGTTTTTGGTTTTTTGTTTTGGCGTGTATTGATATCTTAGCAGTGTGCGCTGGTACTTTGTTTAAAAAACTGAAGCAAAAGCAATTTAACTCTTAGGGTGCTAAACACAACGAGAGACGCGCTCATCTGCAGTGTTATAATGATTTGTGATTGAACTGCTTAATGAAAAGATATTTCATTCAAATATCAGCTTGCCTATATTTTAAGGGGAAAACTGTTCCGGGTCTCAGCATCTAAATGGTTCAGATAGGACTTTAAGAAATATTTGTACGTGCAATGTCAACGCCGTAAGGTTGTCGGGTATTGTAACAAAACAATTACGACATGTGTCTGGCTGTCGCATCGAAAGCTTGGAATATTATCACGTGACCAGCTTGTCGTAAGTGAGTCACATTTTTAGTTCTGTTCGTGTGAGCAATATGCAACAGTTTCATTGATAATATACATTAGGTATTTGATATGGCCGACAAGACTGCCTTTTATGTATGTCAACAGTATCAGAATTTACATCATCCAATGTTACATATGTATTTGTATACTTCGTCAGCTATTACGTATTTTTGCATTCGCACGTAAAGTCCAGATGCCATTGTGAGAAATTTGTTTTATGTGGTACATTTGGAATTCTAACGCCTTTACCTGTCTAATGTCTAATCTATTTACACATCGACATAATTATCTCGTTTGCTTCTCAGCGTTGGGCAGATAAATGTTCCCTACGATACTTTATCATTTTGTGTTCGCAATTTCCCACAAGCGTAGTCAGTAAAAAGATTACTTCTGGTAACACAAGATACATACAAGATTGGAAGAAAGCTTCCAATAACAGCACTTAACCAAGAAAATTACGTACAACAGTGTCAAAAGCAAGAGTTCATGTCAAAAGTCAATTGAATCGGCGCGACTGGCAACAGCAGAGTGTTAGAGCAAGGCAGTGCAAAGGGCAATTACCATTTGTCACCTGAAATGGCTATCATGCCAAAGATGGCAGGATTTTTCTTCTTCGAAGCTAAACCCTTTGACACAATGAGATTAGGCCAGACACCCTGCATGTACTTCGCAGCTTTGCAGTACAGACAGGAGTGGTAGGCCAATAAAAGGCAAGAGCTCTCATCACATGACGAGTCTCTATTACTGCGATACAATAGACTCCACCTGTGTTCTGAGGAGTGACTCTTTCCCTGCTAGTGATTTGATTTGCAACGAAGGCCGACTGGCAATATCTCTCTCTCACCACACTGTAATTCATTCAACTGTTTTCGCGCATCGCCTGATGCTGTTGACAACGTTTGCACTTGTCTCGGCTCTGTGTGTGGCCATTGGTCAATGCACAGGGCCAACAGCGTACACTACAACAGCACAATGTATATCTGATCATGTAAAATAGGCTATGATTTTGAAGGTTCAAATGTGCCAATAGCTCACAATGGCAGGAGATTGATTACTGGTAAACCTTGTCCCACCTGGCTACGTTTGAATCTATTTAATTTGCAGTAGGTAATGATACAGGTGACATCTAGTGGCAGAGGCTGTACTAGCCACTTGGATTGATATTATACTTCAGCCACTCGCCTTATTCATGCATATATATATATATATATATATATATATATATATATATATATATATATATATATATATATATATATATATATATATATATATATATATAAAATTACATATCAGAGTGGCTTGATAAGCGGTGCTCAAACGTTTATCGTGATTGAAATGTATGACGAGTTTGTTTGTTTTTTTTTTTAATTTTTGACATATCCGTTTTGTCGAATTTAAGATTTAAATACAGAATTCCACTTGACGGGGCCATGGGGAATGGATTGAGAAAACACCAGTTTGAAACAGTTCAGTGCGTGCCTTTTGCGAGCAGTAAACTGTTTCAAAGAGAGCAGTCTCAATTCATTCCTCATGACCATGTGGAGTTTATTTCTCTCCTATGAACGGATACATTTAAAGGTATGATAAAAAAAAAAACACTTGTTTGAGCTGCTCCAGCGCTGTGAATGCATTTTTTTTTCATTCCTATATGCAAGGGACAACATTGCGTTACTACGGACATTTACTATTGAGCAGCCGTCGCTTGTATACCAATGGTACATCATTACTTTCGTTGCTAGTAAACGTCAAGCTGTGAAAGTAAATCCCGTCGCTCATTTTGATATACTGAATTTGATTGGACAGGGAAATCTAATAAAGCAGGTCTTAAATAGCTTTTTGATGGCTTTTGGTCGAAAAACGGTGTCGTCATACAACATCGCTGATTTTGTTTCTTCGTGGATAGGTATAGGAGAAGTTCTACCCGTTTCGACATGCAACCTCCGAAGCATGACGTCGCCTCCACCACCCCCCACCCCCCCCCCCCCCCGTGTTCTTCGTTTTTACCAAACAGGTTCTTCTCTACCCAAAAACACATCAGATACGATTTCGATCATTTAATCGCTAGAGATGAATATGTCCGTATTTATCATTTGTTAAAATAAAAAAATTACACACTGGGGATATGTACTTGTCGTTTATTCATGGGAATTGTGGATGTTAGACATCGCTGATTTCTTTATGAGAACCGGTAGAACTGAACAGATTACACATAGATGAAAATACTTCGGGGAAAAATGAAACAGAAAATGAAAACTGGGAAAAAGACAATGTCTCCTCGCACCTTGCCTGCTTAATGTCGGTCTTTGCTCCGAGCACGCGAGCGGCGAAGTCCAGTGACGGTACATAAGCAGTTGTTTGATCCTCTGCCAAATCCCCATCAATGGACACCTAATAAAATGGTAAAGACACATCAGGGGGTCTTAGTCTACCAATTACAACAAAGATGTGTCTAGTTGGCAATAGGCCTTGATTACCTTGGGCTATTTTGGGTCATTCTTTGACGGCTAGAAATTGTAACAAATTTCTGTACACGGAGAAGGGCTAATGAGCTGTTTCTTAATGTTTTCGTAAGCATCTCAAAGCCACGGAATCCACATTAACAGCCTGTAATAAGGCACGTGGATGAAACCTTGTCATACTCTTGTTTGTTTCTGTGTGCGACTGAAATATATCACAGGGACACTGGTGCATTTACTTAAAAACATTTGTAGGGAGTGAAAATTTCACAAGGTGTCATTTGTCAATGATATTCTGAGATCATGGAAATGGAATATATTGTATAACATCTATAAGGTATGTCTCCAAAGTTATGTTTAGAGTGTGCCCGATGAAAATTGAACCGCTGACCTCCGTATTTCTTGTATAACTCGTGAAGTCGTACGTCATTATTTCTGAGCTGAGTCCGCTGCCGTGAAACGGTTCGTTCGACAACTCATGGAAAAGATGTGCGCGAAAACATGTGCGCACATGTATCTAACCGCTCAGCCGCACGTTTGAGACATTTATGTCGAATCGATTTTACGTCTGATACTTCACAAAGAACAATCATTCCTCTTATATGCAGCTTTTGATTCTCTGTTTTCTGTTATTTCCCCTGTCCATTCTTTTTGCGATCAATTTCTTCCCGCTTGAGATTTACTCTTATTGCCTTTCGCGATGTCGTTAAGGGCCATCTGAGGTTCCAGATGAACACTTTGATGATTTGATTTACGAACCCTTTTTGTCTTTCAACTTTGCCTCTTCAGTGCTGACGGATTCTTCTCCATGAATTTAGATTTCAAGATATTTTCCCTGGATCGGAGGACCATTAGGCACTTTCGGAACACAAGTTTAATCTTTTCAAGAGTCTCCGATCTAATCTTCTAAAACTATTCTATAGACTGTCCCCCTTTTTTTCTCTTGATTCAATGAGCATTTTAGTTCCAAGTTTTGGCTGAGTTGTGCGCCTAAAGCACACCGAGGAAAGCTGTTGACCCTGGATCATTTTGGTCTCTGCTCTCTCGTAGAAACCGAATGCATGCCAGTACTTCAAGTTGAATAAAAGGTCATGTGACAAAGAATAAGAATCTAAAATCGCCTCGCCGACTCAGCGCAAATCGACTTTGTCGAAATTACCAATGGAAGAGTCACGCATTAACATCTTAACTTTATCTCCTTGTAGGCTTTGACAAGTAAATGACCGTCTGCTTCATCTTTGTCAATAAGAACCACATGCTATCGGTCAACTCATTCAGAGTGCGCATAAGAAACCTGTAGACCAGAGGTGGATCTAGAAATTTGATAAGGGGTGCTGAAAATAATGTGCCCAGCATCGTTGGGGCCGGGGGGGGGGGGGGGGGCAGGGCTACCTTTGCATTTTTATACCTCGCTCTTTTACTAATTCATGGTACCAGACAGCCTCAAAATCACTGTGTTGTTCTATACTTTTTTATCAAACTTATGGCCCATCGTCGAGAATATGCAAGAAAAAATTCCATTTATTGAGACTTTTCCCCGGTATATTGCTGATACCTCCTGTCATCGAAGTCATAAAATGACCCCCTCTAAATGGACAACAACTGAAAAACATTACAGCGGTATTAATCACGTTGGAGCACAGATGGACAGATGCCTATTTCCTCAGTCTCAGAGCCCACATCCATAAGAATAAAAAACGTAATATGGCATTTCACATGTTTTGGGGATCATGTCCCTTGTCAAAGTTAACGTCACACGACGTTAGACCTTTTAACCCCACCCCCAACCCATTCCTTAGCGTCTAAAGGCTACTTCCTAACACGACATTTCGATGCATCATCAAACACCGGGCAACAGCAATAAGGAACCCGCTAAAGCGACTGTGTACTATGCATGGTGCGCTTTTTACCACTGTTGGCCGTTTATATGAGAACTCTGAAGTTTGACGCACATTGCGTACCGAAATCAACGGCTAATAGGACTACATGAACATGTACCAATTTAACAAAAAAAATGTATAGCATCTTTCCATTATTTTTTACAGCCAACAATAAGGTGTAAACAGGCAAAATCGTTAGCGCTTTTTAGGAATTCAACCAGAAGATGATGTCTTTATGCCTATAATAACTCTGTATCAAAGCCTATTCCATATCCATGTATAGGCCTACTATTTATATTCAACATTTTATTAAAATTGAAGATACTCAACATTGTGTAGTATACATAAAAACAGACTTGTAGGTCAGATTTATTCACATTTAATACTTTCCCTGCAGATTTTAATATCTTGTTACACTTTCAGGAAATTAACGTCAACAGCTGTTACCCCCTCACCCCCTAACGTTGTGTGGCGTGAACTGTGACAAGGGACACGATCCCTTCTCGGTAATTCAAAACTTGCAACCATAGTTCGCCTGCAATTCCATTAATCCTGTGTAATATTTAATCTATAAGCCTTAATTTGCCATGTTATGAAAATAAAAGAAACATGACTGCCTGCCCGGCAAGCATATGAGTGGGTTGCAATGTGTCGCACGCACCCGCGACCAGCCGACTGGTGGTGCAAATTTCATTAGTCTTTGGATTCCTATGCATATTTAGCAACTAGTGAAGAAAATAATAGGCTGCAAGCCGGAGGGAAAGAGGGGAACAGTACATTAAAAATATCGTTCCGTACAAAAAGTATAAATTATAATAATGGCAAGATCAGAAGCCCAAGGGCCATGTAAGGTGGCATTTTTTTGAAGTCCGTGACAATTTTACTTTTAAAATTCCATGATGGTAACGTAATCGAAACACAGTCCGAAACAAAGTGGAACTTGAGCTTCCCAATTCTCGAGCGCATGCTTATGAGAGAGTTCACTTACGCTTGGAACATGGGGAAGCCAAATCAAAATGGCGTTCTTTCCGATTTGATTTGCGCTTGCGCAGCTTGAAAATACTGCTAAAATTAGGAATGAGGCGGGATGAATTTCATGTGCGCAAACGCAGTTCATTAACACTGCTAATAAAATGTGGAATGAGGCAGGACGGACCATAAATACTGGAACGCTCGTGAAAATGTGGAATAAGGCAAAACGAACAAAGAATATTGCTAAAATGAGGAATGAGGCGGAACGGATAAGGCCCTACGATAAGCAATTTGCAAGCAATATGCAGTTTCTAAAAAATTGGAAAAAGATCCATAGTTGGCAATACTGCATTTTACCCCTTTTAATTTTCAAAGAAAGCATATCTGGACTTTTGCAATCCCCATAATGCCACAAGATATAAGAAAGCAGATCAATGACAAACACATCTAGGCCTATGCCTATGGCTATATCCTAGGTCATTTCACTATGTTCAGTAGGACTAACCTTCATTTATTTCTTGTGGTTGGCCCAGGAGTGGGCATACACTCGCAATTAACATGCTTTTTCACAATGCTTTTCAAATGAGAGAACTACCCTGGTTGAAACTAGAGGCAATGTTTGTGCACCTGCACTTTTGTTGCGTGATTGAAACATACTGGGACTTACAAATATCCAAGCCAGCCAAACAAAATGTTATTTAAACGGTCAGCTTGTGACACAGTGACTGCTCCAACCTAAGTTGGTGGTGGACCAGGTGGGATACCCCATACGTTGATCTCTTCGTGACAGGCCTAAAAGTAAAACTTCCAATTTACATGTTTCCCATTCCAGATCCCAAAGACAGGCAGTTTTGGTCTGGCCTTGTGTGAAATACGAATGCAGCAAGATAAAAAAAAATGTTACACACATAATTTATTGCCCTTAAATGCAGTGGTCTCCCTTTTATGAAGGCAACCAAATGCACCAGAGCTTTCTTAGAAAAGGGATGGTATTTCTTGCAGAATGCAACACAAGGAAAATTGCTTCCATGTTGCACATATTAGTGGCTTCTCTTCGGGGAGTGGAGTCCGTGGGCTTATATGAAGAGGACATCTGTATTGGCCCATATAATAGACGCAGGGGCTTTTCACCAGTATGGGTTCCCAGCGGTGATGATTTTTTTTTATAAGAAAAGGGTAAAAAAATTGCAAAAGTGGTCTGGAAAGATATAAATTTTGCCAAAAGACAGGACTTTCAGTCAGAAATATTTACAATTTATATAATATGTAGAGAAAATTACAATTTAGCAGCTTTATACAAAATGTAAAATTTGATAATTTCTTAAAAGCAATAAATATTCATAAACTGTATATAGTCAACAGTGGTGCTTCATAGGCACTGCAAATACTTCTCATATATTTTGCCAGAATTGCTCAGAATAAGCTGCTACAGTAAAACCATTATTTTCTGCTTGGTGGAAGTTTAGAGGCCATTTAAATGAGAGAGAGAGAGAGAGAGAGAGAGAGAGAGAGAGAGAGAGAGAGAGAGAGAGAACAAAAACCTGGCTTTGCTACCCAAACATAACATATTTTTGAAAGATTGCCGCCAGACTGGCTCTGTGTTATTTTCTTTCACGTTGGAATCTTGCTCTTTTACTTGACATGTGTAAATGTTAAAAGCCGCCCATCGCGCTCGAGCTTTTGCATTTTTAAAATCGCAAATTGTACGTCTTGGACCTGTAACCTAGGCCTAATACATTTACATGTTAAAATAGTGACATTCGCTGGCTTATTTCTCTTATTTCAAACGTAAAACAACAACTTCCCTTGCATTCTACTTCAAGTTTGTTCCGGTAGCAGCAAGTTAAAACCAAAACCAAGAAAATGAGGGGGGGGGGGTCATGTGATTAGATTTTTTTTTACCGGTGCATTTGTGTACCTTACCTCCCTGACTGACCGTTCCGCGCTAAATATGTCTCCAAAATACACAAAGTTATCAAATGATTTAAAATATTTGTAGAGTAGCAGTGTCTTTCTAAAACTCACAGTTGATTAGTATTTTCCTATCCTAAATTATGATGGGACTTAATTTGGGATGCTCTGCTCCTGTAATATTAACATCCAATAGACACAGCAACAGTATTCGGTACTCGATCAAAGAAGTAAATACGCTGCAGGTACAGATGTGTCAGAACTGTCAGTCACGCAATGAATACAGGACCTCAGGTGACAGGCTATTAAAAATTAGGGAGCAGAGAAACTCTTATGCATTTCTTGTCATATAAAGGGAATAAATATGCCTTATTATCTGTGGGTTTGGGAAGGGTGTCACTTCAACATTTGATCCTTGAACTAGACATTTTCTTGGGCTATTATTTCGCCAAGGTTTGCTTCGGAACTGGAACTATGGAGGTAAGCATAAACAAATGCGTGAGTAGCAAAAAAGTTAATTGGTTTTGCCCCCATTTTCTATTGATAAAGTAAGTGTCATTGAAGTAACCTTTGAGAAAAATGACAGGTACAATGTCAACGAAAATTTTAAATGTCATAGACAAGCTGGAGAATATAGCCAATTTAACATGTAACTCTATCAGGTTTGATAGGTCCAAGACCTATAGCCTGCACTTACACTGTAGACGAAAGAAAAGAGGGGAGGGTCGCGCGTCCACATGGAGGTTGCTGACCTCGCGCCAAAGGACCACTTCATAGTCACAGGCCAATGCATATGTATATCAAAATAGCTGTTGTTGTATGCGTGTACAGTTGCAGCCTGTCTTTGCATGGGTTTATTCCTGGGTTTGTTCAAGAGACCCATCCTTGTCATGGTGTATTTTTCACAATTGGTACGTAGATAGCTTACGATATTTTCATATTGAGACAGATACTTAGTAAAAAAGTACATTTATTTTAAATTTCAAAAATAGATTATTCGTATGCAGCATTCAGAAACAAGCATGCAGTATGCCGTAGAGAATAATTCGCTATTGGTGATATGAAAAAAGGCATGACAAAAGAGGAGCATCCAATTCAAATGGAGGTCATTGTGTCTGAAATAGCGGGTGTAAAATGTTAGTTTTCTTTCAAGGTAGGTTTTTTTTTATTTTGCCATGGCACATGATAAACACAGTATCCGTTATATGTCAAGTCAATGTTTGATAAAGTGATTAAATGTTCGCAGGGTGAGGGTTAATCGCTTGAGAACATAACTATTGGTTCCCATGTCAAGTGTACTGTCGCCTTACGAACAAAGTCAATGTCAATCGTGATGCAATACACATTTTATTAGGTTCCTCTCCAACTAAACTGCAATATTGAAGTATTACCTCTAATGACTCTCCAGTTGAAAACGAAAACCCCAAATCTCTGATGTCATTCTGTAGTCTTGGCATTTATGTCACTGTCACTCATTGGCAATCACAACTCAGCGGCAATAGATGGTCATTACAGAAAGTGACTTTGAAAAGATAGAAGCTCTATGCAATTGTTCGACATACAGAAAAGAGGAGTAAATGACAGTGTACGACAGTAGACATGCCAGACGTTGGTTATGTTGAATGGCAAAACCACACAACAAGAACTTGAATAAAACGGGACCTCGCGGATAGAATGAAAGGATAAACACAGTATGCGATCAAAGAATACGTTCTTTAACATGCGTATTAAGTATATGTGTGTAAATCACGTGACTGCCCCAGGGGTACCATCTGGCGGATCCCCCCCTCCCCTTGAATTAAGACTAAGTTTAGGACTGAGTCTGAAGCTTTCCTTTACTGCCCAAGACTAAGTTTAGGACTGAGTCTGTAGCTTTCCTTTACTGCCCAACCCAAACCAAGAAAAGCTATTAGCCAGGAATATGCTACCTTGATAGGTCCCATCTACAATTCGCATTCCAACTGATTTTCATAACTGTCTAAAAATCTAGAAGCAGACCACATTTGACCAGCAGCCGGGTTTGGCATGTTTCAATGAGGAGAGGGTTCAATATCAGAATGGGCGGCATAAAAATCACTTTCCTTTTTAAGCGTAGCGTTCCGAAACAAAAGTTTGTTCAGTAAATGGTACCAAAGCCACTCTCTCTTAGCCTAATATAGGCCTGAGTAAAATGTAAGTTCGGGCATTTGCTCAAAGGAGGCAGTGTTTACTGCCGGTAACTAGTGATACAACATAGTACGTTGTGGCACGACTTGCAGATTTTAAGAAAATAAATGTAAATCAAGGCGCTGTAAGATCAGAGCGTAGGCTTAATGTACACAGGTGAAACTGGTTCGTAATGATGGCAGTATTTGAACAAAGGTACAGCCATCAAATAGCTGTCCGCCAAATGCTCCCTTCCGCTTCGCCATCTATTCCGTAACGACTTGCCAAGAACAGTGTCTCCAGGGGTTAAGCAGTTACACTGGACAAAGGAAAATTTACGACATTTCACAATTTGTCCTGCTCTGCCCTCTGAATATTCGAAAACGTAATTGAATACTTCCTTATTAGCGCTAACACAGTCACACCTAGCCCAGCGAACAAGACAATTTTGACAAGTCGGCGCACCACGTTTCTTACGCAAACAAGACGTGTAACACAGTTACCTCCCTGCACCCAATATAGATTACTAGACATGGGTGAATTCTAGACTTATTGCCGGTAAGTTTAGTTTTCAATTTATCTAAAGTTCCTCATCATGGGTTGCCGGCTGCAACTATTTCAAGAGAGTAACGGCTGAAGGATTAATGGTCGCGTGCGGGGACTAACAACAAACTGTGTCTGGTTCTAACATTATCCATGTTTCCCGGACAAACAAGAGGTCACAGGGAATCTCTTTGATACTGTTATTTATCCCATTTTTGGCAGTATCCTTGGCTTCTGATTGTTAATAGCTATGGTACACTCTTTGTATTACCCTTATTTGTGCATTAATTACTGCAAAGGTGAAATACAGCGCGATTCCTGAAACTGACCGGGGAATACAGCGGTATTCTCGTAACTGGCCGGGGAATACCGCGATATTCTCGCTGTATCTCCCTATCTGGTTAGTGCATCGATCAGCCACCATGAGTCTCTGTCATGCGATACAAGCCTTGGCGCGCTGCAGACGACAACATGATCGCGGACTGTGAAGTGAACTGCAGCAGCAGCATTCAACATATGTATTTTTTGGGAATGAAATTACATCATCAAAAATGGGATAAAATCGTCATTCACTGTTTTAGTGTGAAATACAGGAAGTATCTCCCCCAAGACAGCTGTATTACCCGAGGCGAAGCCGAGGGTAATACAGCTGTCTTTGGGGGAGATACTTCCTGTATTTCACACTAAAACAGTGAATAACTAATAATATCAGCCATTAATATTTCATAGGAAAAATTATTTTACTGTGATTGTTTCTGTCAATATAAAGCCTGATTGTCGATAAATTAAGCGAAGCATAGTTCCAGCTAACCATCTGGTTATTACGCTGGCCACCAAGTTCAGTTATCGTTAAGAAAAATCAACCAAACTCTAGAGTAGAAAGAGTCTGATCAAGATAAGATTTTTTTTTCATAAAGGTAAACAACTTAAAATCTCAGTACCTCATAACGTTAACTATCCTCACACCTTCTGTTTGCATGCCACTCATGTGATTCAAAACCAAATTGCCTGGTGACCTTAAAAGGTAAGTTAAGTTCAGCCATATAGACGTTCAATCTAGCCATTCTGTACGTGGCTATATGGTAAGTAGTATGCTTTTCTATTACCAAGCCAAATATCGTTGCATTTCTTTAAAATCACCGACTTGAAAATATAGTGATACAAAAAATAATTTCATCGGATTTTATTACACCCAGAAGATAGTTAACCAGTGAAAGTATTTACAACCAACAACTGTATGTCTTTTTTTATATAAAACAAACAGCTGATGCATCTAAAAATAGTCTTTTCTCCCATCGGGCCATGCACCAGGCAAATATAATGGGTGACTCAAGATTTTATCACGAATGGGTCCCAAACGAGTCTAATTCAAGGGTGGCAGATTATGTGTCTGTGCAAACAACAGATTTGATCAGATTATGTTTCATGTTTCTTTTGCTTCAAAAACTGTATCACCTTAATTTACCTGGCATTTCTAAAATCGCTTGTGTTTTCATGGTTCACAAAGTAAATTAAGTAAAGCTGCGTTGAGGATGATGGAAAAACCGGTATGCATGCTCGGAACACATAAATAAGTGAAACTCCGTAATTTAGTGAACGTGTTCTTCTTTTTTAGCATTAATATTAAAACCCGCCGGTACTTTCAGACTTGTATCCACTAGGGGCAACCTTCTCCCCCTAAGCTCCAGCTTTCACTCAACAGGGGGGCTTGGCACGTCCGACTAGCGGTTCTGCGTAATTCATAGTCTAGGGGCGACCTCAATGTCTTATACAAAATCTCTATTCTGGGGCTCACCGCTGCCTACAGCTGCTAACCGCATGACATTGTATTGACATTTCCAGGTAATAATCACCCTGGAAAAGTCCCATTATATATTGTACATTGCATTCCTTCGACAAATAGCCTTTCCTGAATACTAATCACACATGTATTTTGGATACTACCTCTTCAAAATATCGAATCGGGACTAACCCATAATGGCTGCCGTTTTGAAAATTGTGGATTCCGCACCCAATGGTTGTAATAAATCGGGATAGTACGGAACGATCTGGGGGAGGGGCTTATAATAAATGCAACCAAAATTATACATTTTTCAAAAATTTCAGAGCATCAAAAATGATGATATATGCTGTGATCACGATTCACTTTAATATCCAAATCAAGTGTATTTTTGTGCGGCATCACACACTGTTCAACATGGAGCTAACCACGTGCCAGTTCAAGGTCTATCGTGTTGCATTTGCATTTGCAACTAATAATGATAATTGCTTCAGACACAACCGGGCTGGCAGGTTTAAGTTTAGATAGTAAGGCATGTGTTAAAAGTACTTTCACGACGGTTTGCTCTGGGAACTCAGAGAACGGACTCCTGGAACCTAGCGAAATATTACGATAACTATCACCGAACAAGTGGGGTTATGGCCTATGCTGTTTCAACGAATAACTATGGCTATGCATAGTCGCATTTTGTGTTGCTATGCTGTTTCCCCAGCCCAAGATAACCCTCCAGACAGGTTTAAATTAAATGCTGTGTTTGAGTTGACTTTACGGCACATGACGGCTGTTTTTCTGATAAAATCGTTCAACTGGGGCTATGGCAATGCTGTTTCACCGAACACAGTGGGCGTGCCGTGCCAGTTCAAGGTCTATCGTGTCGCATTTGCATTTGTATCTAAGGATGATCACTGCTTTAGACACAACTGAGTGGGCAGATTAAAGCTAAGATAGTTTAAGTCGTGTTTTAAAATTACTTTAACGAGCGTTTGATCCAGTAACTCAGAGAACAGACACCTGGAACCTAGCGAAATATTATAACGTTCACCGAACAACCATGGCTATGTCTTGTTGAATTTTGTGTTGCTATGCTGTTTACCTGACCCAAGTTATCCCTTCAGACAGGTTGAAATAAAATGTTGTGTTTGAGTTGCTTTACTGCAAAATAACGCCACATGACGGCGCTGTGGCTATGCTGTTTAACTGAACAGCGTGGGTGTGCCTGTGCAGTTATGCTCTTTCCCCGGCCCAAGTTACCCTCCACTTCAGACAAATTGAAGTATACTACTGTGTTTGAGTTTGATTAAAACAAAATTACCATCTATAAATTTTTGAACCCCATATCATCCTCATGAATCAAATATCAAAATTCATCAGTGAAGTTGTGTTTCCGAATGAGTAATGATTAGAATGGTATTTATTTGATGTGAATCTGAAAACTGGAAACAGCGTTAATATCAACAGCACGTTTGGACTCTGGTGTTATAAAGAAAGACCCAAAGCTTAATACAGTCTACTGCCATGGAAGTTTGGACAATTTTGATTTGAAAGCACAGGTGAATTAAGGCTACACCTTCCTAATCACAAGCTATAATGGATAACATCATTTGTGTATCAAATAAGAGGAACTGTAAAAATTAAAAATGAAGCTAAATGGTTTTTACATGACTTACGTCCCTTAAAATAAGCTGGATGACTTGTATGAGCCGCATTAGGATCAAAAATCCCAAACTTAGTTACATCTTTAAAAAAAATTACCAAAACAAAATCCAACTTTGGTTATATTGTCTTTTTTTGTTTTTTTTTACAAGTAAAGACAAAATGACGTCTACCCCCATATTATTTCTTTCACTGGGCTGGCTCTGTCCACACTAAATCTTGTTACAGACAATTTGACGTTTCACCATGTTTTAGCGTCCGAATGTTTAATCTCTGATTTCTTAAACTTCCACATGATTTAGTGCCCCATTTTTGTTTGTGTGTATATGTGTTTGTTCGTGTGTGTGTGTGTGTGTGTGTGTTTACCGTGTCGTTAAGCTTGCAATATAATAAGTTCATTTCTTCCTACCCCAAACAAACAGAAATAAATCATTTTTCCGGTGATGAAACCTGCCATTTGCAATACAACTGTATATTGGCTGAACATGTCAAACACAGCTGTAAACAGCAAACTGCGGATGCCTGTCTGAGTTATATTAACAAATGGTTCCTTGTCACATGAAAAATGCAATGCTCAACGTGATCTCTTGTAATATGCATATTTTAAAGTACTTCATCTCCATGTATCGTATTTTTGTGATGTTATAAACGATGTTTTATTGGATTCTTTTCACCTGTTGAAGCAATTGATCTCAATATCTGCCCAAAAACAATATTTCACCATAAAATGTGTGCTTACATGGAATACATTATAATTAAAATACACGGGATCAGTGTAAGTGAACATTCAAAAATCAATAGTAACTCGTCTTACCTCGCCTTACATATCTGACCAAAAAAATAAATAACAGCAATTTGATACACATTCAACGACACCAAACAAAGGTAACACTGTCCACCCCGAGGGTTAGTATGGCATTCTGGTTTAGGCCTACCTCTCCCTCACTGCGTGGTCCTGCATTCGCTTATGGGGGAGGGACAGTTGGTAAGCGACTGACAGCCAATTTGCTGGTAGGATTTCAGCCAATTCGAAGGAGTTCAGATAGAACTCAACAAATAATAATATGGTCCTTGTACTTTGTACTTTGCATGTTGCTTCAAATTGCCACAAGACCCGAATAGTTGATGGCGTTCGTTACTTTTTCTTTTTTTTTTTTTAGGTACTCATATGCAACCACTATTCCTGATAAACGTCGGCAGTCTTGTCTTTGCCATGAAGCAAGTGTAGTACTTTTTAATTACCGTAACGCAAAAGTCCAATGAGCCGAAAGCCCTGTCAGTTTAACATGCTGCACCGGTAAGACAGGCCCACGCAATGACATCCTATTTGCACGGTCCCATTGACAAAAGTATCATATTTCCCCTCAAGTTTGAGTGTTCAACATGTGAATGTATAGAAAACTTTAATACGCTGATCGACCGAGAAGGTGCGACGCGGAGGCGTGAACCATCTAAACAAATGGTAATAAAAGACGCAATACATCTTCTGCTGCCCAAATCCATATAGTGGCCGCGGTGCTTGTCACTCAAACATAAAGCGCATGCGAAAAATCAGTATCCTTTAGATTACATTTTTTTTCAGGAAAGGCTGAGCCTGTTCCTATGTAATACGATCATGATTGACAATCCATAAGGTTTATTTAAGCCTGCATCCTTAACTTTTCTTTGTGTAATAGGTGGTAAATGTAATGAGAGATTAAAAGTATTACTGTGCATGAAAAGCAAATTTGATCTGTAGGGTTGTTTAAGATAATGGTCAAAAGCATTCTTATCATTACAGGAAGAATAGGTAAAAATCTATTAAAACTGATTAAGTTGGAACATAACTCTTAATGATGCAGCTCCACGGCCATCACAGATTCTATGTCACACAATTTGCAAAAACAGATCTTTGAATTCAGATTATTTAAGGATATCGACATACTCACAAGTTAGCATTTAGGTTCCACCGTGAAAAGATTCCGATGAACCAACTCCAAACTGTAACAGCACATACCGTGTTTACCAAAAACAGTTTAAACCAGACTCCCAGTTGGCTTGGCGTAATAAGGTGAAAAAAGATTATACACAAAAGGTCTGGAGGTAACCGGAGGATCATGTTAGCAGAAAGCGTTTGCACAAACATTTAGTTTATTACCAACTATATAAAAACCCGCCGGTACTTTTGGACCTGTGACCACCATTGGGACAACCTTTTCTACTAAGCTCCATCTTTAACTCAGCAGGGCTCTTCACTGCTGTGCCTAGTGGTGCTACTTAATTCATAGCCTGGAGGCGACTTCAGTGTCTGATACAATCTCCCTATTCCGGGACCCGCAGTCGCCAACAACTTCTAACGTCAAGGCATTATATTTACATTTTTAGGTATTGCTCACAATGGAAAAGTCCCACTATATATTGTACATAACATCCATTCGACCATTAACCTTCCATTAACACTAATCACACATTATATTAGATATTATATCTTCAGAATATCGAATCGGGACTAACACACAAGGACTAAGCTGCCGTTTTAAAAATTGTGGATTCCGCACCCAATGGATTGTAAATAAGGATAGTAATGGAATGATCTTTGGGGGTTTATAATGCATATGTATGAAACCAAAACTATATATTTTGCAAATACTTCAAAGCATCAATAATGATATGATATATGCTGTGCTGAAAACACGTGGTTGCCATTCAGTTTCATATCCAAGTCAAACGTATTTTGTGCGACTGTACTACAATGCACTGCGCCATGTTCAAAATGGCGCTCCCCATACGTGCATGATTTGCAAGGGTATCGTGTAGCATTTCGATTTGTAACAAACTATATTTTGGATACTACCTCTTCAAAATATCGAATTGGGACTAACCAACACGCTTGGCTGCCATTTTGTAATTGTGCATTTCGCACCCAATGGTTTGTAAATGAGGATAGTAATGGGACGACTTTGGAGCCGTTATAATATATGAAACCAAAAGTATATATTTTATAAATATTTCAGAGCACCAATAATGGTATGACATAGATGTGGCCGAGATTCACTCACATATCCAAATCAAATGTCTTTTTGTGCGACTGTCCCACAATGCATTGCGCCATGTTCAAAATGATGCTCTCTGCAAAGGGTACCAACGTGCATGATTTGTATTGCCAGGATATCGTGTCACATTTGGATTTGTAACTAACGATGATAACTGCCTCAGACACAACCAGGCTGGCAGATTAAAGTTGGGATAGTAAGTCATGTTTTAAAAGTACTTAATGACCGTTTGCCCTAGTAACTCGGAGAATGGACCCCTGGGACTGAGCGAAATATTACGATAACGATCACCAAACAGCTGGACTATGGTATTTCACCGAACAACCTAGGCTATGCAGCTATGTTGTTTCGCCGACCCAAGTAAACCCTACAGACAATCTGAAATAAAATGCTGTGTTTCAATTGACTTGACTGCAAAATAACAGCACATGTCGGCCACTTTCTCGATAAAAGCTTTCAGCAGGGTCGATCAATTTAATTAGGGAAGGGCGATTTGAAACTTTTTTATGTTTCATAAAATGTATTTAGGGTCGGGCCTTTTCAGTAGAGTCGGTCGAGCTACCGTGATCGCACACATATTTCTGTTAGGCCTTAGGCAACTTGGACACTTGTTCAAACATGTTTTAAATGGATGTTCTTTCCCCTTTTACACATTACTTCCCTTGGATTTCAATCTTTTCAAGATTTTTTAATGTACCTTACTATTGGCACCGCTTTGTCGTTACATAGTCAAACTTGCCCATGGGCCCATCATTGCTGGGGTCCCACCTACCCAAAGGGACTGATGCCAGTTGTCTGCAGCGTATTTTAATTAACGTTTAACTCTTTTTAAGGCCCACCTGCTTGACGCACCCAGAGGCCGGCTTAATCAGTCCCCAGCAAGCCATTTAACCTGTGCTAGGCACCCAGTGTTCTCTTTTTGGCATTGTATATTAATGCTACATTTGAGGCTTGCGAAACATCCTTGATGGCTTCCTGCTGATGACCTATTTATAAATTCACGTGGCTGTTGAAGCCTATGACTTTCCAAATTTTGAATCCAACGTGATAATATTTTAATCTATTTATAGGTTTAGACTTAGGTTGTGACTGGAGCGGCTATGGAGTGTACAGAGATTGGATTGTGGTATTTGTGTCTTGTGAACTACACGGCAGATTTGACATTGTTGTTTCTGTTCCTATGACAGATAATTTATGGCACTGTGTTTCTAATATTTTGATTGGTAATGGACAAATTCAATAAAGTTTAAAATATTGTACATCCATAAAAATCAATGATTAATAAATAAAGCACATGTTTTAGAGTAACACACCGTGATATATCCTTACTTGTAGGCTGTCCTTTCTCCTATTTTACCAGCATGTGCTGAAGCGACCCTGTTGTTCGGGCCAAATGTCACCGACTAATTTTAAGATAGATTGCAATATAATATATATGTATATCTATATATATATAAATATATATATACATATATATATATATATATATATATATATATATATATATATATATATATATATATATATATATATATATATATATATATATATATATATATATATATATATATATATTGCATATATAACTCTGCACAATGAGCAAGTAATACTCATTAGTTTTAGTGTGTTAGCATGGCAGAGTGTCCCAGAGGAGACTTTTTTTCCATTAATTATTTATTTATTTACCAGCAAATGTGTCCGACATTTCATTGAAGACTGTTATACATAGAAACTCTCAATGTGGTATTATTATACTCCTATACATAAAGTGCGGTCTTTTTGTAAAGAGGGGTGACAGTTTTGAAAATTTTGCCAATGAGGGTTATTTGAAAAATTCAAATCTTAAATATCTTCAAAACTATTAAAGATAGAGGTGCCATTCCAACTTGAATTTAAAGGCTTGTGAATTAGGCTCATTCAATGGACCACAAGTAAAGTTTGTAAGATTTTAATTTTTGTTAAATAGGGCATTTGAAAAGTTTAAATGTTGAATAGATAAGAGGTGCTATATCTATATCAGTTTATAGGTTTATGCCGTATGGGCATTGAATAAACCAGAACTGAAAGTTTGAAATTTTAATTTAAGCTAATTAGGGCAGTTGAAAAGTTTAAATGTGGCATACCATTAAATCTATTATAGGTGGAGTTGCTATTCCAACTTCAATTTACAGCTTTGTGCTGTTGGTTCATCCAATGTACCTGCACAATATTCATTGAACCTTAATGTAGAAAGGGCCCAAGCGTATACGTAAGATCCTCACCTCGCTGCGGAGGCTTCACTCTTAATATATACACGGTCTGCGTGAGGAGAAAAAGTACTAAACAAATACGAGCACAGCCAGTTTTGGACAAACATTGTTTGGACTTTTTGCTAAAAATTGACTACAATGTTGAAACAAAATTGTGTATGTTATAAAGTAAGGCATGTTATGCCATATAGAAGTGCATTACATCATGATAAATAATCATGTTTTATGTGCCTCTCCGTGACGAAACTTTTGAGCGGACGCAGACTGACAGAGGGCCACTGTAGGCTGTGAATAGGATGTTATAGGCTATTTAAATTTTTCGCCTATTTAAACTGACTGTTTTATTTAAATAGTTCCAGCTGAGGCTGAGATGCTGTTTAAAAGCTGGCAACAGGCTTGCGATATTTCAAAAAGCATTGACCGGTAATAGGCTGCCAACATTTCAAGTTGGGGAAATTGGGCAAGGATATAATTGCAATGCGTTAGTGGCAGTTTGGGGAAAACAAAGAAGACAGTTGCTGCTAAAGACCAAACTAGGATATAAACATATTAAAAAATCATCTCCACTCCCACTTTGAAGTCATTTTTAAACTCAGGGCTTTGGCTGTGGCCCCTCCACTGTTGCATCATGAAAATGTCACGAGTGGAAGTGCAGTTTAAGTTCCACAGATAGCTTGACAGCGTTATCTGCTTAAAAATGTAAAGTAATGGAAGAGCTGAATGATTCTCCTTGTTGTGTAGACTGGTACATTTCTTTTTATCATATATCAATTGCCAATTCACATTTTAGACTGTACGTACACACGTAGATACTTATACAAACACGCGAACATACATACATACATACATACATACATACATACATACATACATACATACATACATACATGTGTGTTGGGTAGTTGCGTGCGTCAGCTCATACATATCTTTTTAATCATTTATGCAAGCTTCTAGTAGGCGCTTTGTAATTACTAACTTAAAGGACCATTCTAGAGTATTCTCAGTCAGGCAGACATAAAGAAGAACATAAGGTTTAACCGAACTTCACTGATTCCTCTATATTATTCGATGCGTTTGATATCCTAATGTCTCATTACCATCGCAAGCTCACTGTGCTTTGGTGGGCAGCTGGCAACAACTCTTTATGTATGTATGTATGTATGTATGTATGTATGTATATATATATATATATATATATATATATATGTATGTATATATATATATATATATATATATATATATATATATATATATATATATATATATATACACATACATACACAATCACATACATACATACATCCATACATACATAAACAAGCTTAGTTAGCAATAAGGTGACGTAGCCAGCACAGGCATCTGCGCAGTTGCAGCTGACAAGCTTGTGATTTATGAAGGTTTTGGGACAAACGTTGCCACCTAATCTAACGTATTGTCATTCATGTGTTGCTAGCCTGCTGGTGGCCTCATCAGTGACTGTCAACGGCCGGTAACATCGGGAAATGCGGTAAGGTTGCACCTGCGCCGTGCAGATTACTAAGGAACTGGATACGACACATTCCACCATCTTTGCGTAATCCCGGAGAATAAATATTTATGCCATTCCTTCTGCTTTGGCTTATTTACAAATATTTCTTGTCAGCCTGCCTGAGACTACTTTAGACAGTCCGGGGCTATAGAAACTGTAAATTTACCTTGGGTTCCAATGCGAAATTTCGCATTGATGAAATAAAATCTTGTGTTCACTTTCGGGCATTCCTAGGCTTTCCCGAAGGTGTAGGGTTCACAATGTCACTGAAGATGTATTGTCAGAGTTGACTACATAGCGGCCATCCTCTTGTGTGTTGTTATCTAGCAATAATTGCATTTACAGACTGAGTTTCGATCACTTAATTCAAAGAAGGGCAACACACCCAGCTTTGCACGCGAAAATTCAACAAACCAAGCTGTGGTGAAATTCCGGAAGAAAAAAACTTTCAACCTTGCCCGTCTTTGACAAGAACATATTTTTTCTTGGCAAAAGGATATCAATATAGCCCACTACTGTATACGGGAAAACCCACAGGGTCTTATTCCAAATCGAATTTGTCTCATAACCTACAGTTCTTATTGGGTGATTTCATTTGGACACACGCAAAAACATTGTCATAGGAGTTAATACATATCAAAATTGCAAATATGGTGAAATGTGGTCAGTCCACGTTGGCATAGAACCACTTTATTCATCGCCACAAAAACCCTGTGGAAGACGAAGAGCAGAAAATAACATCAACTCACAACGATACGGTCATGCCCTTATGATAAAGTTAAGAACAGTGTACAGTAGTCATAGTGCAAAACATGGCTATATTTTTGAAGGAAGTTTTTCATGCGCCTTGGTGTGGTGCAGTAACATAAAGCGACCAAATGTAGATTATCGTGAGATATTCAGGGGCGTGGTTTACGTGAAGCCTTGGATCACGTAACACCGCAGGTTGCTCTGACCCGGCTGAACACCGACCCAAAGATGTGCACTGAGGACAACTTGAGATCACAAGTGCAAAGGCTGCATAATAGGTCACTGCAGGTTTTGCTGCGATTTCCAGCTAATGCGTAGGGGTTGTATAACTAGCGACAGGTGTGCTAGATACACCACTCTGCATGTTGAAAGCACCAGCTTCCTGTGTCGCATGACATTTTCAATCAAAGAATGAGGCAGGTTCTGTTTATCCACTAGGTGTCTCCACCTGCAACAGGTAGATGCCGGGGGTAAAGTTTCCTGTGGTGAAACCTACAGGTGACACGCATCATTGAGCGGTAAACAGAACCATTGAACGTCAAGTTCAAAGGGTTACTGAAAACGTCCCACCAGATACTCTCGTTGAAGGTAGTTGTCAACACGAATACATCAAAATGTACGGGGACTGTTACCTTCGAATATCGGTATACTATTTTGATGTAATCAAATGCTTCTGTGATATAAAGTGGTAAATTTTCATTTATGATTCGATCCTGCTTGACCAGGGCCAAAAACACCGACCATTTGTCGCAAATGTCGATGCATATCATTCTGTTAGTACTGGTTACTCTGCCAACATGTATGTTCTAGGGCAGTTTGTACCTACACTCAGTACAATGAAAACTTAAGGACACATAGAGGACCTGATCAAAGCACTATGTTTCAACTCTGATGGGTTCAAAATGTTTTGAGAATTGTGTCTACATTCAGTACATAGGTGAGCCAATGGAATCGCGCAAATTTGGCCTTTTGTGGCTTTTGCAAGTTTTCAACTCAAGCAAACATGCAATCGCAATGACGACATGTTCAGAGCTAATTTGCTTTTCTTATACATGTCGTCCAAAATTCGTAAAATAAGATATCATCATGGTAGTGCAATCACAGGAAGCAGATCAGTACAGTTGTTTGTTATTAGTCAGACTAAACGCAGTCAAATGTGTATGACATACACATACAAATAGTACAGAAAAAAAGTGTGTATCTGTGTATATATACATATATAAATATATATATGTACTCATCCTCCATAAGAGACGTCTGACGATAGGCCCGTCTTGAAGTCTTCAGTATACTCCAGTTGATAATTCATTTGACAAGAAACGGTTACAAAATGTAAGACAAACTATTTGTCATCTAGATTTTGTAACCAACCCATCGTCACTGCTAGTATCTACGATACTATTCTAGGAACAATCATGACCAGCGTCGGTAATAGCAATAAAACATGCTCTTCTTTGAGCCAGCTTAATCAAAAATTTGCCAGTGCAAAAACTGCAAGGCTTCTGGCACGAAGAACATCCAACTTTATTGGCAATTGACCTGCATCATTGTTACCACCTTATACTACCGCTGAACGTTCTTGCCTGAACATATGGCTTCCCTGCAGAAACTGTCACCACCAGTTCACTGAGCACAAGTCCATAATGCACAATATAAAATGTGTTTAAATGGAAAAACTTGTTACAACTAGCCTTTAATGGAACCGGCTTATTCCTGCAAACAGACAATAATTTTACAAGGGCTGGCTGGAGAGTTCTAAGCCTAGCTGTGAAAAACCCGTACAAGGTCGATGGTTTTCATTTATTTTTCTACATAGTCCCTTTCCAGGTTTACACACTTTTGCCAGGGATGTTGCAAGGCCTGGATGCCGGTCAAGAAGAAATTTTCTTTAGCCACCCTAAAAAAGTCATTCACAGCGGAAATGACGTCATCATTACCAGGAAAATTGCGACAAGCTAGTTCCTTCTTTATTTTGAGAAACAGGTGGGAGTCTCACTGGGCCAAATAGGGTGAATAAGGAGGCTGATGAATGAATTTGAAGCCACAATCACGGATCGCTGATATGGCAACCACCAATTTGTGGACAGGAGCATTGTCTTGGTGGAACAGGACTCCTTTAGTGAGCATTTCCTGTTGCTAAGCTTTGATAGCTTCACGCAACTCTCACAGTAGGTCAGCATAATATCTTCCATTGATGGTCTGGCCTTTTTAAAGATAGTCAATCAGCAGAATACCATTGGAATCCCAAAAGACTGAAGCCATTACCTTTCCAGCTGAAGGAACGGACTTGGCTCGGGGTGGAGTGGGGGTGGGGGATCCCGAATGCTTCGATTGCTTAGACTGAATTTTGGTTTCTGGTTCAAAGTGGTGAATCCAGGTCTCATCCATGGTTACAAGTCGGGTTAAAAAAAACATCTGGATCTGCTTCAAAACGGCATAAATTGTCGCTGGACGCAAGGAATCTGACACGTTTCTGATCCGCTGTCAAGAGCTTTGGCACCCATCTTGCAAAAAACATTTGTCATTCCCATCTCCTTGGTGATAATTAGCTCAACCTTCTTATGAGAGATGCCCACAACACTGCTAATATGTCGAGTGGTCAATCGTTGATCAGCCATCACCATGTCATGCACCCGTGTAATGTTTTCGGGAATGGTTGCTGTTGAAGGCCTTCCTGGACGGGCGTCATCGTCAAGACTCTCTCTCTCTCTTTCTCTCTGCCACCCACGCTTGAATTCGGCAGCCCACTTCTTAACAGTGGAAAAGGACGGGCATCATCCCCTAAAGTGGACACCATGTCGGCATGTTTCTGTGTTGGAGTTAGCCCTTTCAATTGCAGGTACTTATTGACCGCTCTATAGCCAGTTTTGTCCATTTCTGGTAATTTCAATAGGTAGATTTACCAGATGGTCTGGTACAATGACATTAATCACACCACATTTGCAGTTCTTATGCTTATGATTCATCAAATGATTGTACTTGTTGATGGCAAAAGTTTGTTTCAATCCGATTAAGATATCCCATTTAGGCTAAGAACTTTTCAGCCAGCCCTCGTAATTTATGTGGTTCAAATAGCACAATTGATTCTCAGTTGAGTGTAATTGCCGTTATGGTAGGTTCATCACGTACTTCATCCTTGCATTTAACTGACAACAGAATACAATGTCTCGACGTACAACACGACTATTCTTTTTCTGGCAAGGGAACAAGGCATGGTTAGTAATTCCAGAGCTATACTGTCGACTGGAAGCCTCGACGGCCTTGCTCTAGCAAATCCACATGCACATTACCTGCTGAGTTTTTATCTTTTCCTGTTAAAAATAAACAACGTGCCCATCTTGCATCAAGGAAAGCTGTTGACCTGCAAAATAATAGCCTGATTGGTCTCATCTACAATTCTCATTCAAATATTCTGCATGAGTGACAAATCAAAGCGAAAAATATTGAGACATTTTACTTCCGGGTTCTTTGGGGCAAATTGAGAGGGAAATGGTTCATACTTGAAAAACTTTGTGCGTCCTGCCCTTTTTGACCTTCTTTGTCTTATCTTAATTTATGTCAATTAGTTAATTTAATTTGAAAAGTTAATTTTTGAATCAACTCCGTCACAACCTACAGACAAGGCTCGATACATGTATACTGAGTACAAACAGAAAAATGTTGTACATATATGATATCGCTTCGTAAAAAAAATTTAAACCAAAATTACCTGTACACAGAGCATAAGAAATGTTCCCGAGCATGACCCCATGATTACTCTCAACGTTTCCTCAAGACCGCAACATAACTTAACAAAACGTGTCTCTTAAAATGCAGTACGCTAAAAAAAAATGTGACGCACGTTTTGTATACCACTTTTACAGAGTTTACAACTTCCAGAGAATGCAAGTTTCCATCATTACTGCTTGTAATCCTAAACGATTACTGCTAGCGTTAAACTTTAGGCATGCGGCTTTCAACTCAGTGGTCGAAAACAGACACTTTCAATGATCTTTTGAGCTAACTATGCAAAGACAGCGAGACTCTACTCTCTGTTTTGGCGAAAAAGTCATGTATGTAATCATCGAGACAAAATTAAAATTGATGAAATTCCAATGATCTTAATTCAATTCTTTTCTGATGAACGTTAATGGAGCAAGATGAACTTGTCTCTTGGATTTTTAAGCGGCGTTGTAACTCTTTTACTTCTGTTTTATATGTCTTTAAGTACGCATAGTGATCCGTGGAACGTGTTATCGACCACCGATACCCTGGGTTGGCATGTGTTTATCACAGTGCTTTGAAAACCACAATGCCCAGTTTCCATAGGCAGTGCAGTACATTCAGCGCGACCGAATACATAACACTGTGGCCTGACTCCCATGCAAATCAGCATCTACTCCTAGTTAATATTATCATCATCATCATCATCATCATCATCATCATCATCATCATCATCATCATCATTATGTTGTCTTTCCGTAAAGAGGTGTGCATTGTGTTTTCTTTTTTCTTATTTTAAATTTCAGTTGAACGCCGGGCCGTTGCATGATGGCAATGTGAATATATTACAAAGTCCTTCTGAATCAGTAGATATTCACTGAAAAACAGCCTAGGAGGCAATACAAGCGTCAAAAATACTGCACCCAGAAGACATGTCCATGACCTAACCCTAGTTGTCTCATCATCTGGTCTAAATTGTCACACGTCAAGTTAACCGATCATTACCACTTATATTAAAACTCACCAGTACTTTCAGACCTGAATCACTATCGGGACAACCTTCTCCATTGAGCTTTGTCTTTGATGCAGTTGCGCGCTTGGCACTCAGCCTATTGGTGACCCTTATTTCATTGCCTAAGGGAGACTTCTATGTCTGATACAAAATTCTAATTCTGGGGCCTACAACTGGTCACTATTTGTCGTTGTACTTACATTTTCAGGTAATGCGCACTCTTAAAAAGTCCCATTATATATTGTACCTAACATTCATTCGAGAGATTAACCTTCCCTTAACACTAATCACACATATACTTTGGACGCTACCTCTTCAAAATAGCCAATCCACTTGGCTGCCATTGTGAAAATGGTGAGTTCCGCACCCAATGCCAATGGTTTGTAAATGAGCATTGGGACGATCTTGCCGAGTGGGGCTGGGAAGAGGGTTATAATATATGAAACCAAAAGCAAATATTTTGTAATTATTTCAGAGCATCAATGATGATATATATGCTGTGGCCGCGAGTCACTTTGGTATCCAAATCAAGTGTACTTTTGTGAGACTGTCCAGAAATCAATGCATTAATTGCGCAATGTTCAAAATGGCGCTGGAGCGTGCCGTGTCGCATTTGGATTTGTAACTAATAATTAGAACTGCTTTAGACAAAACAGAGTGGGCAGATTAAAGTTAAAAAAAGTAGTCATGTTTTAAAAGTACCTTAACGACCCTTTGCCCTGGTAACTCGGCGAATGGACACCTGCAACCGTGCTGAAAACGCGTGGCCACCTTTCCCTCTGATTTTTCTTTCCACAATGCATTGCGCATGTTTAAAATGGTGCTTAACGTGTGTACAGCATGCCTTCATGTTGCATTTATAACTAACGATGATAATTGCTTGACACACAACCGAGCGGGCAGATTAAAGTTAAGATTGTAAGTCATCTCTTAGAAATAAGTTGACGACCATTTGCTCTGGAACTCGGAGAACGGACACCAAAAACCTAGCGATACTAGATACCGATACCGCACCCATCGTGGCTATATGCAGCAGCTATGCAGCAGTATGCATTTTCCCCGGACCAAGTTGACTGTCCAGAGAAATTGAAATAAAATGCTGTGTTTGAGTTGACTTTACTGCAAAATAACGGCACACGTTGCACAGCTTTTCTGTTAACTTTGTCTTCCAACTTGGTTACTGTTGATTTGAATGACCGGTTTTTCATGGGTGGCTGTTTGTGGGTTGATGTTGCTGGTCGGTCGCGTGTTGCAGCTGGTCTAATGCTATCCAACTGGAGCATTGTAGCAAAATTTTGCATCACAGTTCTTGAAAAATACTACAGAATTTATCCAAAATAAGTGCTTCTCATGTGAAGAAGTTTTTGAGAAAATGATCCAGAGAATGTAAATTTGCTGCTGCAACTCTACAGCACTGTGGTCTTGCGCGTCAGGTCATTTAACATTGCAAAAGCACCCGTGCCAATGATAGCTGGCCGTTATGACCAAGTGGGGACTGGCGTAGGTAATTGCAAGTACTACTGTACCATGATGATACCTATTCCCATGCAGAACCTGCCAGGGTATATCAAAGAGAGCGAATGTAAGAAGATTTTAAAAAATAAGGTGAAATCATTCTTGATGCATCAGATGGGAGTACTGGGGACGGACCGCTTTATATATTTATAGTTTCAGTATCTTAGTGTTATCAGGGACCGGCAATTTATTTGTATAGTAAGTCCTTGGAGTTATAAAAATTACGACTTTGGTGCTTATATTTATTTATATATTAATCTTCTAATCCATAAATACTTAAACCATTTCAGCTACAAACCTGTGCAAAATAAGCTTAATACTTTTCCGATTTCATTCTTGCATTTCTGCTATTTCCATGTTGTGGTCCACCATGATAATTAGCCAAGGCAAGATTCCCTAGGCATTTGATACTCCCATTTCATGCATCAGAGTTTGATTTGCTTTCAGCAATTATATTGCACCATCCTGGCATATTTGTGAATTAATTATTATCAATCAACATTCAGTGATAAAGGTTAAGTACATTCAGGCCTAGTGATTATCTTAATGTATTTTTTCTTCTTGCTTTTGTAGACAAAATACACAACTTCCTAATTGCGGAATAATTCATCTGTTAATTTTCCCCGAATTAATAAACATAATATGAGTGCAAAAATTCTCTGAAGCCTGACATGTATAAATACAAAATTTGTCTTCTGTTAATTGATAACATGGCGATGGGTTCTGTTAATTTACTTTTTACTAATCTTCATAAGATTTTTGTACAATCTGAGGTACAATAGCCAAATCAGGACAATAATGACCAAAATGTTGTGATTTTGCCAACCATGTGAAGGCAAGATACTCGAAACTCCCCAGAATGCAGCATTTTGCATGCTTAAAATTCAAATTTTTTTCGTGGTGGAAAAGGCCCCCAGACATCACCCCCCCCCCCCCCACATGTCTTTGGCCCCTTGGGCCGTATAGATCACATTTGGGCCGCTGAAAAAAATTATGGACTTTTCTGGGGCCACTTGGGTCTCTGACTTAGTTTGTAGCACTGGCTTGGGTCGATCAGTATTTATTAGGGAAGGACGGCTTAAAAGTTTTTTTTTTTTTTTGTTTTTTTTTTTTTTTTTGTTTTTTGTTTGTTTGTTTGTTTGTTTGTTTATTTGTTTGTTCCACTAATTTAAGGGTTTGGTCTTTTTAGTAGGGTCTGTCAGGTTACCGGAACCACGCATATATTTCTCTTAGGCCTTGGGTAACTTGGACATTTGTTGAAACATGTTGAAAATGGATGTTCTTTCCCCTTTTACACATGACCTCTTTTTATTTGACAGCAGTTTAATTTGTTACCTGGGCACAGCAGGAGGCACTTGTTTAAAGACGAAGGATACACTGGTATTGTTGGCTTCCGCACGGGAAACTTTTGAACGCCTAGATTATTTTGCATACGGCCGCCCTGAGGCGAGCAGTATATATACCTTCACAAATTGGATCTATATTTTAGAAAACGTTTGAGTAGCTTTGGAAGGACTGTGTCCCTTAATGTTCTGTTTGTGCTTAAATCACTAACAGGTGATAAAATGGCGATGATAGTTTACATGATGAAATTACTATAATTTAGCAATAAAGTACCAGACCGTTTCTATCTTTCTTGACTACTTCACCGGGCAATGACGATTATTATCTTTGCAATAAGTCCTTGCACCTAGTTTATCGCCACAAAAAAGAACATCTTAACATTGTTGAATTTTGGAAAAAGTGCGATAAGTTAACATTTAAGTAATGGGTAAAGGTATTCGTACCCAGGTACCGGCAACATTTTTTTCGTACGGGTGTTATTCGGGCATCCGATCAAAGACTAAATGTACAAGCTGTAAACAAAAACAAACAAAAAAAAAAAAAAAACAAACAAAAAAAAAACAAAAAGTTCTTTATATATATATATATATACATATATATTGAATTTTCCCTATTGATACTTTTGGATTTTTAATGAATTTTTTGGTTGCATCATCAGGCGGATTTTAATCTTCTCCAAAACTGCTCACACAATTGCTTTGATGTCGCACAGGAACACTCCTATTGACTTGCAGTTCCTAATTTGTTCACCAGGTGGCGCTGAATTTTTTCATATTTTTTTAAAATATTTTTTGTGGGTTTTTTTGCTACTTTTGACTTCTTCTCTAGAACCAAGATAACGCTGAAACTGGGTGGATAGGTTCCTTGTCAAAGGAGCAAACAAAGTTGTTCACTAGATAGCACTGCTGTGGATTCATGATTTTTTTTTCAATCCAGTTACCGATACCTACTGTACTGGTAAATACAAATTTCCTATTGTTTACTGTGTAAGTCAATGGACATTCTAATGCTCAATATCATGTATTTTCTCCACCAAGTAGCAATGTTCTGTTTGAAGTTCTCGTAAAATATTCTTCAATTTCTCATACTCCGCTAAAATTTATGTTCTTAATGAAGCTCAACACAGGTCTGTTCAGTTGCAGCTTTGATTTTTTGAACAAGCTTAGGTCAGCTGAAAACGGGCTGTTCACACAGCCCTCTAGTTAATGTTTTGTTGACATTTGATATTCCATATTAAAACCACTCCTCTATTAAGACCTAATTTTGTCAACCTTCCAGAGATGTCATGGTATATATATATATATATATATATATATATATATATATATATATATATATATATATATATATATATATATATATATATGTATATATATATGCATATATTGAATGTAGCAAAAGAAAGAAGTAGAACGTGTCACCTTCGTAATTATAGTTTATTGATGTGCGTGTAGAAAAGGCACCTTTATCTGGCATGCCATGCCAAATTGAAAAGCTATAATGAACGTCCTGACAAAATGCAACAATAATGCAAAAATTAAAAAACAAAATGGATTTAACGTTTTCGTAGAAAATGTGGCAACATATGCTATACCACGCCAGCAATTAATTTGGTGTTCAACATTCCGCTGTCGTTCATTCAGACGATGATATTGAAAATATAAAAATTCAGGCGTCAAGGATTTTTTTTTGGGGGGGGGTGTTTTTTGTTTTTTGTTTTTATTTTATTTTGGGGTTTTGGGGGTGTTTTTGGGGGTTTGGGTTTTTGTTTTGTTTTGTTTTTGTTTTTTGTTTTTTTTGTTTTTTTTTTGTTTTTTTGTTTGTTTTATTTTTTGGTTTTTTGTGTTTTTTTGTTTTTGTTTTGGCTTGTTTGTTTGTTTGGGTTTTGGGGGAGGGGGTTCTGGGGGCGGTTTTTTTCTGGTTTTATGTTTTTTTTTTTTTTTTTTTTCAGAACATGCCCAATTGCGTGAAATGTGTATAAGTCGTATATTGAACCCTACAACATATCGTCATTTCTATGGCTCTATGGCATGAATTAATAGACAAACTCACAAGGGTGTTTTGTTGACACAAACCCTTCAGAATCTACATGGGACCAAAATATTTCTGAATAAACAGGTTCTACCGTTGTATTGAAATCGCGACGAGTGAGTAACAACAACAGTAGCAACAAAAAGTCTGAAAGTTAATAAAACTTCTGCTAACACAAAGTCCCTTTTTAAAAAGATCTGCATATAAATGTATTTTTAGGACTTGCAAAAATATGTCTATTTAATAGTTTCCAGGCAGGTACGCAGGTCAATTGACTGTACATTATTTCCTGTACGCTACGGGTTCAAAAATGAATGATCATAATCGCGTATTCCTCTGATATATCGCTTCAAATTGGCATCCAGTGGGGTGATGGTTCCCCATGGACAATCAGTGACATGGCTGGAGATGAGACTAATTTTAGGTTATCCCTTTTTTCCTTGCAGCAAGGTAGCACTGATAGCTATCATTTATGATCATATTAATGAAATAATTGCCACGGTCAAAGTTGCCGGACATGATCTGCTGAGAGCGATGTTCTTGGCCAAGGTCTGGGACAGTGAATCTACACGTGTCTCGTTTTTATACAATTGCGGTGTATCGACCAAAGTAGCATTCTGTTATTGATGCACATTAAGGTAATATTGTGAAATTCTATAATTTTCGTCAGACTAACTCACCTAGAAGGATACAATTGTTCTGCCTTCCGTTTCGATGATTGTATGAGATGTTAAACCATAAGCCTCTCAAATGACCGCATCGAGCGAATTGCGCCTGGGCCTCTATGAAGGTGCTCGAGTTAGATTTTAGAAGCATCAACTTACTTAAATTCCAATCGTACAAGCAATTACGTAAGCAATTACGCAGTATTATAACCAATTACAGGCCATCGGTTGGTCCACCAATAATGAGAGTGGAGTCATATCATTATCAGGTCATTGGATTTGTTTCTTTTGGATGTATATTCCAGGCGGTCACCTGTTCTTAATCTTTCTCTGCATAAACTGGACAAATCGACTAGAAGTCACAATTACACTGTTTAATTTACAACTTGGATATTCCACTTAAAAATATACAACACCAGAGGACTGTGACAGCACTAAGTTCAGTTGATCTTGCATGCACAGACTGAAGTGGTCTTGTGAACTTCAGAATAGCATCAAGATCACCTTTGTTTCGGAACATCAAGACTGTTTTAAATTTCAGTCTCCACTCATACAGTTTACCGGTCATTTTTAATAAAAAGTTACAGAATCCTCTATGACCAAAATATATGCCAACATATCAGTTTAACCTTTCAAAGTCACCAAACGTCGACATTTACAACATCAAAAGAAAACCACAGATACTTTCCTCTCGTGTTAAATAGTAACCATGTTCCTATGATACACCATTGCTGAAATATTAGCTATATATCAATTGACCTTTCAAGGTCATTAAAGTCCGTATTTGCGACACCAAAAGGAAGCCCACAGGTACGTCCCTATTAGTGTTTAACAGTAACCATGCACCTAGTATCCAAAATTACCATGATCTAAGCCAATATGTTAAATTTGCTATCCCTGCTGCACGGTAACAATGCTAACATGTACATATACCCTGACCCCCTTGCCCAAATTTTGATGACTTGTTGGAAATCAGAAAATGGCCGAACCACCATGCAGTGATAAATTTGGTGGAGATCAAGTCCACTTGCATTCCAACTATGTTTGAAGACAATACAACATCCCGTTTGGAAGAAGAAGTGAAAAAAGCGAAACCGCATAAAAACTCGCAAATAACAGAAAAACAATAGCCGAACCACCTGTTGAGCAAATTAAGGTCTGGAGTGCCCCTATGCAATTTTAAAGCAATTAGACCTAACACCTAAAAACCATTGCAGCGGGACCATCTCAGGAAACTTCGAAGAGACCCACCAAAGGTACACCCCAGTCAAGTTTACAGAGGCTCTGGAAGACGGTTTCACAAAAGCAGTCAAAAATGCGGATTGCCATTGCAATCCCAATCGACTTTGCATGATAATCAATAAAAATACATATACTAACCGACAAGTTTCCGAATTGAAAAATTCGTTTAAAATCACAGACCCATGGTATCACCACCTGGTGTATACTTGGTTTAATCCTCCTGCAAGGTACATTTCCACCAAGTATCTGAACAATATGAGTGATTCTTTGGGGAGGAGGTCAACAAGAGCGGAAAAAAATATAAATAGTTATAAACACAATCCCAGCGCCACCTGTTCAACCAATTAAGGAGTAGAAGTCGCCAGTAGAGTTCCTACAAAATTTCAAAGAAATTGGCCGTTTGGGAGAAAAGGAATTTTTTAGATATTTCACGAATAATGTGCAAATAAAATTATAAAAACTCTAAACATTATAGCAGCGTTACTATTTAAATAGATTTGGAAGAGACTCATCCAACTTACATTTCCCCTATATTTGGAAGAGACTCATCCAACCTACATTTCCCCTAGGTTTTCAATGAATCTGACCTACAGTTTTGGAGAAGAAGTCTAAAATATAAACTACCATTGCTATCACCATTGACTTACATGGTAATAAATAGGAATGTGAGCACTGACCGACAAGTACCAGAATTGAAAATTTCGTTAAAAATCAGGGATCCAGAGTATCACCACCTGGTGAGCAACTTTGTTTGACGCTTTTGTAAGCTACATTTGTGACAATTTTGAGAGCAATCACAGTAACAGCTAGTAGATGATGTTTTTGGAGATGAAGACGGCTTTAGAGATAAAGTCAAAGAAAGCTTTCACAAAAAAATGAGAAGAAAAAAATAAAAAGATTAAAGAGCCTTTTGTGGAGCAAATTGTGGCCCAAGAAGAATCCCTGGGCAATTTACTTTTTTTTTCAGATTTTGAAAATGAACCAACAAATCATTGAAAAATCAAAATCACTGAGTTTCACCCAAGGTACATGGAGTGAATCTGGCAGGTGGTTTCGGAGAAGTGGAAAATGAGAAATGTGAACGTAGGGATAAACAACGGATGACGGGTGATCACGAAAGTTCAGCCGACTGTTGTGTCAGCTGAGCTAATGATTGCCACGAGTCAACACATTTATTCAGCGTATAATAACTGCACGTCGCTTGGAATGTAGTTGATTCAGCCTGATTCTGTCCTCTGGGCCGGACAGTGGAAAGAGTACATGAAAAGAACTTTATTGAAATAAATTTTGAGGGCTACATATGGTAATAAGAAAGAGAGAAAGAGAGAGAGAGAGAGAGAGAGAGTGAGAGAGAGAGTGAGAGAGAGACAGAGAGAGAGACAGAGACAGAGAAATTACATACATGTATGGCCTAGTGAAATATTGATTTCCTGATCATGCGATAATAGCTACAATGCAGCAAAAATTTTCATCTTCTACACTTCCTCAGTTACAGGGACAACCCGTCCTCTCTTCCAGGTGTTTCTTTTTTGGGGGGAGGGGGGATATGGACCCTTGTCAACCGCCAACATATGGGTACTTATATTAAAAGTGTTGCCCATATGGGTCTGTTTACATGAACTCTCTTGCAGTTTGACGGGTTCCTACCGCAAAGATACATTTTAAATTACTTAATTGAACTATGACCAAAGCGTATTTCCAAACCGGACATTTTTGACTCAGATTACCTGATTTTCACTGAAAGAAGATTACACACTTTGCTAGTGTATGACTCGACGACCCCTGGCTATTACATGTATGGTTCGAGGTCAAATCCGACCGTGGATCAGGTCTCACTGGGAGTAATAGTCACACGCTCATTATAAAATCTGCCACCAATGGCATGATAAGGTTTAATGAATGGTCAAAACAAAAACTGAGTTGGTGCCTTTATGCTTGAATATAAAACGGAAAGTCCTTTTGTTGACAATGAACTCCAAACTGTTATTGATCAACATATACCCGTGCATGTCTTGAGTAAATCATGAATTTACACACACCTATGTATAAATTATACTTCAATGGTTCATAAAACATGTGGAATGGCTTCCTGGGGGTTAAAGGTGAATGTATCACATGCCAATGATGCAGGATTCATTTCAAACAACCTTAGCCAACGTGAGTTTAAAATGGAACATGCACGAACGTTCTTTTCACTTTTGTCGTCTGCTGGCCTGTTGGGAGAAAAGTTCAGTTGACCGTTTGGGGGTATTCGCTGATATGGCAACATAAATCAAATATGTCTCCTGCTTCGTTGGTAGACTCAACTATTATAATTATTCCAAACTGTTGCCATGGATATTTTAGCTATGCCGTGGAGAGGTAACGCGCATGTGGTTCTTGGTCCGGAGGTTTGCAGGATGTGCCGACTCCTTACAAATGAAGATAAGTCAAGCATAAAACTCTAATCTCCCAAGAGATATACAAAGTTTATGTGGTAGAATGGATTTCTATGCCATTGACACTCACAAGCAACCACTTTTAAGCAAAAATAAAAAAACAAGCAAACAAAACAAATAATCAAATCTTACCTCGACTTGTCTGGCAGAGATTGAAGTGACAAACTTGGTCGATGGCTTCCTTCCTCTGTGTGCACGCCTAGCCTCCGACGCGTTGCTCTGCTGACAGAAAACTTTCATCCGCCCCCGGTCCGGGGATATCTACTGCCATAAACAATTCAGTGTTTGCTGAAGAATAGCCCAGCGACACGACAAAGAAACGTAGTTTACTTATTAATACCTATTTCTATCGACAGCTTTTTTTATGCCGATGAGCGCGTTCTTGTCTCTGTGACTTCTTCGCACAACTGGTGGAGTAGGCTTGCGTCACTATGCCCCACTCCAGTACCCATGGATGCAGTAAAAATATAATGATTCGACAAACAGAAAAAAAATTACTACGACTCGGCCGACCGTGAGGTAGTTCAATGAAATGAAACGATTGCTTACTGCTGATAATGACTTTGCAAGCCACTGTGATGGCAAACATGTTATCTGGAACTTGTAAAGGTCTATTTGATACGTCTTTACATGCATAATCTCACGGAAATTATGCGTTTTAGTTTTCATACATCACAAAGATAATGGCTTTACATCATCACCTGTATCTCTGTGGTAACGGAACGTTAGCATCTTACCTCAAATATCAAACTTAAGTCCAAAGCATGCTGTGTTTACTCACGCGGCTATTCGTGAGGTCGACGAAATTGCAATTTCCTAATGGCCACTCGTATTCCAAAATGATGATTTTTTCACACTATGGTGGTTGCTTTTTACCATGATAACAACTCTTGAACATGTCCCTGGTTTGTATTTTTTATAACCACCACGATATGTGTTCAAGTTCATGTTGAAATGCTTATACCTCAGCTACTCGCAGCAATTCTGTGGTTTGTCGTCCCGAGACTCATAAAAGATAAAAAAAAAAAAAACAAACGTATCGTTACGCGAATTCTTCAGTTTTGTTGGAATCTTTCTATTTGTTTGTAATGAAACTGTGATTATAAACACTTATTTGTTTTAGACTCAAATTAAAGTGGTACATAATCGTCTACCGAGTCAGACTTGGGTAAACAGGGCGTTCTGTTGATTTGTTTTGGCAGGCGGATATCGCACATGACTGGCATCCAGAATTATTTGAATAGGACAATACGAAGCCACTGCTTTAAACCAGATCAAATTTGGGTCATCTTGACATGTTTGAGCGTTTCAGTGAAAACGTAGTGAAAGCATTTGCACTTTTAATGCAGAAGGTACACACTTAGTTCAAAGCCCACATTTCAGTTAAAATAAAAAGGCTTTTTTGCTAGAAGTCCTCCAATAACCTAATAAATCGTACTGCCTGAAGAAAATTATTTTAAAGAGAAAATCTAATCCTGAGTTTTGTTCATTGATCTCATATCAAGTTGACCTTTTATTTAAAGATCAAATCATAAAGCTTATCTTTGTGTCAATACTGTAGAACAAGTTTTATTTATCGTATCAGTTTTTCCCAAACATCCTTAATCAGAGTCTACTTTTGTCTTCTAAATATCATAAAAATGTCGAAACTCGTAAATAATTCAAACACAAATATCCAGTTTTATAGGCAAGACAGTACAAGGTACATTCGAACCTGAAATGCTGTGTCTGTCATAGTAACTATATGAGCTTCTATGTGTGCACAATGACCCCATTTTAGCTCATTTCTATTGTAATTTTGTCACTTTCGAAGTCATTTGCTTAAAAAATATGGGAACTAATTCGGGTTTTAAGTGATGGCTGAATATATAGAAATCATGTGAATTTATTTTGACCAGCAAAGCTCTGTGAGAAAGGTTTGCGCCAAGGGCGCAAGGATGGCAATGCATCTACTGTTTGCCGATGTTTCGTTCACCCCAAAAGGAACTAACCACATGTAAAACATCTTGCACCCTTTCACTCATTCTGAAGGTTATAGACTAGAACGCAGTAATGATGTGACTCTTTCGCTTTGTTTTGATGACGAGAGGATCTTCTACCAAAACATATCCTCTATTAAAATCTTATCGTCATTGACGGCAGGTATTACAATACACGTCAGCAACATTATAGGAAAATATGCTTCATGCAAAACCAGAAAAAGGCAGGCAACAGTATTTAAAGACAGGTGTAGCCTCGAGATGTGCGAGCATGCATAGAGGTATCCGAAGAAAAATGATGTTTATACCCGGGTCTAAGTCCTGGGCGTGTGCAAAGATCAACATTATAACTGGTCGAGGTGCCAATATTCGTAATTTTATTAGCTTATTCTGTACCTAATAAAGTTCTCACCGCCAAGGAACGACTCTTCTTGAGCTTACCCTAAATATAATAAGAGAATTATTGGGATGCTAGGAAACTGCTCAAACAAGTCAAGTCCACATCTTCTGCCGTTTTTGGAAATGTTTCGTTCTAAGAAATGATAAAATTGGTTAAAATGGTTATTAAATGCACGCGTCGAACAAATTGGGCAAGCGTTTGCATGGGCCTTGGCGTCAGTTAGAAATATCGCAGTTCTGGCACCGGTCCAGCACGCGTGTTCATTTTTAACCTATTAAATGTTCGTGTTTTTATTTTGTTGAACGCCTTCGGTAAACAATAACACAGACAGTGTTGTAAACTATTGACAAATGCATTAAATAATTGTACTTTCATGACAAATAGACACAAGAGGGCCAACCAGAGCACGTAATGCGATCGAAATGGTCGTTTTTCTTGTCTCTCTTCCTCTGACGTTTGGTAATGCGGGCAGTATTTTGAAAACACGTTTCAGTGGTGTATTCAGTAGTGGTTTTGAGGGTGACCGGAACCACCTCAAATGCCAAGTATGGGTTAGGGGTGACCAAATAAATGTCATAGACACTGTTAAACAACTTGAGGATGACCTACGAGAGAGACAGTTTTTAAGTTCGGTTTTCACGACACACAAATAGCTATAGATGCAAACTTATGATCCCACATTTCAATATTTTGACTTAGCAAGGTGGGGAAGTTGGCTTTTCGTTAAATTAAAAAGAACATAGAGCTATATAGAACGGATTTGCAACAATAATAACTTTAAGTTCTGGTCACCATGGCTGCAAGTGAGTATATATATATATATATATATATATATATATATATATATATATATATATATATATATATATATATATATATATATATATATATATATATATATATATATATATATACATATATATATATATATATATATATATATATATATATATATATATATATATATATATATATCCATGTATAAGTATTGACGGGCTGACGACGATTGGAAACAAGGTGAATCTTGGGTACACTTGCACCGACCAGCGTGAATAAAAGATTTAATGTCTGAATTCTATTAAAGGATGTCATGAATGCCTATCAGCATGACAATATTTTTATGATTGATTATTTTTGTTATAATGGCTTGAATGGACGCTGAATATCAATTGTAAATACATCATATATTTTCACGAGATGAGCATAGATTTCATTCACTTGAAATGTCACTAGTTTGGGTCATAAGTATGTATATTAAGCATTGATGAAAATTAAAGAATGAAAGAACAAGAAGATGATAGCAGTCATGTCCTCAGTTGTTCGGCAAATATTGAGAGGAGGAATGGTGAGGCATGAATTATTCAAAATGATGACGGGTAACAGAAACATGCAGCCATATGTTTGTAACATTTCATAGTGAATTAGAACGGAAGTGTTCAATTTAAGAACCATGGCGTCACGCATTCATGGGGCTAGAGGGCAGGCAAAAAATACTAAAACGCCCAGCGGAAAAAGGCCATGCAACAAGCATCCGTATGAAGTTTGAAAATCTACGCCAGTCACATGTTGTAAGAAAACTACACAAATGTATAGTCACATTACTATCACTTCAGAGGTTTTCATATTGACTAAAAAAAATCAAGCGGAAATTAATTATCGCGAGAACAGATGCAAACCAACCGTGGCAGAAAAAAAAAAATGTTTTGCGCGCAAACTTACCCGTGGATATGACAATACTGTTGTCCATGTTACCTCAATTCACATACAAATTAAGTAATATTAATGAGAATGTGATTTTACATTGCTCAAGTAAGACCTTCAGTTGGGTGCAATATGGGGTTTCGCATCTTTATTTACAACGTTAATTTACTGCGAATCCCCCAGAAGACCACTGGAATCATCCTATCATGATACGTCACGTTGTAGGTGCGGCGTGTAGCTCTCTGAATTAGCATTTACAGAATAAAATGAAAACTTGATCATCTGCCTGGAAACTGCATGATCTGAACATAGGCATTAAATCTGGCAATGTCATGACCAGCACACCACACCCTGCTGAAAAATATATTGTTTGTGTGCCCTGTCCAAATTTTAGTGACATCCAAGATATACTCGCTTATTATTTGGTACACCGTCATGACAGGACATAAGACAGCCAGATCCGGGGGAAACAAACCGTTGGACGCTATATTCATTGGCTTTCGTAAAGTCAATGTCCGAAACGGTAATGGTAATTGTTTCGTGGTTATATATATATATATATATATTTGATAGACGTGGTACTATATGCATATATACATATATATACATATAAGTCATTCCAAAATAAATTGTCCATTCCATTCGGACAATTTTGCCCCATCATTATATATCTCCAGTTCTACTCATGGTAGAAGCACCAAATTTGTACAGTGTGTAAAGATGGGTTCTTGTAGTATATTGGCACAATTTTATTAATATTACAACACTTATAATTGAGTTATGGCATTATGAATATTAATAAATTCTCAGGAATTTAGGCAATTTCCTGGGGTTTTAGGCAATATCCTGGGAATTTAGCCAATTTCCTGGGAATATAAGCCGAGTTCCTGGGAACATAAGGCCGGTCCTGGGAATGTAGCGAAGTCCTAGGAACATAGTGGTAAGCTCCCAGGAACATAGTGGCAAGTTCCTGGGAACATTGTGGCAAGTTCCCAGGAATATATATTTAAAGTCCTGGGAATATAATTTTAAATTCCCAGGAATATAACTTAAGTCCCAGGAATTGAGACTAAAGTTCCTGGGAACCATACTCAGAATCCCAGGAACTTTAAGATAACAGGTAACGTATGAGGAGTGCATGAGTACATGCATTAAGCATAACTCCAATGTTTCTTCATATCAAATTCATTTCCCACAAATTTTCCTTTGCTAGATTTTGCGCAAAATTAGACTATCAGTCTACGCTAAACCAACTTTATCGAACCCTGTCTTGAAAACAAGAAAAACAAAAAAAAAACAAAAAAAACAAAACAAACAAACAAACAAACAAAAAAGAAAGAAAAAAACCTCGCCAAATTGTGACCTGCATTTGGTGCCTGGGTTATCATCAATACCCCATCCCCCCCCCCTTCCCCTGAGCATACTCATGGATTCTTTTGGAGGTCTGAAAGCTATACAGAGGAACCTTTGGGAGGCCTAGGCTGTACAGCCATTCTAGGACAGCCATGCATGACCAAAATGGAAACTGAAAATTTATATGAAAATGAAACAAAGGTCCCGCTTTACTATCCTAGATTGTAGGCCTATGTCTACACAGAGCGTATGTTCCCTCCCCGTCTCTCGCCCTCCCCCCCCCCCCCCCCCCACCTCAAACTCTGGTCAAAATGCAGCCTCAAAAAGGATACGTGGGTCCTAAACTCCGGCATCAAAGGAAAGATGTCTCATACATGTAGGCCTAGGTCGAAGCCTACATGGCCGAGCTATGTTTTTCCCAGGTGGTAACAAAAGTGGGTGGCCATGCATAGTGATTCAACATTGGTTAAATATTGGTAACAAGGCCTATACATACATCTTTTGATGTGTACACGATGTACCAGTTCTCTATAAGGTTAGCCGTGCGGTTTGTGAAATGCAGCACAATACATCACTGACCACAGATAGGTAAGTAATTGCTTTAAATCAGAAACTTCTGATTCTAAGCTGTACTTCCATGGTGAAACTGGAAAAAATTGTCTTTTCTTGACGAACGGAGGTAGTCTGCGCAAGCCATGTCACTTCAACCCTACCGACGATCTTGTAAAAACCGTGTACCTAGGCCTCTTCTCGTTATAGCGACTGAAAACTCCTCATTGATATTGATCAAGTTTGGAGCGGGTCAGTGGGGCAAACTTTGTGTGTGTGTGTGTGTGTGTGTGTGTGTGTAAGTATTAAAAACATGAAACCAGTTTGTGAAAAATCTAAAAAGCTAGGGTCTCTGCGATTATTAAAATGTGCGCGTTATCTGAAAAGTCTGCTTTTTGCTTAGCATAAAGAACCCAAATATATCAGTTAATCTTAGTATCAGAGACGCAGGGAAGGGAGCTAGACATCGTTGCAACAAATTTCACGGTTCAGAGACCGGCAACTCATCAGACATCACATATAAAGAAAGATTAGCAAGTGATAGTAACAGTGTTCTTGCCCACCCTATCAACAATAGGCCTAATTTGTATTTTGTTCAAAACATTATGGTCGTATAAAGGATTTCTGAGTCTGAATAGGAATATATCGAGTATAGGTACATCAACTATATACCCTTGGTACATCTATTAATTTATTAATTTCATCATCATCATCATCATCACCATCATCATCATCATCATCATCACAACAATACTACTACTACTACTAATATTAATAATACTACTACTACTAATAATAATAATAATAATAATAGTTTGTGTGATTCCTGTCTGTACCGCTATTATGTGGATTTGTTTTATCCGGCGTCAGTCATTTCATCTCATACGCTTACTTATGACTGTCAACAGCTTGGCTAAACTAGCCTATGCCTGCCTACCTCTTTCCTTATTTACTCTGCTCTTAGTTCCAATGTTTGCTCAAATTCTTTGGAAATTCATTCTGATTAAAAGTCCACTGGATCTTCAGATCAAATAATAACCTGATTTAGGAAACACTATCCGGTAGGCCTATTCGTGAGTGAGTCATGAATCATGGAAAGGGCTGGCTGCATTATTGATACAGCCAGCCAGGTGCCTTTACTTTTGGCCAGTCAGAACACACGTAGCAGCGTCGCCACGGCTACAGTCACTAAAGCCGACATGTTGCCGTCCACTGATCAAATCCATGGACCATACATTACAAGATGAGCGAGGCAGAGAAAACTGCAACAGTGAGGCCAAGGAGGGCCGAGTCGGCCGCTGATAACGATCTCAGTAATAACTCGACCAATCAAGTAAGATCAAAGCAAAAACATCAATTAATTGGATTATGACACTTTTTATTCCAAACAAAGTTGTTTGAAACCCAGAGACTTCCCTCCGCTCGAGTCTCTGTCCTCCATGGTCTAAGTCTCTGTCCTCCATGGTTAGACCAAGGAGCCTATGTTTTATTAGCCTCATTGGTTAGACACGGGAATCACATTTAAAGACGTTCGGTACACCGCGATATGCGCAACCATTTATGGTCCAATGCCTCTATACAGTTGGAGCTGGTATTTGTCGATACCTGCACTAGCTGCTGTTCGCTTTTCCTATTTTGCACAGTTCCGTTTGAGAAATATGGATTGTTTACGAAGAGTGAAAAGGGAAAAGAATGGGCGGTTTGTTAACAAATGCCAAAACAAAGGACTAAATGCTTTAAAACAAGGCAGAAAACGACGAAAGACGGCAGTGGTAGACCAAAACGCATGTACACAATCAGCGAACGCTGACCAAGCCACCGTCGAAAGTGCCACGCCCACCCCCCCAAATGCCACATGCACATGTAAACACTGACAGTTATAACTGGGACGAAGGTCGTAGAATAGTGGAACTAAGTGTACTAGCCGATAATCTTGTATGCGAAGCATGAAAAAAAAACAAAAACAAAGAAAACATTGTCCCTAAAAAATACAGAATCAGAAAAACGATATGGCTTGGCCAGTGTACTTTACATTTCTTGTGAATGTGGTACGATAAACGCTGTCCCAACTGGGGGGAGGGAGGGGAGGGGGGGAACCACAGTAATACCCCAGCGTCAAAAGGTGGCACAGGCATATTTGATAATGTGCTGCCTGTGTTACCATTCGACAATGTATTAAGGCAACTATAATTTTCATATTCTTATTTTTACCTCTTTTTCCACATTGCTGTATTGCACTATGGAGAGAATCTTAAAATGTTTGCCTCATCTCAGTAAAACTACGAAAGTACATATTATGACTGCAATATAAAATTAACGACGTACTGCCGTTTATTCAACCTACATACATGTATATTGATATGGTATCGAAGTTAGACAATGAATGGATACCTTGTACCTATGAACTTAGAACAAAGTAAGTCAACATGCATGAATTCTTTGTACAATTGCGGAAAAAATAGCACCGTATGGTATCTTTTTTTGTTAATCAATGAAATCAGTGCATATTTTGGAAACCCCCTACAATTTTCAGGGATTTGCAAATATTTTTTCTATTTCAAACTTAAAAAATAATGTGAGCACTTATACATTTTTGCAAGACGAGATGAATTTAAAGTCACATTCCAGCATGTTTTGTCTACATATTTGTTATTAAAAGACTTGATATACATTGCATACACTCATATTGAGTTATTTTATGCATATTTTTGTATCCTTAATTTATTTATTTTGCTTTTACCCACATATATATAAATTTTGCTATCAAATTTCTGTAGTCCTTACATGTAGCGCCACCTAGCGACAAAAGTAGCACCGTGACATGCCAATTTTTTGCTTGCATTTTGTTTCAAATCCCTGAAGGCAAAAGTGAGAGGTCATTTGGAAACAAGTGGCCTACATGTAGATTAGATGAGCAAAATAGTGGTGAAATTATGACATTGCCCCAGGTTCTTTCCCGAGTACTTGAAAAGGGGTGGGGGCGGGAGGTAAGGGGCTCCCCGTACTAGCGTACTGGGCATTTTTACTTGCGTAAACGCACAAACTGGAATCCATTTGATTTTATGTACTTCGTAGCAACCATTATTTGTACATTTTCTCATTTTCTGTACCTTGTAGGGTCCACTAGGCAGAATTATTATTTGTACCAGCGTCCAGACCCCCCCCCCCCCCAATGAAAACGTGTAGTAATATTTCCAATTTAACCAACTTTTTGCAACTCACTGCTGTCTGCTTTTTTTCGAAGGCGGTTGTCTTTTTTGTTTTTGTTTTTGTTTTTTTTTTTTTGTTTTTGTTTTTTTTTTTTGTGTGTGTGTTTTTTTTGTTTTTTGTTTTTAATCTTATTTGCAAGGTCACTTGGCCAATCACAATCAATCAGTTGAGCAGGAGGTCAGTCGCCATGACAAGTTTAGTGGTTTTTGGAGTGATAGTGTTTGAGAGAAACTCCAGACAAATGTGGTTGGGGGGGGGAGAGAGAGAGAGAGAGAGAGAGAGAGAGAGAGAGAGAGAGAGAGAGAGAGAGAGAGAGAGAGAGAGAGAGAGAGAAATTCTATGATTTAGTCATAGGGAACACGTTGAAGTTCTAGAACTGTAATTATTATCATGATTGGAAAAAAAAGATGTTATAGATGTAATGAAAGAGTGATGATAGACAGATATCCTCACTCTTTAAGTACATCCATGACCACTTAAAGGGAGTTTGAATGGATATATTGGAAAGTTCCTTCTTGTATGCATAGAGGTCGGCATGAAAACAGGCTGCTGAGAGGCAGAACTGCATGTCATTAAGTGTGTGTGTGTGTTGGGGGGGGGGTAAAGGTATTTCCTTACTAGCGCCGGCATACAGGGGTAATGTGTTTCCCGTGCCAGTGACAGTCAGGCACATGATGTGGTTTATAGGTCAATTTTCCCTAAGCGGGGTATAGTGGAGCCTCGGTCTGGTGTCCAGTGACTCAGCTTGTGACCCTGACTCAGGAAGGTTGGTCAGCGTCTGGTCATTTCTGATTTAGCTTGCCAACATGTAAACAACCACTTTTCTGAAGAGATTTTGACAAAATTGCCTTATATAAATGTATATGTATAAATTGAAGTTGCAGCAGGTGCCAATTTTAGTAATTACAGGGCAAAAACTAGAGGAAAAGTGGGTGAAATGCATAGATATTTGAGAATAAATGTTCTGTCATGCCATAAAGTCCAGTGGTCAAGTACGCTGGCATGTCCTTATACAGGAAATACAGATGTGCTATTGTAGGGTCAACATTCCATACACATATGGTAAGGATTGGCATATCTGCTTCATGGGTCAAGTCTGCCTTTCCAACCATAAGCCTTGGCCACCAGGGAGATGTAATATGACTTCACAGATTTGACCACCGGTAGGGGGCGTGGTCAAAAAGTTGTCAATCTTCATTTTAGTTTTCTGCTGCAGCAAGGCTTGCTGATGGTGACCATGTTTCCTGGCACCTAAGGGCAATTAATTATCTACCACTTGACACCAGATTTATGGGTTTGGGGCGGACCGATCGCAGGGTAAGCTAATGTTTGACAGGTCTGGTTATTCTCACAGTGAGACATGAGGGGGTGGGTTGACAGGCATTAATTCAAGTCAGACCAGTACAAAATTCCTGTTACCCCTATGCTCATTAAAGTGGACAGTCTGGGCAAGGCAGAAATGAAAGTTGGGTTAGTTCAATTGAATTTAGGAGGGGAGACAAGACCTTAAAAGTAAGGCTTCTTCCCACGTGAAAATGGTCAAAAACAGGATGGATATACTAGTGCTGCCTGTGTCGTGTCTAAAATATCTCAAATCATAGCAATGTGGAAATTATGGTTATTTGGTTCATCCCTGCAAAATTAATTTACCATTGAGGGACTTATGTTCTACCGAGGGCCCAGAAAGGTAAATACATTTTGACTTGTACGTAGAAATTGCTATGGAATGTTGGGGGTACCCTTGATCAAGGGATGCACCATTGTTTGATTTTAGCCCATATATGTTATGCAGACCTAAATGTTTATATCCAGACTGACCAGCAGGTTATGTAGATAGGATACACAATGAAATTGGAATATTTGTTTATTCAAAAACTTTTATATGGCCATCTAAATGTAAAATGGACTTGAGTTATTTGAAATGCCTCCATGTCGCCATGTTGGATCATGACGTCACACAATAACTCGCTTCTATTGGCTAACAGCATATGAGTCCGAGGCATGGAAATAAGTGTATGGGCAGCATTAGCTATGGTGTGGGTGACTGTGAACTGGAGGCCCTCTTTTTATTTGTATTTCTGATCATCACATATGTTCATACTGGTCATTTCATTATGTTGGAACATTCCTATTTTTCTGTACTTTGTTATGGCAAAATTATTTCCCGTGCTGGTGTACTGTGATATCCCCCTCCCTCCTCCCATTCCCTGGGTACAGTATCTCCAGTATATCTGAGTCCCACTTGAGTATTGTATTGAGCACAAAACTGAGTAGTCAGCACTGCCCTGGAAGCAGAGGGTAAAATCTTATATGTGCCGGCTTATTTTGAACAACTTGGTTTACCAGTCTTATGAGGCTGTTTAAGAGAAATACATGCATATGTAGCATGTACATCAAACCAGAAAAATATGTGATCTCAGATTTTGTGTGTCAATAAAATGTTGAAACTCTTGAAACTTGAAATCTTGGTGTCTGACCAGGATGTATTGGATGTATGCATTGTAGTCAGTTACAAGACATAAGTGTTGATAATTGAGACAGTAAGGGATGGTTCAACATTTTCATCATTTTTGAATTGGTACTTACAGTACGCAAGGGGGGGAGGGGGTTAAATGGGTCTGTACACTTTCACAGGATATGCAAAATGATGGTCAATATTTGGCCTGTTTTGTGCAATTTTGCTATGATTTGGGGGGAAAATCATCATTTTTAAAGTACTAATTTGGGGGGAGGGAGGGGGGTCATGAAATTTAGTACCCTAAGTACTAATTCAAAAATGATGATAATGTTGAACTATCCCTAATTTGCATAGGAATGTTTTGATGACTCCATCCACACCTCATCCCACATGGTTTTCCTTTTAGTCCATGATCATGCACATTATACCATCTCCTACTAGCTGCATTGGCCCCCCACAACCAGGTTGAGGCAGCTTTTGACTAGCTCTGTCAACACAATACAGCAACACAACCAATGACCCAATTTACCATGTACACCTCCATGCAATTAACAGTGGTTGGCCTGTTTATGCAGTGGCCCAACTTGTAGTGAAAGATCACAAGTGGGACTCAAATATACTGGATAGCCTGTACCCAGGGAAAGGGAGGAGGGGGTGGGTGGGTGTACCAGTACACCAGTACAGGAAATAATTTTGCCATAACAGGGCACAGATAATAGGAATATTCCAACATAATGGCCAGTATGAACATATATGATGACCTGAAACACAGAAAAAAAGAGGGCCTCCAGTTCGCTGGTATGGGAACACATCACCCCAGTGTGCCAGCATGGTGCTAGTAAGGAAATACCCATACCCCCCCCCCACACACACACACTAAATGACATGTTGCTCTGCCTCTTTGCAGCCTGCTTACATGATTACCTCTATGCATACAAGAAGGAACTTTGCAATACATATATATCCATTCAAACTCCCTTTCAGAGTTCATAGATGTACTTTATAAGGGAGGATGTCTGCCTACCATCACTCTCTCAGTACATCTATGACATTTTTTTTTCTTTCAACCATGATCATTATTACAGTTCTAAAACTTAATATGTTCAATTTGACTTAATCCTAGAATTTTGTTTTTTCCCATATTCTTTTTCTTTCTTTCTTTCTTTCTTTCTTTCTTTCTTTCTTTCTTTCTTTCTTTCTTTCTTTCTTTCTTTCTTTCTTTCTTTCTTTCTTTCTTTCTTTCTTTCTTTCTTTCTTTCTTTCTTTCTTTCTTTGTCCAACACTTTTCTCTGGCACTATTATACATAGAAACTCCAAACTTGGCATGATTGTACCTCCGTACAAGAAGTTGGACTTTTTATACAGGGGAATGAAGATGTTTAAAATTATGCAAATTAGGGGCATTTGAAACTTTAAATCTTTGAATATCGTCAAAAGTATAATAGATGGTGATGTCATTCCAACTTGTACTAGGGGTTATTGACCATTGCACATGTAATGAATCTAAAACAAAAGATGTGGAAATTTAAATTATGCTAATAGCAGTATTTGAAATTTCAAAACTTGAATATCTTCAAAACTATTATAGATAGAGATGTCATTTCAACTTGTATCTGGGGGTTATCAACCATTGCACATGTAATGAATCTTACACAAAAGTTGTAGCAATTTATATTATGCTAATCAGGGGTACTCGAAATTTTTATTCTTGAATATCTTCAACACTATATTAGAAAGAGATGTCATTCCAACTTCTACTGTGGGGTTGTTGACCATTGCGCACCTAAAGAATTGAAAACAAAAGTTGTAGCAATTTAAATTATGCTAAGTAGCACCATTAGAAATTTTAAATCTTGAAAACTTCAAAGCTTTAATAGATGGAGATGCCATTCCAACTTCTACTCCTGAGTTATGGTATACTTGTACATTGCCATACCAATATGCTTTGAAGACGCACACACTGATTTGCTATGTAGCAAATCATCTTTTCTAGTTTCGATTTTGTATCTCAAGGCCTAGTTGAAGGTCATGTCATTTTAGGATGTGACTATTGAAATGCGTCATAATCGTTATAAACATAGATTTGGCATACAGATTTATTACAGATGATTTTAACCCAATAGGCTTTGAAATTACCATTATTTTTCCATATGCATGCTGGTAACGTTGTTTTGTCTCAAATCTATATGTTTTGTGTTTGTTAGTTTTTTTCCTTTTTTTCCTCATTTTTTCAACCTAGAGTGCCAAGTGGTAATTTGTGTGTGATGTATATTTTGAATTTTTAGCCTAGACTGTTTCCACAATCATTCCTAATATAACATGTATCAGCAATTTTCTCTCAATTCCTGGGACTTGAATACCGTTCCTAGGAGCTGACCTCCATGTTCCTTGGACTTGATTAATATATTCCAGGGATTTTAGTTGTGTTCCCAGGAATTTGCCATTATATTCCCAGGAACTTGCCACTATGTTCCTGTGACTTCTGTTAAACTCCCAGGACTGGCATTATATGTTCCTAGGAACTCACTTAGATTCTCAGGAAATTGCCTAAATTCCCAGGATATTGCCTAAAATCCCAGGAAATTGCCTAAATTCCTGAGAATTTATTAATATTCATAATGCCATAACTCAATTATGAGTGTAGTAATATTGATAAAATTGTGCCAATTTACTACTAGAACCCATCTCCATACACTGTGAAAATTTGGTGCTTTTACCACGAGTAGAACTGGAGAAATGATGATGGGGCAAAATTGTCCGAATGGAATGGACAATTTATTTTGGAATGACTTATATATATACATATATATATTTATATAAATATTTATTTATATATATATATATATATATATATATATATATATATATATATATATATATATATATATGTAGTATCATGTTTATTAAAAAAACTCTCTGCGCACTTTGACCAGAATGAATACAGCAATACAGCGATGTGATATCTCGCTTAATAAACTACTTACCTCCCCAAAGTTATATATTTTGTGCACACAGTTGAAATCAAATGAGCCATTTTAGACCCCGAACAGATGAAAAGAAATGTTCATCAAAACACGCATTGTGCAAGTTAAGTGTGCAAGCGCCCTATGAAACGGGTGCCTCCCCATAGGACGCGTAGGCTCGCTGTGGGTGATGTGTTATTCCAAACGCAATTTCCGGGTGGCATTTAGCGTGGTAAGGTATACGATCAGTCAACTTCCGTCCATTTCTATCTGCCGTGTGCCGCTGTTGCTGAGCGGTATTGCGTGTTGGACCTTACAAAATTTCGTGTCTTCTAAGTAACGTCGAAGTGCTCATAATTCAAATTAGCCCAAGAGATTAGGGTGCATTTTGCGCAAGAAAACGTCATTAAAACACGCAAAATAAATATACAGATACGTCTATGAAATAGGATAGAAATAACTAGAGACGCAAATAAATATCCCAGCATTGAAAAACAACAATTACAACATGTTGTTCGGATCACATGGTGTCTATTGAAAAGCCCATACTTTCGATCTTTTTTCAGTTACTTTAAGGGGGTTTTCTCGAATCTGCTTTGTAAAGAGTAACATATGGTTTACTGATCTCAACAAGAAATTTGTACGTGTAGTTCATGCATGCTCGCTCACGAAATATTTTGCAAAGCATGAAGCCCAGCCCAGTAAGTATACTCCCAATACCCTGAGACTTGCCGACGGAAATTGCCCGGTGACAGCCGGTAGACACCTATGACCTGGTGCTTGTGAACGCTAAATGTGAGTCACAATATTGAAAACGGAACGTCCCCTGTGCTTGCTTATGATTCTATCCCTTTTATCTGACAGAGCACGCAGTCACCATGCACACTTCCTACAGTTAAGAAACTGTTACCGACTTTCCATGAAGTCCGAAGTCCCTGGCATTAAAATTTTCATCCTGTTTTACCAGCTTTCTCCCTGAATCGGCCATTGTCATGCACGCTGTAAGTTTTGACATTCTGACAGATGGGGTAATTACCTTCGACATCCAGAGTTACGCGTCATGGAAAGTTTAATCAATAATCTCATTGCAAACAACATGCTGTAGCCCTAGACATTTTTGTCTAACTGGCTTTGTTTAAAAAAACGGAGCCAAGTACAAATTAACAATGCAAAACAAGAACGAAAGCTTTTAACCATACAAGAAAAAAATAAAACATCATAAAGAAATAACAGTTGTCAAACGCAACTTCAGATACATGTACATATAACATATCTCTGAACTGATCACAACAATACATATTACCAAATTTTCAACACACAAAAGAAAAAATATTCAAACTACAGAACTAAGTTTGTCTTAAAATGTTTACTATGAACCTCCCTTACAATAATAGAAATTATTGCTTAAAGATAATAGGAATTGGGCAGGAAAAGTGGCCCCCATTTTTACTTCCTGTGTGTGCTCTTGCGCTGTGATGTCATTCTACAATGACCATGTGGTAGTTAGCTTTCCTTTGAACTCTATGAGCCAGGCCTGCTGGCCAGGGTACCATTGGTTTAGGTGTTACCAACTTCTGACAAGAGATTATGTATACTAGCCTGCCCTATGCATGTAATAATCATACAATTAGCCACCTGGTGGTAGCAGCAATTCTCATTCCCTTCAACAGCTTAGTCATATGTGGGGATGTGCAACATGATATTAGGAATGAACAACTGGACAAACATTATGTTTCATCTTTATTTTAATATCACCTTGCAAACGCGCCATGATAACAAGCATCAACGGGATTTAAGGCACTTATTCTGTCTGCCCAGCTAAGTAGCGTATTTCGTGTCCAAGAATCTTGGGATTTCTATGTATTTGGCAGCAGAAGAAGTTTTGTCATGTATAAAGTGTTGAGAATTGCGTAGCGCAAGCACCTTCTTCTTGGTGCTTTGTGATGACAACATTTACAGAGGGGGTAAAGGGGTTTTCCTTACAGATGCACTAAGCATGTTCATTTTCACATCATTATGTATTGGGAACCCCTTTATTTTCCGTTTCGTACCAGCAATTTTTTGTAAATATTCAATTTACCGTACATCGTACAGGGGCAATTGTTACCAGACGCAGCGCACTAGATGGGACCGCCACCCCACCCCGTTTTTTACATTATCATAATGGTACGTTGATCAGAAAGAAGGAAAAGCAAATATCTCGGCTATTATTGGATTCTAAAAGACACACGCAATTTGCACAGCCCATATGAAGTGATATGAAAGTCATACAGATGCAAAACAACTTGAAATGATACAAGCTGCGTTGGAATGCAATTTTTACAAATACATATATTGAAATCTAGGCACCCTCTCCGTCCCAGGAACGCTTTGACCTGGTTTACATCCTCAAATCTTGTTTATATATTTCTCGAATGGAAAGCTACAATTGGAAAGAAAGGGTTTTTCGTATGTGTGTCGGTACATTGGCAACAAGTGCATTTTTTTTTCTAAATGGGTGAAACTGAAAACGTGAACGGTCCCCTTGAGCAACAACAACCTGAATTCATCCAACGGACATGACACGGTCGGCGTAATGATGATGCATGGAGGCTTGGGGCGTGCAACCGTAGCACTTCGTTTCACGATGACCTGGCTCATTTTAAGATTCCAATCCCCTGCAGAATCAATTTTAATGGACCCACCTTTCAGGAGCATGAACACAAAATTGGAAAATGACTGGGTACTCGGGGTTCCTGTACCTGTCACCAGCCCAGTACACTCCAGTCACGGGCGGGCTGATCAGCGTTGCTCAATCTCCTGCAAACCACGTGGACTTGATGAAATCACTCAAAAAACCCTGGCTAAACTGCCCTGGCTTCCAATGAAATCAACGGCAAAAATCGCAGGCTTTGTGGGTCCGACTGAAATCGGCCTGATATGTGGATACGGTAAGTGTTGCCTTCCCTCAAGAAGCCAGGATGGATGGGGGTTTCAATGATAACGATGACAATGATGGTGATTATAATGATGATAATTGTCACAATGACAACAAAATAATTCAATTCGTTTCATTTTTTGTTTGAGCAAAGATTAAAATAAACAGATACATTCTTGGCCCCTGGTGAAATCCTTTTGCAGGCCGTTTACCATAAAATACAGAAACAACCCTATTATAAATAAAGTATAATATCTTGATACAAATTTAAGATACATACATCTGCCACCTCAAGCAAGAATATTTACTGTTTCATCGCTATTTCAAGATATCTTGAATTCACTTCAAGACATCTTAAAATTGATTATAAAAAATCTTATTTTAGATTCAATATATCTAAAAAGTGTGTCGTTCCAAGACACCTTCAATTGAATTCAATATATCTTTTAATCAATTCAAGATGGCTCTAAGTGCACCAAAATTAAAATATCTTAAATGCAATTATTATTCCAAATTTTTAATATCCCAAATTAAAGACACTTTTAATTGGATTGATTTTTTTAGGGAATTCCTTTTAAACATATCTGTATTTCGATGATAGATATCTTGTGTAGACAATGATCAGGTTTAAAGACCATGACTGTCTCCTGGAGATACCGTAGTAACCCACCAACTTTAAAGCTGAAACCTTCTCTTCAAGATTGAGGATTTTTTGGAATTTGCATGCGATTGTCAAGTGTTGCCCACATCAAAGCAGCTAATTTTCCATGCGATTAAAACACATTTGGACCTTATACCAGACAAGCCTAACGATCTCCAGGCAAATGTGCGTGCCATGCAACAACTATGTCACCTCAAGCTTCGTACATTGCTTACATTGAATACCAGGTACTCGATCGTACAGTGCCAAATGAAAAACGTAACTCTGAAAACGAAATGGGATAAGAGTGGTCCACGTTGCTCTAGAACAATACAGCAGACATCCAATTCTTCGTTTGAATCACAGACGCTTGAAGCAGACCGCTGATAACTGCATGCGCGCACTGTAGCGCAAACTCCCATTCATTGTATCACAGCAAACACCAAGATATGAAACTCGAGTCCGAACCGGCTGACATCCTCACGCAAATATTCCCAAACTTCCATTTCGACAGCTTTCAAGCAAAATGATTCGGTGGTTTCTACTCATATTATGTGAACGTCACGCCAGGTTGAAATGAAATCCTATGTTTGTCAGCGCAAAATGAGATTAAATAGCTTTTCTCAATGCACATACCATGCGAATCCTTTTCAGGAATATTTGGTCGTGCATTTCTGTCGGGTTTTCGCTTGACCAAACGATCTGATTGGTCACCTTACCTTATGTCAACGTTCAAGCTGTCTGGGACTTGTAGGGGTCACGAATTACACCACATACAAATGAAATAAAACACGCGCTTGAAAAGAAAGGGGAAATGGATGTAAAACAGATGTACGTGCAGTCACTTGCACTAGAGGGCCATAATATTATTCTTACGAGCCAAGCGGGCACTTGAAAGACTCATCTTGCCATTGAAATAGCTTTTAAAAAGAAGGGGATACATGTGAACATTATTATTATTCATAACCAATGTTAATCACGTATCGTATTTTCGTCTCGTCTTTCTCTCTTTCTTTTTCTTTCTTTTTCTTTCTTTCTTTTTCTTTCTTTCTTTTTCTTTCTTTCTTTTTCTTTCTTTTTGTCAGTTTTTTCTTTCTCTTTCAATATTTCTTTCATCCATTCTGCCTTTCTTTTTTCATTGCTGTCTGTTTTGCCTGTTGGTGGATTGACTGATTGGCTGATTGATTGATTGATTCATTCATTCATTTATTCATTCATTCATTCATTCATTCATTACATAGATTTGCTTTGTGCATCACATTTTGATAAATGTTAATCATACTGTGCTTTTAGTCTTCATGCGATGAACACTTTTCTAACAGTGTCTGAAAGAATATGTAATTGCACTGAATGGCAGGATCTGGTGGCATGTCTGAGAATAAATCCGCAACAATTTGTCTTCACCCTTCTCAATAGCACTTTTTTTGTTTTGTTGACATTATCAAATTATCACGGACAACTTTTCCTTCGCACACAAGGTCTCGAAAGAAGTTTGAAAAGTATCACAAATTACTCTCTGCTGAAGAAAACGTTTGGTGGAAATGCTTATTTTATTAAATCAATCTGACTTTGCCTGAAAAAACAAGCCACATCATTGTCAGTGAAATATAATGAGCAGTCTTGCTTGGTATATTTTCGAGTGGTTTTTGAAAAGCCACTGCATAGCGCAAAGCCTTCCCTGTGTAAAACGTTGTAGTCCCCTCAGACCAGCTCCATCCATCTAACACGGCGAAATTTACGTGGCTTTTTTCACCTTTGCGTTGTACATTGGGTAAAAGTTTGCACAATATTCTGGCAAACGCACCGAGCTGGGCGGAATTGTCACCAGTTGCTTCCACATATCTGTTATGGATGGAACTGACACCAATGGTGTGCCGATTTCAAAAAAAAAAAAGAAAGAAAAAAAAGACACGGATGTCAAAATCCTGGGAAAACGTCCTCTTTATGAATATCTACTACGTTGCCAAACTTAGGACAAGGTGATGTAATCTTTATCAATTGGAATATTTACTTCAAAATACAAATGCATGAAAGGCACGACAAAAATAAAATAGCTTAAATCGCGGGGGGGGGTTGTTGTTTGTTTTTTTTGTTTTTTTGTTTTTTTTTTTTTTTTTTTTGTTTTTTTTTTTTTGTTTGTTTGTTTGTATTTTTAGAGCCAGGCGGGATAATTTGCTTTGTGGTTTCTTCTTGTATTTCATGTTAATATATGCGAACAATTAAGGTAATGTCCAACCTGTTTTTGGATAATTGTTCATTTGAGATTTTTGGACATTTGGTAGACATACATGATGTCTATCATATGTTCAAATTTGGTATTTCTAGCCCCAATGCAATCTCTAAAAAATGAAAAAAAAAATACTTTCAATGTTAACATGGTAGTCAATAGACCGTGTTATCTTTTCATTGTTTCAATAAAATATTCCTTTGATTGTTTCAATAAAATATTCCTTTGATTGTTTCAATAAAATATGTTTAAAGCCACCTTTGAATCTTGACTACAGACAACAGGTATCTGCACTAAAATGTTTGTTTCACGTGGATATGTCTTCAAAACAAGTTATCTTATTTAATACAATTAAAAACTAATTTACTCTAAGACCTTTCTAGTGCCAAAATGTATCCGGAATTTTCTAAAAAAAAAATGATAAGTTCTTTATTAAATCCGTATCAAAAATGAAGATTCCCCCAAAACTTGAGCATTTTCATTAAAAAAAAAAAAATTCACAAAAATATAATTTTACCCAAAAGGTTTTGTTTATACAACATTGAATTTTTAGTTCCATTTTTAGGGCAGACAGATTCCTGCAAAGCCTTATGGTCAATTGAGTATATAGGTTTATTATGTTAGGAATGCATATTTCTGTGATGTTTGGCGTGGAAATGAAGTCATTTTTCCAGGTTAGACATTAACTTTACAGTCAATTGTATCTTCACACGTCTATTCACACCGTGTCATTTTTTCAGCTATTTGATGAACATTAAGATGATGCTTGGGAGTATATATATATATATATATATATATATATATATATATATATATATATATATATATATACACACATATATAAAATATTTTTCGTGCTCCGTTTTGTGTTTGGGCATGTGGTATAGGGTTTCACCTAAACAAAGATTCTGAATTAGTCTTTGACCGATAGCTGTTATAAAAATCAATGATAAAATTTAAAAAGAGCATTTAACAGCTGTGAAAAATTGACTGGTTTTGGGATTCACTTTACAAGTGTTAACAAGACGTGCACCACATCGATTTGATATTGAATTTCTCATATACTTAATATTGTTGTGTCATTATGACGATGATGAGGATATTGGTGATCATGATAGTGTACTTGTACTCACCAATACGCACATATATCCATGCTTCGAATTTGCAGTGTAACGACATGTATACAGTGTAATGTATGGCACCCCTGAGACACATGTAACTTGAACTTTGACATAAGGTAAGGTGACCAATCAAATCGTTTGGTCAAGCAAAAGACCGACAGAAATGGACGACGAAATGTCCCTGAAATGATTCGCGTGGTATGTGCATTGAGAAAAGCTATTTAATCTCATTTTGCGCTTACTAACATAGGATTTCATTTCAACCCGGCGTGACGTTCACAAAATACGAGTAGGAACCATCAAATCGTTTTCCTTGAAAGTTGTGGAAATGAAAGTTCTGGGGATATTTGCGAGAGAGATGTCAGCCGGTTCGGACTCGAGTTTCATATCTTGGTGTTTGCTGTAATACAATGAATGGGAGTTTACGCTACAGTGCGCGCACGCAGTTGCCCGCGGTCTGCTTCAAGCGTCTGTGGTTTCAATGGTAAGAACAAACCCGAAAGCAAAGTTTGCCTGAAAACACTGACAAAAATTATACTGCACTTGGTTTAAACTTATTTTATGTCTTGAAAGACAAAAAAACGATTGAGGAGCAGGCAATGCCTATATGAACCCACTGCACTTGTGTAAGGACAAGTTTTGTGGATAGTCACATTCATCATTTATCAGATGTTCAAAGTCCGGATCGTGTTGGAATGGCTGGTTCTGATAATCATGGGGCCATGTTCGTCAGTTGGAGAATGCATATACAAGTCTTGAAGGCCAGGAGTAGACTTAAAGGATCAGGAATTTCCATAAATGAAGACTTAAACAGACGGCTGTACAAGCTCTGGCTTACTTACAACGTCAATTGACAAACATTGAAAGAAAAAAAACATAGCGCACCAAACGGAAACACAAATTAATGAAAATGTGAACCCATGACGAAAAGACATCTGTTAAACAACGCCTTGCACTCAACAGCCTTAATTGTAAGACAACAGAATTGCCCCAGGAGAGCGATGTTGACAATTTCTCCGATAATGAGACAGAAGTCCGTGGCTGTTTGGTGTCCGTTTCCGTATATCTTAGCTTTGAAACTCGCCAGGGAAATCCTATCACAGGTTGTGGGGACCAAACAGGATAGTGGCCCCAGGCCCCACCCTCCCGTAATCCGCAGTGAACCCTTCATTCACTGGGGATCCCGGATGCGAGTTTACCGTTCATGTTTCCAATCCTTTGTACTTTGCGAGGACACACAATTACGTAAAAGTAAAGAGCAGTTTAAAAACAAAAAAACTGTTTGCTTGTGGGCGATATCTTTAAGTGTGATGTCATTCTACAGGTTCATGTGATAATCAACTCTCTTATATTACTGGGGCCTGACAGGGTGCCATTGGCTCAGGCGTTGCCTTCTTAACTGGGTGATATGAAATTGTGTGGGTGCCAACCCAGACATTCTGTTTTCCTTTGAGTTTTTTCTTTCCTTCGTTCGTTCGCTAATAAGTTAGTTACGCTGTCCAGAGTTTTTATCTGGCACCGCAGGAACACCATCAGTGAATATATGTAGAAACACTGGATCTGTGATGAACTTGCACCCCCTATCTTGAAGAATCAGCTGTTCAAATTTATGCAAATAAGGGGCAATTAAAATTTTAAAACTCCCGAGCTTCCAAACTGAAGCAGAGAGATACAAAAGTCCAACTTACACATATAGGTTTGTGACTCCTGACAATCTGATGGACAGTAAATAAAAGTTAAATAATTCCAAATTATGCTGACTAGGGGCATTGGGAAATTTAAATCTTGAATACGTTCAAGACTGTTATGGAAATAAGCGTATGGCCCCATCCAGTCAACCACGAACCAAAGTTTAAGCATTTCAATTTATGCAAATATACAAACTTTATATTTGGAATATCTTATTGATAGAGATGCCACTCTAATTTCAATGTAGGGTTTGTGACATAGCTGCATCCAATGAAACATGAACCAAAGTTGCAGCATTTTAATGCATGCAAATTAAATAAGTGCACAAAATGTAAATTTCGAATATTCTAAAAAGTATTATCGATAGAGATGCATTCCAGCTTTAATTTATGGGTTTATGATATAGCTGCATCCAATGAACCATGGTCCAATGTCGTAGCATCTTTATTTCAGCAAATCAGACAAATCCACATTGAACACATTGAAATCCCCAACTGTCACCAAAATGGGAAATCCAATGGGCTCATTTACTTGATAAGACACTTTCGTTGCACCCACAGAGATCTGCTTGCAAATCCATCTTTTCTAGTTTGTTTATTTACTGTTAAATGGTTCTGATCTGCAGTCACGTTTTTGTGCTAATATCAAACCATAAGTTACAAGTAATAGCCTTTGCTTGATCTCTACGACCATTTCTTTTAGAAAACTTGTTTGCCATTGTTGACTTACACAGGTCTCTTCGATGGCAATATGATATGCAACGCAGAGAGTTAGGAATCGTTTAACTTTACCGTATACCGTTAAGGAACCCCAATTTTTGTTTTTGCGTGTATATATTCTTAAAGCCCGTACTAATAACCTTGTATCATGTAATGATCATTTTTAATGTCAATAATTGTATTGCATATGTATAGTCTTATAGCCCACACGAATAACCCGACATCACGTAATGATCTCTGTTAATGTCAATAATTGTGTTGGGCCCCAGGGTACCATGAACGCACAGAAGACCCCATGTTTGCAGCCATGTGGGGGCATTGCGTTTATTCTACCCTTTTCTTGTCCTTGTGTATTTGCACCCATGTACATGTACTATTTACTGTGGTCCTGCTCACATTTACCAGGTCACATGACACAGTCTTACTCTAATGTATCTTATTTTACAAGTCTGCACAGCTGATTTTAAGGGTCGTATCACTTTGTTCACTCGTACCATGCCAAGCCCGGGAACCAAGCAAATGACTAGGCTGACATCACGGGGCCGGGAAAAGGTAATTCGCCTGGCGTAAATATCTGCAGTGCCAGAGAATAATGTCGTTGCTTTATTAAGAAGGGTCAAAGGAGACTATTTTTCAAAAGAGTAAAGGCATTTCAACATATAAATCAATTAAAAAAAAGAAAATGGTACCTTTTCTTTAAAAAAAAAAAAAAAAAAAAAAAAAAAACCCTTGTATTTGCTGGCGCGAAAACCTGGTTCCACTCATTGCTCGCGGCTCAGTTCTCCTTGACACTGCTGAGGAAGCAAATGATCTACATAATTTTTAATCATTTCAGTGATTCAAAGATGATGCGAATGGCCGTGTTTCTGCTCGGGAAGTTTAAGCCAAATGAAAATACAGCGGAATTAGTATCTACGAAAACAACATTCTGCACGTTCTATCCAAACTCAAAATTCCTAAAATGGGTGGTCCAGATAATAACCTACCAAATAAGGTATTGTGGTTATTAGCACGGTGCATATCTGTTGTCTTATCACACATTATTCAATCTTTTATTGGAGAAAACTTCCTTGTATTTTAAAGAGGTGAGTGAAGTAGGTCTATATAAAAAAGATTGAGTATTACTTACGTATTTACAATTTGAAGATCCGTGTCACAATTTACCTCAACTGCCAAGGCGTTTTTAGAATTGGTGTGTTCAGGAGGTTTTATGATTTCTTGCTTCAAACAATGTTTTAGCTGCTTTGAATCCTAGATTTTAGAAACCTGACAGTACAATCAGTCAACTAATCATCATTGCCCATGATACCAGCGACGTTTTAGACAAAGACAAAGATGTACGCCAGATTCTTTTAAGCCTCCAAAGATTTTGGTAAAGTTTTGACATAGGAGCCTCCAAAGCAGACCAAGTTCCGTGTTAAGACGGAGCTTGAGTCTGCATCCGAGGCAACACAGGAGCTCGGTATTTTATAATAACTCGGAATTTGTGATCCGTTGCTTTCTTAGATTCTATCGTGTTTAACAAACGAAAAAAAGTGATTTATTGCCTTCAGGTTAGAGCATTACCCAGGCACCCGCCCGAAAGCTCCCAAGAGTTGGGCACCGTAGTACCCATAAAATTTCAAAGTCCAAACTGTATTCCTCTTTTTCGATATATCACAGAACTCGGATTGATACTGGTATAGTTTTTCACATCATTTTGCAGTAGCTTTCCAAACAATTTCCCTAGGAAAACGCCAAGCCAGGTCAGTTGACAATTTACAAATATATAGTCAGGTACCCATTCGGGTACCTGGGTACGAGCTCGTACCCCCGGAGGATAACGGATACAAAAATTGGTACTAAGTCAATGTACTACTTCAGATTGGGTGACCTACAGTCTTGTGTGCCTCGGGGTAGTGTCCTTGGATCATTGGTATTCTTAGATTGTAGGTCTACAAATGATCTAGTTGATGATTTAACATATAAAGTTAACATTTTTGCTGATGACACATCATTCTTGGAAACAGTTGAAAATCATGACCATTAAGAAAATGTAGTTATACACTACCAGTCGGAGCTCTGGAAGCAATAAACACCTGTGGCATCTGGCCTGTTGAGGGATATTCGTCTCAAATTATAGACATTTGTTCAGTAAAAAGTAGTGCTATGCTAAAATCGGTTCAGTAAAAAACGAGATATTTAGAGTAATATCAGTAGTAGTAAGTACACTTATCCACCAATGACCATTTGCCTGGATCTCTGTGTCTAGGTCCAACGCTCATAAATCGAGTTGAGTTTTGACTCACTTGATCTAAAAACCTGACGATCCCGTGGCGCCGTCTCTTGGTTCTTGTGGAACTGATGGTGACCCCCTGGTGCACATGCATTCCATATTATCATTCCTTTTTTTTGATTGGGTCAGTTGACATCAGCTGTAACAGGAAGCGGGGTTGGTCGGGTTGTCTTTCCTGGTGGTTGAGAGACAAATAAACTTACTAATACTGATATTACTCCAAATATCTTGTATCAGTTATGTAACATTACCTCTCGACCAGCATTTGCCGATATACAATTGCAAGGTGGTGCGCATAACATCATTGGCACACTGACCTCATTTGACCACCGGGAACGACAGCTTGGGGTAACCCTTGGTCTGTGTGAGGAGCCGACATCTGAAGGGAAAACCTCAGAGCTATGTGAAGTTAAGACCACCAACTGTAGAATACAGCCAAAACTAGAAACCCACCTTACCGACCAGCATGGAACTGCACTGAACCCCCAGATGCTCACCCACCAACATAACTACTGTCTTCCTCATGGGTAAATGTTACTGTTTTCAGCTCCATCGGACATCCAGATTATTACAGGACAGAGTCACAAAACTGGCGGTATATGGTTCCGTGGGCAGTGAACTCCTGTGTCAGATTGGCAACAGGCCAGGATGAGAGGACAAACTGCCTGATAAAGTTTGAGATTAGGTCAACTAGACATGAAGCCCTACAGGGCCCACTAAGAAGTGTGCTGACCTACAGGCCTGCATCTGATCTAAAACACAAGAGTGCCATAAGCTGGAACATGGTGGCTGCTCTAATGGGATCCTAAAGGCCTAACAAAGAAGCATAAAAACCTAAGCAAAGGAGCCTGTTATGCCTGCTTAGGTGTACATGCAATCCTCTAGCACTATTACGTCAAGCAAGTAGTGCTCAGCGAAAGTTGTAGATGATCACCAGCAGCAGGCCCCCAGAATGTCAACAACTACAATGTTCCACAGGGCATGCCAGGAGGCTTTGAAGGCTTGTACCTCATGAGCTCTGGCTGAGACAAGCTGCAAGGCGCAGGCCTTCCCAATGAGATCTCATAGCCCCTTAAGGATTTTCTGCTTAAGCCACGATAAAATTATGTTTCTGCAAAGTTGCTCCTTTGCCAGGTTACATAGCAAGGTAGAAGGAGTGCAGAACTACATCATCAGAGTCCGTCTGTGTGGGAAAGGTAGCACCAAAGAGCTCTCACTGGGCACCGGGCTCTTTCCTCGAGAGGAAGAGTGGCATCCATAACACGGAAGGTAAATCCTTTAAAGGCCATAGCAGGATCTTTAGCCACTTGGTTGTCAGCAATGAAGCCCAAGTGAGGCCTCAGGGTCACCTGGGAGTGGTCAGGTGACCATTCGAGTCGATCATAAGCTTGAGCATGGATCTCACTTGTAGCCCCCAAGGCCAGTGTTAATAGAAAACAAGTCCGCTACTGGAGGGAAACCTGCTTGGGCTCCCCAAAGCACTTAAATGGCCACTTGTTCAATATGACTTAAACCTGCAGTAGGTCCCACCTGGACAGGACCTGTCGCATCGCTGGCCAGTAGATGTAAGAGGACACCATGAGTGCAGACAAATCATGATTGTTCCCATTGCCTGTGCTAGGATGTTGGCAAGGGTTGAAGAGATGGCTGATCAGAAACCCTCCACTGTTCCAAAGCTCTTGCCTAAGACGTCCCACTGATACAACAAGGATGTCCACAATGTGGAGACCAACAGTGAATTCCCTTACTGGTGCACCAGTTGGAAAACACATTTCACTGAGCCCAGTAAACAGTCAGAGAAGAAAATCAAAGCCCTCCTCTGGCAATTCTATCTTCGACCCATTCCAAGAAGCCTGTGCTGTGAGACAACTGCCAAGCCTGGATGTTGAGCACTTGAGGGTTTCTGTGGAACATGCTCATCCATGGCTGCACTAGAAGCTTCAGCCATGATGGTAATTGTAGCAGAAGCTCAACACTTAATTCCAATAGGTCTACCAAGCAATCGCTCCAGGGCAGCCAAGGGACATCCAGGATCAGATTGCAATCATGGGACCACACCTTGCACAGTATCCTCAGAAGGTTCTGACAGGGCAGAATGGCGTACACCCACAGGTTGCTCCAGTCCATGGATAAAGCATGTACTGCAAGGGATTTGGAGTCTTAGACAGGCAAGATGTGAACCAGCAGTTTTGCATTCTCATCAGTTGCAAACAGATCCATGTGTTGAGTTCCCTATCTTACCCACATGGCCTGAGTGACCCTGCAGTGACCAACTGAAGGATCCCTTCTGAAGAGTTGGTCAGCCAGGACATTCTGATGTCCCAGAATGTGTTTCACATGTGTGAGGATATCCTGGTCATAACACTATTTGGTGATGAGCCCAGCCAACTCTGTCAGCTTCTTGGACCGAGTCCTGCCCTGCTGGTTTAGAAAGGCTACTGCAGTTCTGTTCTCACACATTATGAGGATATGTTTGTGCTCCACCAGGTCTCAGAAGTGGAGGATCACGAAGCATATTGCCTCCAGTTCCAACCAGTTTATGTGTTAAAATTTGAATGACATGGGCCAAGGGCCAAATGCCATCTGGCTCTTAATGTGAGCTTCCCATCTGGATCAACAATAATCCGTGTGAATGGTGAGCTGGGCTTGAAAAGGTTCCAGCATTTGTCCCTACATGATGTTCTTCTTCACTGTCCACCACTGAAGGTGTGGGTGATCCTCGTTGAAAATCGGCAGTGGGGCCTGATAGCCCTGGTCTCTTGTCCATCTGCCCGGCAGAGCTTGCTGCAATAAGCGATGGTGGAGGTGACAAAGTAGGACCTAGGATTCCATCAAGGACAGGGACCCCAACAGGCCAAACCATTATGGCACTGAGCGGACCTTTCCAATCAGAAAATCTCTCAGCACTAACTTAAATCTCTCCCACCTCTCTTCCAAGGGTTGACAGATGTAGGCAAGCAGGTCGCACTGGATGTCAAGAAAGACAAAAGTCTGCTCTGGCTAAGGACTGGACTTGGGTATGTTCACTATCAGCGCAAACTTTGGCAGAGTTCCAGAATGGTCTGTGTGTGACGCTGCGAATCCAGGTGCCTAAGCATCTGCATAAGCCAACCATCCAGATACACATGAATGCAAATGGCTGAGCAGTGAAGGTAAGCATCAACTGTCTGTGTGAACCTGGTAA